>JAWWNH010000011.1:41475000-41827500 GCA_034641385.1 Darevskia mixta | reverse complement strand
TTCTGTTTGAGGCAGCAATATAGTTTCACTGTTCCCAATGAACATCCATTTAGAGCCTAACAGCCATGCATTTTCTATCACACAAGCAACGGCCCTGAGATTTCACAGCCCATGCGCATCTGGGTTCATGCTCCCTTATCTTCTTGCCATATTTCTCGCGGCCGTACCCCTTGTGGTGGGGAGCCAGGGAGAGGGGGGGCGGTTGCTCTGTCTTCACAAGGACACCTCACAAGAATGACCAAAGCACTGCCACCTTCTCAAATGCCCCTTCTCCCTGCACAGTGGCAGCATGAGACTTAGGACTCTGGCAGTGTGTGTGTGTGGAAGAGATTACAGAAAAGGTGAAATTCAAGATCATTAGGTGATGCTGGGGGATGCGGGTGGTGCTGTGGTCTAAACCACAGAGCCTAGGGCTTGCCGATCAGAAGGTCGGCGGTTCGAATCCCCACGACGGGGTGAGCTCCCGTTGCTCGGTCCCTGCTCCTGCCAACCTAGCAGTTCAAAAGCACGTCAAAGTGCAAGTAGATAAATAGGTACCGCTCCGGCGGGAAGGTAAATGGCGTTTCCGTGCGCTGCTCTGGTTTCGCCAGAAGCGGCTTAGTCATGCTGGCCACATGACCCAGAAGCTGTCTGCGGACAAACGCTGGCTCCGTCAGCCTATAGAGCGAGATGAGCGCGCAACCCCAGAGTCGTCCACGACTGGACCTAACGGTCAGGGGTACTTTTACCTTTACCTTTAGGTGATGCTAGAACCACAACTGTACACAACTGAAGCCTAAGGTATCCTCTTTGGGGCATATAGGCCTAACCATTTACATTTCTAGCGAGTCTGACATTCTTTTGTCAGCTGAGGTTCATCACAGCTTGTTGTGAAGCACTGTTGTGCAAGCACTCTGCCACAAGCAGAAATCACAATTCCACATCCGCCCTGAAGCGTTGCTGAGCCATAACTTTGCTCTCGCGCCTGCGTGTAACCCTTGCATGTAACATCTGAATCGGGCAAGAGTCCAAATTTGAGTGTGCAAGTAAACGTTCATGCTTGCATGCACATTTAAAAAGATGTAACACAAAACTGCTCTACACTATATTGTGACGTGCACATTGTTGTTTTTTAACTTACTTGGCCGATGATATGACAACAGAGTGCTGATCAGAATCAAGGATCTTAGCCAGATGAGCAGCAACTGAATCTTCATACATAGACATCTAAAAATTAAGAAATAATTATTCATGTTCTACCTATGATTGTGTTGAAGTAAAAGACAAATCTCTCTCACACATCCCTTTCTGATTTTCTTAGCCTAAGAACACTCTCAATCTTAACTCCAACATAAAATGGTGAACTAGGAAAAATTATAATAGATTGGTTTTTTAAAATATGAAAGCCACAATCTAGTGAGGCACACGCAAAGGAGGAATTCAATGTCACACTCTTCTGATGATTCCATCAGCACCAAGCGTTCCTGCCTGTCTGATGGAGTGTCTATCATGCTGAGAAAAGCTAATCTCAGTTTGAGATATTAGCACTTATTATTTTAATACTGTTCTATTAATATATAGAACAATGTAATACATCAATGAGATATCTCAAAATATATATGGTTAAAGAAAAAACCAAGAATAAAGTATAGATTGCTGACAGACGATATCGGGAGGGGTGGTTTCGGCCTTCCAGATCTAAGACTCTATTATGAGGCATCTTGCCTAGAGTGGTTAAAAGAATGGATAAAACTAGAGGATGGTGGAGTCTTGGATCTGGAAGGCTGGAACAACAGGTTTGGTTGGCATGCTTACCTGATGTACAATAAAGCAGAGGTTCATAAGGAATTTATGAACCATACAATAAGGAGATCCCTGTATAAGGTGTGGATTAAACATAAGTGGTTGTTACAACCTAAATTAGCAAAATGGGTATCGCCAATAGAGGCTATGGCGGTGAAGAAAAACAGCACAGAAGGGAACTGGCCCACATATCAACAATTAACGGAACAGAAGGAAGGAGAGCTCAGAATAAAACCATATGAAGAAATAAAACAATATTGTAACAGTTGGATACATTATCATCAGCTAGTAGCAAGATTTAATCAGGATAAAAAGGAAGGTTTTGAACAAGATATATCCAAATTACAATCGGAATTAATACAACCAAAGAAAAAAATTATTTCTAGATTGTACAAAATACTGCTAGAATGGGAATTAAAGGATGAGCTTGTAAAGGAAGCAATGATTAAGTGGGCGATAGATATAGGTAAGGTCATAGAACTTGATAGATGGGAAAGACTCTGGAGAAGGGAGTTAAACTTTACAGCATGCGCAACCATAAAGGAAAATATGTTAAAGATGATGTACCGGTGGTATATTACCCCGGAGAAGCTGTCAAAAATCTACAAAAATCAATCCAACTTGTGTTGGAGGTGCAAAGAGGAGGTAGGCTCCCTTTATCACTTATGGTGGGGATGTAGAGCTATCAAAGGATTTTGGAATGAAGTGTATGAAGAATTAAAAAGTTTATTTAGAACAACCTTTCTAAAAAAACCAGAAGAATTCCTATTAGGATTAATATCAGATGAATTCCCAAAGAACAATGTTAATGTATTTCTGTATGCCACGGCGGCGGCAAGGCTACTCATTGCCAAAAATTGGAAGGGAGACAAAATCCCAACAATATCGGAATGGAGGATTAAGATGGCCGAAATGGTGGAAATGGCCAGATTAACTGCATGTATTAGAGGTCAAACAAACCAAGAAATGAAAAAAGAATGGGGAAGAGTGAGAGAATATATGAATACATCGTGCTCCGGGGTTAATATCTTATTAAATATAATCTAAAACGGGCAGGTTAAGAAGTAAATGTAATAATGATATGGAATTAAAGTATAAGGATAAGATGGTTAGGAAGAAACAACACAACTTGAAGTGAGAAGAGAAATAGAATAGTAAAATCACGCATGGGTAAGGGGAAGTGGGTAAAGGGAAGAGGGAGGGGAATGTGATATAGGAAAATAAGATATATGGGGTATGTATGATAGGGAGAGTATGTATGTATGATAGGGAGAGTATGTATGGAATGAATGATAGTAATAAGGGAGAATGGTAGGTAGAATGGAATTGACAGGAAGGAAGGAAAGGGATGATATGTTTGAGGATGTAAAGTAGGATGATATGTATGAGGATGTAAGAGAATGTATGGTAAATCTTGTATTGATTGTTTTTAATTAATAAAGATTATTATTAAAAATTATAAAAAAAAAAAAAAAAAAAAAAAAAAAAAAAAAAAGTAATACATCAATTTTATGATTATATTATGATCACCTAAGACTATTCCATAGATTCATAGATGAAACCCCATAGAGCTTTGTAAACAAAAATGAAACTCAGAGATATTCAGAGAGAGAGTTTAATTCCAAACACTTAATACCTGCCTGTATGTATACATTTGTATGTTTGTTTGAAATAATTTAATCAATCAAACTACTGAGCAATTGAGGATTATGGGAAGTCTTCAGATTACAGTCCGATTCTAATACTTGGTTGTATTGTAGACTTTCTCAAAAGGAAGTGACAGAGATTTCAAATAAGTAGCCTTTGTTTTTGCAACAAATGTAAAGTCGGCATTGTATAGGTAGTGGTTAGACCAGGGGTCAACAACCTTTTTCAGCCGTGGGCCAGTCCACTGTCCCTCAGACCATGTGGAGGGCCAGACTATATTTTGAGGGGGGGGGGATGAACGAATTCCTAAGCCCCACGAAAAACCCAGAGATGCATCACATATAATAATGTTCAAGTGTCCCTTGAGTGCGCATGTCCCACAGGGACGCACGGATTGGAGAGCTCTACTTCCCCCCCCAACAGGGACGCAGGCATTGGAGCGGCCGGAGAGGGGGGCGTGTCTGGGAGGCAGCGGCGGCGCACGCGCGTTGTCACTTGGGGCAGCGCCGCCGCCTTGCACGGAGCCGCCGCCGCCACGCTCCTTCTCTCCCCCGGCCGCGCCGATCACGCGAGCCCCCGGCTTCACCAGAGGCCTACCTGCCCGAAGCCGCCGCCGGGGCCGCCTGTCAGCTGCAGTCAGCCGCCAGCCTCTGCCGCCTCCTGCCGCCGCCTCCTCCTCCTCCTCTAGCACCCGTTATTGTAACGGGCTACCTTCAACTAGTTTTAAATAAAAGCACACATTCTACTCGTGTAAAAACAGACTGATTCCCAGACTGTCCGTGGGCCGGATGGAGAAGGCGAATGGGCCGCATCCGGCCCACGGGCCTTAGGTTGGACTACTGCAATGCGCTCTACATGGGGCTACCTTTGAAGGTGACCCGGAAACTGCAGCTAATCCAGAATGCAGCAGCTAGACTGGTGACTGGGAGTGGCCGCCAAGACCACATAACACCGGTCCTGAGAGATCTACATTGGCTCCCAGTACGTTTCCGAGCACAATTCAAAGTGTTGGTGCTGACCTTTAAAGCCCTAAACGGCCTCGGTCCTGTATACCTGAAGGAGCGTCTCCACCCCCACCGTTCAGCCCGGACACTGAGATCCAGCGCCAAGGGCCTTCTGGCGGTTCCCTCACTGCGAGAAGCAAAGCTACAGGGAACCGGGCAGAGGGCCTTCTCGGTAGTGGCGCCCGCCCTGTGGAACGCCCTCCCAGCAGAGGTCAAAGAGATAAACAACTACCTGACATTCAGAAAATACCTGAAGGCAACCCTGTTTAGGGAAGTTTTTAACCTGTGATATTTTAATGTGTTGGACAGTGTTCTCGAAGCTACTAACATGAGTTTGGCCAAACTGCGAGAGGCAGTGAAGGATAGGCGTGCCTGGCGTGCTCTGGTCCGTGGGGTCATGAAGAGTCGGACACGACTGAACGACTGAACAACAACAACAATTTTAATGTATTTTAATATCTGTTGGAGGCCGCCCAGAGTGGCTGGGGAGACCCGGCCAGATGGGCGGGGTACAAATAATAAATTATTATTATTATTATTATTATTATTATTATTATTGCCTACCCCAGGGTTAGACCAAGGGACTACCTTGGTTCAAATTGGTGTACACCCATTAAACAGCCCCCCCCCAAGACTAACTTCTTGGTCAAGGGCCAAAGGAAGGCACAGGGCAGATAGTTCGCTCTTTATTGTCAAAGCTGACACAGGAGTTTCCATGGCTCCAAATGGCACACACGACCAGGTCTGTGGTCTATGGAGCGGCTGCCGCAACAGGGGACCCCTCCTTCTCCACCAGCTTATGTATCTTCTCCTGACAGGTTGCATGCACGCAGCCAAAGACTAATCCTGTGTGGAAGCTGCCTCTGTTCTTCCCTGGTTCTCGGAGACAGTGATGCAGGAAAGGGTTCTTCACCACCTGACCTGCTTCTTCCCCCTCTTCCTCCTGTGCTCCGTCTTCCAGCTCTGAAGCTTCCCCTGCGTCTGACTCTTGCCTCCTGGCTGGCACAGGTCCCCACAAATCACTGCCCCCCTCTCCCGAGCCAGCCTCCAGCCCCCCTGCCACCAATGTATACTCGCCAGCATCCTGCCAGTCCCTGACTCCATCTCACACGGTTATTGGGCTGGTAAATGGAGGAGAGAAAGTCATATGTACTCCTTCAATGAAGGACAGCCTATAATTCCAATTAATTGGTGCATGTGGATCCCCAACTGTTGGTAAGAAACATCTCTCATAGGGTAAAGGGACCCCTGACCATTAGGTCCAGTCGCGGACGACTCTGGGGTTGCGGCGCCCATCTCGCTTTACTGGCCGAGGGAGCCGGTGTACAGCTTCCGGGTCATGTGGCCAGCATGACTAAGCCGCTTCTGGCAAACCAGAGCAGCGCACGGAAATGCTGTTTACCTATTTATCTATTTGCACTTTGACGTACTTTTGAAGTACTAGGTTGGCAGGAGCTGGGACTGAGCAACGGGAGCTCACCCCGTCGCGGGGATTCGAACCGCCGACCTTCCGATCGGCAAGCCCTAGGCTCTGTGGTTTAACCCACAGCACCACCCGCATCCCCTAGCATTTCTCATAGTTGCTAACAATGACTATACACATTACACCAATGAATTTTTTAAACAGAATTCTATTGAAATAAGCTGCAACCTACGAGCTGAAGTGTTTCTACCTCCACCCAAGTTTTTTATGCAATCCTTTGCAGACTTATCTGAAATTAAGGCCTGGTGAACGCATGCCTAGGATTGCTTTGTTAATTATATTTCATTTTTTCCAGTTTAATCACATCCCAAGACCTATATTCACCTGACATTCCTCAGACTCCTCTTCTGGAGTAACAGGAAGAATAGACTGCTTTGACGGCAGTTTCAATTCGTATGACATTATGCTCCACCTGAAAAAAAAGTGCCATATATCCAGGTGATCAAACAACATGCAAAGGACCAAATTCACACAGCAAAATCAATTCGTATTCGCATTGGAAAAAGAAGAAATAGGCACTCAAAGGTAATTCAACCCTTATGAACAGGGCAGGATTTAGGTTTGATGAGGCCCTAAGCTACTGAAGGCAATGGGGCCCTTTATATGTCCAGCAGTCCTTTGTCAACAACAAAATTGTCACTGTTTTTTTGTGTTGAATATATGCTATATGGTAATTTATGGACCTAATAGGTATCTAAAGCCATTTGGACATGCAGAATGTAGGTACCCTATATATAGAAATGAGCAAACCAGTGATATTTTAGGGAGCAGGCTAGCAGGCGGGGCCCATTACTTACATCATAGGAGCCTACACAACACAAAACACTGTAGGTTTTATTTTATTTGTTTTTTATCTTATATTTTGGAAATGTACATCCAGGTTTTTTTTCCTTTAATTTTTTTGGGGCCCCCCAAGACAGTGGGGCCCTAAGCTATAGCTTGTTTAGCTTATAAGTAAATCTGGCACTGCTTATTAATAAAATTAATTGGGTTGGGGGAGAGGAAAGAGATGCTTACTTACCTGTCTAACATTTTGGTGCTAGCTCGTTCCAACTTTTCCAAAATTTGAGGAAGCTGTGTGTCGTCATCACAAGACCCTCCCCAGCCAAGGACACGGGCCAGGTCATTTCCTGTACCCAGGGGTAACACTCCCAGGTGACACTAAATGAAATAAGAAATATTCTGTTTAAAGTCAACTTACAGACCAATATTTGTGGGGTTTTGTTTTTGTTCACTTTTGTTTTGTTTTCTAGTTTCTTAAAAACCCACCCCACTCTTTCTTTCCTCCTCAATAAAAGTAAAGGTAAAGGTACCCCTGACCATTAGGTCCAGTCGCGGATGACTCTGGGGTTGCGGCGCTCATCTATAGGCCGAGGGAGCCAGCGTTTGTCTGCAGACAGCTTCCAGGTCATGTGGCCAGCATGACTAAGCCGCTTCTGGCGAACCAGAGCAGCGCATGGAAACGCCGTTTACCTTCCCGCCAGAGCGGTTCCTATTTATCTACTTGCACTTTGACGTGGTTTGAACTGCTAGGTGGGCAGGAGCTGGGACCGAACAACAGGAGCTCACCCCGTCGCGGGGATTCGAACCGGCGACCTTTTGATCGGCAAGCCCTAGGCTCTGTGGTTTAACCCACAGCACCACCCGCGTCCTCCTCAATAAGAAGAAACTAATACTCGCCTGTTTGTGTAAGTTGAGTTTATCAATTTCAGACAATACCCAGCCAACACTTCCATCTCCTCCACACACTAGGATTCGGAAATTGTCAAACTTCTGAAATAGTCGTAGACTGAAAGAGAATGCATTGTCTGTGTTCAAATCCACGAGGGGATACAATATAAACCTTCACAACAATGACAGTGTTAGCTGTTGATAGTAAATTATGCAGATTTTCAGAAGAGGGGAACAAGCAAGAGTGCTAAAGACTATTTGTTATCAACACAAGTTTTCGTGGACTCAAGCCCACAAAAGCTGCCATTACAAATCTGTTCGTCTTCAACTGATTTTCCTGCAATCACGTCTATCTTTCTGGAAACTTTATGGGAAATAACTTGTTGCTTTAAAAAATAATTCAGATGGCACAAACTGATTGCTTCCCCTTTTTCCAAAGTTCTGGCATTTAGCAGAGATTGCTAAATAACAGATCCAAACCAACAGTTTTTGCTCTACAAGTATTAACCAAATATGGTGGTGGCATTATTGCAATGAAAGTGAGGCCAAACCCCTCAAAATAGGATTCCGCCTGTGGCAATCCCTCTTCGTGTGAAAAAAACAAGGAATTTTATAGAGTGCGTCGTTGCAAACAGGGTAAACGTACTATTCTGCTCTATTGCTGGATCATCAGTAGAGGCAGCGACTGTTTTGCCCAACAACACGCCCCCCTCCCCTTTTGGCCCCGGAAGGGGGCGGAACAGGGCAGGGGCGGAACGGGTTTACGCACAACAGCTGACACGAACAATGACCCAGAATGCAACCCCCATGCAAACAAGGAGATTTTGACTGCCTTGGTTCTTTCATCTTAACGACCCCAAGTTAGTCATGCCGATTACTGTCACCGGGTCTATTCAGAGTAGGATTAAGGGTGGGTACCACCCATAGATTTGCTCAGGGAGAGCCAGTGTGGTGTAGTGGTTAAGAGCGGTAGACTCGTAATCTGGGGAACCGGGTTCGTGTCTCCGCTCCTCCACATGCAGCTGCTGGGTGACCTTGGGCTAGTCACACTTCTTGGGAGTCTCTCGGCCCCACTCACGTCACAGAGTGTTTGTTGTGGCGGAGGAAGGGAAAGGAGATTGTTAGCTGCTTTGAGACTCCTTCGGGTAGTGATAAAGCGGGATATCAAATCCAGACTCTTCTTCTTCTACTACTCTTCTTCAGGGGTAGGCAACCTAAGGCCTGGGGGCTGGATCGCCTTCTCAATCCGGCCCGTGCACGGTCCGGGAATCAGTGTGTTTTTACTTGAGTAGAATGTGTCCTTTTATTTAAAATGCATCTCTGGGTTATTTGTGGGGCATAGGAATTCGTTCATTCCCCCCCCCCAAAAAAATAGTCCAGCCCACCACATAGTCTGAGGGATGGTGGACCGGCCCATGGCTGAAAAAGGTTGCTGACCCCTGGATTTGCTGATACCAGCTATCTTCCAGGAAACAGCATCTGACTGCAGAGAAGGAGTAACACGCATTTCGTAATATCTGTTGAAGTGCTATTTAGCCGGCTAACTGGTCACATTCTGTATCCTTGGAGGGGCACTCTCTTCTCTGCAGAATTGTCCACAAGCCAGAATAACCAGTCCCCTTCAGGGGTGATTAAACTCTAAAAGGTAAAGGTAAAGGGACCCCTGACCATTAGGTCCAGTCGCAAACAACTCTGGGGTTGCGCGCTCATCTCGCTTTATTGGCCAAGGGAGGCGGTGTACAGCTTCTGGGTCATGTGGCCAGCATGACTAAGCCGCTTCTGGCGAACCAGAGCAGCGCACGGAAACGCCGTTTACCTTCCCGCCGGAGCGGTACCTATTTATCTACTTGCACTTTGACGTGCTTTTGAACTGCTAGGTGGGCAGGAGCTGGAACCAAGCAACGGGAGCTCACCCTGTCGTGAGGATTCGAACCACCGACCTTCTGATCGGTAAGCCCTAGGCTTAACCCACAGTGCCACCCGCGTCCCCCGATTAAACTCTAGGAAGCCCTTAAAGGCACTGGTGAATTATTGGAGGGGTACTCCATTCTGTGAATTATTGGAGGGGTACTGCCTGAGACCCCCGGGTATAGGGCGGTATATAAATTCAAATAATAATAATAATTCTCTGCACAAGAACACAGAATATCAGTTTGCCAGTTAAATAGCAGCTCAATAGACATTTTAGAATAATAAAGCAGGTGACCCCTAACAGGTATGGCACCATAGCTGTCAACTTTCAGATTTGAAAATAAGGGATTTTTTCAGACTTTCGGATTTGAAAATAAGGGATGCCGCGAGGGCGGTGCAATGGCACCAAGTAGCCTCGCCACCCTGCGCTCCAGAGGCTCCGCCCGAACGGGTGAGCGAAAGAGCGAGCGCGTAGACGGCAGGCTGTCTGTCTGTCTGGTTGGGCGTGAGGGTTTGGCTGCACAAGGCATGCAAGCTCCGCCCCCAGTCAGTCTCAGACTCCTTATTGGCAGCTGAGCAACGCAGCTGAGGAGCCTCCCTGGCCGGCAGGGAGGGAGAGGAGCTGCTTCCTGGGAAATTTAAGGGATATCAACAATCCGGGATAGCAGCGGGAAACGGCATTGGAATAAGGGAGTTTCCTGCCAAAAAAGGAGTGTTGACAGCTATGTATGGCACACATATGATTAGATAGCATGAGGTCATCAGCAAGAGGCAGAAGGGGCTGAGGAAGCAGTGTGTTATTTCATGCCTGGACATGGGATAGAAATGCAATGAGCTGATGTGAAATATGCACAGAGCCTCTCTGCTTCTTTTCTTTGCAAGTGAAACCGGTTGTATTCCCACCCAGCCCTGCTTAAAATTTGCAAGGGTCATTGGGGGCCAGTGGCTATCTACCTAAATGGCCCGGACAGCTCTCCAAAAGTAATTTAGCAAACCCAAGCCAAACTTGTAAAAGGGAGCTAAAGCCTCAAACATCCATGACAGGTGGCCCATCCAAGCTCTGCTTAAAAACCTCCAAGGTGTGGGAGATGAGTGGGAATGTGGATGAGGGAATATTGATTAATATTTCCTATCCCAGCTTGTGCTAACAAGCTCCAAACTAGCAGAGTTTCTCATCCCCAATAAAGCGCAGCAAAACATGGCGTTTAAGTTCCTATGAACTTCTAGAACAAGGTAGATCCTGGCATATAATTCCCCTGCTTCCCTCTTAAAAGAAAATACACGACACAATGCTTTTAAAAGTAAAAAGATTTTACTCACAGACTTTCCAGGCTTTTATAAGTCTCAGAAGGCAGGCTAGCTTAGATTAAATGTATGTACATGTGGACACTCTCCTTAAGAGAGAAGGGTCCACTTGGGCCCCCTTGGCTGGAAGCCAAGAGTGCATCTCTTGAGATGTTGCATCTTCGAAGTCCTGATGGGAAGAGAGAGGGAATGGCAGCTCACCTGTATCTTTGAATAGCTACAGGTAAGGCCACTCCCACTTCTGGTCACACAAAGGAAGTTGATCTCAGTCCAGGCACAGGAAACTCTAGTTGGAGGACCAAGACCCCTTTGTGTACACTCTAGGAATGTTGTGATTGACTGCACCAGTGTTATACATCCCACACAAGGAAGGAGAGTCTGTTCCTTGGAGGAAGTTCTTGTCTGGTAAGTTCTCTAGGCACCCTGCCTGTTTGTCAGAAGAAGAAACTACTACATGTTTTGTAATTCTCCAATAAGACAACAATCTGATACAGTGAACTCTACCAGAATAAAGTTTGGTTTAAATGTACCCATTTTGCAATGACCCTTTCCAGGAATAACAGTGGGTAGAAAGCAAAACTTCTTACCCTAAATGAGGCCCTCCGTTCATTAGATCAAACACCTGAGCTGGATTTAGTGACTGCTTGAATCGTCGGAGAAATTTTACACCCTGATTGTCTCCGCTCTTTGAATTGACAAAAACCAACAGAGGACTGGCACAAGATGGTGGACATGTGGCTTTCCAGAATCCTGTAAACAAAGCAAGGAATAAAATGATGTAAATATGGTTGAAGGAACCAAGTGACTCCCATTCTTCCAACAGGACCACCAATTACTGCTTTAATGGAGAAAACAAACAAACAAATATCCACTCTAAAAAGCCAATTCTCACTTAGCTCAGACTTTGAAAAGGTCTAATTGTCCCCATACTAATTAAAGCCAATAGGAGGGTTGGGAATTAGCTGATTAAAGTGTTCAGGGTAAGTGCACAAGTGAGAGCCACAAGTGAGACAGAAGTAAATGACTCTATAAAAAATAAAAAAATTCCTTCCAGTAGCACCTTAGAGACCAACTAAGTTTGTTCTTGGTATGAGCTTTCGTGTGCATGCACACTTCTTCAGATACAATGAAACAGAAGTCACCAGACCCTTATATATAGTGAGAGGGTGGGAGGGGTATTACTCAGAAGGGTGGTGGCAATGGGTGATAGGCTGATAGCTGTGGTAAACCTGTTGACGACTGTTAACGACTGCAATTAGTCTTACAGGAAAAAGCAAGGGGTGAGAAGGTTAAAAATAGCTTGGTCATGTATAATGAGATAAGAATCCAATGTCTTTGTTCAGACCAGGTCTCTCCATGGTTATTATTGGGACTACAACTCCCATCATCCCTAGCTAACAGGACCAGAGGTCAGGGATGATGGGAATTGTAGTCCCAAAACATCTGGAGGGCCAAGTTTGGCAATGCCTGCTCTAGACAACTGATTTTGGACCTCTTTTGTTGAGCTGGGTGGTGGTGCACATCAGATTAAGGCTAGAAAGGTGGTGTTGTTTTTTAAAGAACTCCTTTTGTTGTTTTTAAATTCAGAAGTCATCTGGGTCACGACAAAAACTCATCAATGGGGGCGGGAGCAGGAGGGAGATTTTTATTTCTGGTTTCTTTCCAGTAAAAAGCAAAGGATGTTGGGAAAGAAATATAGCCATGGCAGCCTCTGGCAACTACTAAATAGCCATTTTTGGCACCAAAGAGCAGCCACAGAGATGAGGAAACAGCCTTTGTTAACCTTCATTAAAGCTTCCAAAGAATGTGAATATCTAAATAGCTCCAGCAACCTGAGCAAAAAGCTCGTTAAATCATGCTAATGGACACTATTGCCATGAAAATCACATTCAGGTCCCAATGGACATACAACACGCTCAGCTGTTCGTGACTAAATTCCAAAATCCATTTAAAGAAAGAAAGACTAAATCCAAGTGTATAATGGTCCTATGAGATCCCAAGTGCTCATGAATCCGATTATAAGCCCGCCCGCCCCAAATTATGACACTAAAAGGGTCAGGAATTATATATAATTCCACTTGGTATTTGTGCATGTTCTGAAATGTGCCAATAGGCCAGCAGCCCTAACAATGGGAGTCATTTTCTTACAATATAATAATGGTGATATATCTGCTAATTTAGCTATCAATTTCAAATTGTAATTACAAACAGAAAGTGAACATCTGCTGGAAACATCTGCATTGCGAAGCCTTCAAAACATAATAGGTGATGCGTATATTTGCAAGTCCAATGTACGTTGCAAGTACGTTTCCGAGCACAATTCAAAGTGTTGGTGCTGACCTTTAAAGCCCTAAACGGCCTCGGTCCTGTATACCTGAAGGAGCGTCTCCACCCCCACCGTTCAGCCTGGACACTGAGATCCAGCGCCGAGGGCCTTCTGGCGGTTCCCTCACTCCGAGAAGCGAAGCTACAGGGAACCAGGCAGAGGGCCTTCTCGGTAGTGGCGCCCGCCCTGTGGAACGCCCTCCCTTCAGATGTCAAAGAGAACAACAATTACCAGACCTTTAGAAGACATCTGAAGGCAGCCCTGTTCAGGGAAGCTTTTAATCTGTGATATTTTAATGTTTTGTTTTTTAGTATTTGCTGGAAGCCGCCCAGGGTGGCTGGGGGGACCCGGCCAGATGGGCGGGGTACAAATAATGAATTATTATTATTATTATTATTATTATTACAATGACAGCCATCCCCCACTTATTCTTCAAGATTCAGCTAATCCACTAAGAACACAGTCTACTCAGAAGTAAACGCTATTGAGTTTATTTCCAAGTAAACTTGGGGGTCACTTAGACCAGGGGTGTAGGAAGTGGGGGGGGCGGTTTGCCCCAGGTTCCATCATGGAGGGGTGACAAATTATCAAGGAACAATTACTGCCCTACTTGGGTGGTTCATAAAAAAAAACTTTTTTAAAAAAATGCCTGCTCCAAAGGTCTTATCTTACTACACTGAGGAGTATATAGCTATATATGAAATTTCATGCATATCAGTTAATATCTTGACCCTCCTCCACGAAAATAGCTGTTTACTTGGCCGTTTTCCTATGTCATGAAGGCTGAAATTTCAATTCAGTGGAGCACTTACTGCTCCCAACCCTAACCCTGCGGAAAGCCATCTAATTAGACTTTAATTTGATTCTGACATGTTTTTAGGAGGTAATTTAATTCTTGTTTGATTTTATATGAATGTTATGTATCTGATGTTAGCCGCCCTGAGCCCGACTTCGGCCGGGGAGGGTGGGATATAAATAAAAGTTTACTTTTACTTATTATTATTCCTTTGTAAGAAAATAGGAAATAACGTAAAACCATTTTTGCAGGCAAAAAAAAAAAATCAATGTGGGGGGGTGACAAGAAATTTTCCGCACCAGGTACCACCTGACCTTCCTATGCCTCTGACTTAGACTACATATCTGTGGGCAGGGTTGTGCTGCTTTTATTGTACTGTAGCGTTGAGTTTGTAAGTGGTTAAGAAAGGATGGCTTGGACCCAGAGTTGCCAGAGAGATGAACATTTGAGTTTCTTGAGCTGTTTAGCCATGGTTAAATTTTGTTATTCTGTATTTCTTTTGATGAAGTCCATTCCTTGAAGAAACTGTACCAGTGAAACGGGGAGACCTCAAGCTAGCCACCCGTCGGAGGATAGACGAGGACGTCTGAGGGACTTTGTTGTTGTTGTTCAGTCGTTCAGTCGTGTCCGATCCTTCGTGACCCCATGGACCAGAGCACGCCAGGCACGCCTATCCTTCACTGCCTCTCGCAGTTTGGCCAAACTCATGTTAGTAGCTTCGAGAACACTGTCCAACCATCTCATCTTCTGTCGTCCCCTTCTCCCTGTGCCCTCTATCTTTCCCAACATCAGGGTCTTTTCTAGGGAGTCTTCTCTTCTCATGAGGTGGCCAAAGTACTGGAGCCTCAACTTCAGGATCTGTCCTTCCAGTGAACACTCTGGGCTGATTTCCTTCAGAATGGATAGGTT
This sequence comes from Darevskia mixta, assembly GCA_034641385.1. Classification (NCBI taxonomy): domain Eukaryota; kingdom Metazoa; phylum Chordata; class Lepidosauria; order Squamata; family Lacertidae; genus Darevskia; species Darevskia mixta. The sequence continues at coordinate 41,812,666 of JAWWNH010000011.1, read as the reverse complement.
TGATCTTCTTGCAGTCCATGGGACTCTCAAGAGTCTCCTCCAGCACCATAATTCAAAAGCATCAATTCTTCGGCGATCAGCCTTCTTTATGGTCCAGGTCTCACTTCCGTACATTACTACTGGGAAAACCATAGCTTTAACTATGCGGACCTTTGTTGGCAAGGTGATGTCTTTGCTTTTTAAGATGCTGTCTAGGTTTGTCATTGCTTTTCTCCCAAGAAACAGGCGTCTTCTAATTTCGTGACTGCTGTCACCATCTGCAATGATCATGGAACCCAAGAACCCAAGAGGGACTTTGTACAACCACTCTAAACACATAGTATTGCACACAGAACTTTGCACTTTAAGAGCTGATTATTTGGAAAGTAGGCTATAGGCTATGCCTTTAAGGAGATACCTGTGTACATGTATTATATGATGTTACTGTCAGTCTAGTTGTTGGTATATTTTCATATTCATATCTCAGAGTCATTCACGGTTTCGTGTATCTTATATTTGGTTATTACTACCGTGATTGTCTGTTGTTTTTTGCGCCAGTTTCTCTCAGCTTAAAACTCCTCCGAAATAAAAGAACACGAGTCATGATTACCCTTCGTGTCAATAAGTATTTCGCACGCACGCCTCCTGAGGCGGCCCAGGGACTGAATAAATGAACAAATTGATTTATTACGGTCACAGGGAGTGAAAGGAGGCAGCTGGCAGTGGCAGCAGTGGGTGGCTCTGTGGGCAGGTGGTGAGCAGATCTGCCACCTGAGGCAATTGCCCCATCTCATGGTCCTGGCTGGATAGTCAGCATCTTATTCTTAAGTCTGTATCTTCTGGTCTTCCCAAGCTGCTCTCTGGAGCAGATGGGGGTGGGCAGAGGAAATCAGCCAAAATCCTCCCCCTTCCTTAGCAAGGAGTGCACTTTCTGTGAGTAGAAACATATCAGTTGGACCACAGGATCCAACTCACTGTCCCTTTTCTGTTCTCTTCCCTTTCTGTCTATGGACCTGAGCGCATATTTGAATTTGTTCAAGGGAGGCTATGAAGAGCTGCTCATTCTCATTGAAGATATCTTTTTTTGGTTTGTTGGAAGAGGGTAAGGTTCTTTGGAGCTTAGCCACCTGTTTGGGGACTTTGTCTGCTTCTGGTTGGGACGGCTTGCAGTTTTCGGCAGTGGTAGGCTTTACCGGTTTTGTTTTTAGTCTAGTAAGCTTGCGTGTTTCTATGAGAGGTGAAGGGTCACCAGACTCTTCGAATAGGCGGGTCACCAACAGTCCAGCCCTTTGGCGCTTGTCCTTGTTGGCTAAAATTTGTTTGGTTGTAGACCAGTCCCTAAGAGTCACCCCGGCTCTATTTTGGACATTATCAAATGGGAGAAATTTAACGTTGATAATATTTTCTGCTGAGACGAGACCTGAGCGCATAATTGGAAAGAGATCTCAAGAACTGCCCAGCTTTGCCAGGCCATTCCATGGTGGCTGGGTGAGATAGCAAAGCTGTATGCATGTCTGTTGACAGAGAACCTCAGCACCATTTTAATATTCTGTACTTGTGCTAAGCTGGATGTCAGGAGACTGCCCCCCCTTCCAGCCCAGCGTTAAGCTCTTATAGACAGACTGTGCCGATTCTCATGACGGACCCCTCCTCTTCACTCTCTAGCAGCAGCAGCGGGGAAACGGAAGTGGTGACAGGGGTTGAGACAAGCAGGCAAAGACCTTGCGACATGCAGAGGGAAAGTAGGAGGGGGAAAGGGAGGAGAGGGAGACGTTTCTTCCGCTTCCCCAGACTATGTAACTGGCGCCAAAATCGCGGTGGCGCACTTCCGGATTCTGAGTGTGATTGATGAGACGTGTTTACGATGTGCTCTGCATTGTAAAGTAATTAGCCTAGATTAAAGCTTTATAGCTTGATGGCTCAGAGTCTTCCTTTGAATGGCCAGCTAAGGGAGGCAGCCCTTGAAGCCTGACACTAACATAAGGAGAAGTGTCCCTGGTCCCGTTCGTAGACTTTATACAATTGCAATAGGCAGCAGCATCCTCTCTCTGGTCCCAATCAACACAACTGCCGTTTGCAAGGTCTTTACACTCAATCTTATTTGCAAAGCATGTCACGAAGAAATATATTAAAGGACCTGCATACCATCAGAGTCTATGCTGTTCAGTGCTGTAGGTGGAATAATGGATACTTTGCACTGGCCAAGTGGACACTTGCGAGGAAACAAATCTCTGCAGGCAGTGTGCACCTGGAGGGGAAAAAAATGAATCAGCAAAGGACCGTCAATATAGTACATACAGCCTTAATGTTATGGCAACAAGCATACATCTGAATATCATCATCATCATTCTTTTATTCGACCGTCAGTCAGAAGAATACATTTGTACAAAATTAAAAGCATCTGAGAGAACTTTGAAAAAAGGAAACATAACCCACAATAGAATGGAACTAAACAAATAGCCCCATATCGATACAATCAATTAAAATCTTGCGACGCTTAGAAGCTAAAAAAAGAAATTTAGCCACCAGGGAGGCTGTATTTCTAGTAATATTATTCAGTAAATATAAAACCTGTCTTTCTCTGGGTAGAAAGCTAGATTGACGTAAAAGTGGAGTTATAAGATTTTGCCTAAGTTCTACATAGAGAGGACAAGACAGAAGGATATGTTCGGTAGACTCAACCGCGCCCATAGTACAGTGACAGGTTCTCTGGGCGTATGGAACTCCCTTGTACCTTCCCCACAATACCGCGGAATCAAGGGCGTTTAGTCTAGCCGCTGTAAGAAGTCTGCGCTATTCCACATAGTGGATTTCCGCGAGATAGGGGGTTGGTGTCATTTGATATATCTGGTCCCCTAGGAACATCCCTGGTTTCACTTGAGCTATGTCCTCTTGTCTGGCAATATCTCTCAATCTCCGGGAGATTGCAGTTCTAGCTTGATTATACGTCATGGACTCCAGGTAGAGGTGTGACAATCCACAGGACTGCGCCTCTTTTATGACCTCCCTTCCCCATGATGATTGAAAACCATCCCTCAATGTCAAGGGGGCGATGCCCACTGGTTTAAAACAAAGCTTGAGCCATAGCCAAAGCTTCGTCTTCAAGGCCACATATTGTAAAGCTTGCCAGCCGACCTCAAGTCTCATAACCGCACCCGCCACCGAGGGGGGGATCCTAAGGATGGCTCTAAGAAAGTACATCTGAATATTGTAATAGAAACACTCATTTTTCAAGGAAAGATTTAAAATTAAGGTGTGCTCTATTCCTAAGTGACAAAGCCACAACAGGCCTGGATAATTTCTGGCCCATCAAGCCTTCCATGTACATAGCAGTCTGGTAGGAGGAGCGTCATAAAAACTCAGTGCAAAAGCAGATTGCGAACTAGTCACCGCGAGTCTGGAGTGGCCGTCTGTGCAGCATCACAGACGGGTTCTGCCCCTGCACAGAGGACCCTCTGGGAACATTTTGGAGGTCTAATTAGGGAGCCCTTAAGAAGAGCGCTGTCACTTCCATGCCTGCCTGGAGGCGAGACTACAAATAAAGCATGCATTTTAAAAGCAATAAATACCTGTAAGTGGCAGAAAAGGGAAAGTTGTAAAATCCTATATAATAAAGTGCAAGTGTCTCTGCGTGCCGTCCGTCCATCCATGGGTTTGCGCTACTGCGCATGTCCCCCACGGACACAGGGATTGGACGACGCAGAGACTTCGGGCCTCGGATTGGCCGGGAGCGGACGAGGGCGGGGCTGTGCCTTTCCGGGGTTGGCGGCTCCTCCAGCGCTGTTGCCAGTCGCTCGCTGAGCCGCCCGAGGGTGCGTGTCTGTTCTTGCAGGCAGAGGGCCGCTGAGTTGGCCTCCCTCCTTCCTGCCCCTGACAGCGAGACGCCGCCGCCGCCCCTCCTCTTCCGCGTCGCCTTCTGGACTCCACGGAGGACAACGACGACGAAGAAGTGGTGGGCAGCGAGCCGCTGCTTTCCCTCCCAAGCCGGGCGAGCATGGCAGACGGAGCTCACTCCCTGCTCAGGGGCTGGCGGCAGGGCTGGAGCCGACGATGGGCGAGAGAGCCGAGCCGCGGGGAGGGAGCGGGCCAGCCACCGAGAGGCGGCGAGCAGCGGGGCCGTTGAGGAGAAGGCGGAGGAGGGAAGCGGGGGGGCGCAGCTGTGTTTTTTTGGGGGGGTCTTGACCACATATGTTCTAGCGCCCGTTAATTTAACGGGCTAAATTCAACTAGTATCAAATAATACAGGTGAAATAAGGAAGTTTTTAATGTTTGATGTTCTACTGGGTTTAATGTTTTGATTTGTTGGAAGCTGCCCAGAGTGGCTGGGGCAACCCAGTCAGATGGGCGACATATAAACAATAAATTCTTCCTCCTCCTCTTCTTCTTCTTCTTCTTCTTCTTCCTCCTATTCAGACCATTGGGTCCATCTGGCTCAGGACTGTCTACATATACTGTAAGTGGCTTTCCACAAGTCTTTCCCACCCTAACTGGAGATGCCAGGGAATGGCCTTTTTCACTCTCCCTGCTTGGCTAATTCATAGAAAAGAGTGAAAGTTGGCATCAAAGTGAGACCCTCCATGGAAACCCTTAGTGTACTTTCTTTGGCTCTGCATCGAGAAAGAGACTAGTATCTTTCCTGAATAGCAGTATAGTCCAAAGGGGGGGGGGGCTCCATGAACGCCTGGGGTATACCGAGCCGTTCCCCACTGTTTTCATGGCCCAGGAAGAAGGCAATAAGTCCTTTCTAAAGACAATTTTAGGAAGGAATGCAAAATACGAGTGTTCCACCACCTAATCCTTGTGCATACATAAAAGGTGGTGGTGTATTGGCTCAGGGGGTTCCACAGAACTCTACGTTTCTCAACATCTTCATGAAGAAGAAGAAGAAGAAGAAGAAGAAGAAGAGGAGGAGGAGTTTGGATTTGATATCCTGCTTTATCACTTCCCGAAGGAGTCTCAAAACAGCTAACATTCTCCCTTTCCCTTCCTCCCCCACAACAAACACTCTGTGAGGTGAGTGGGGCTGAGAGACTTCAGATAAGTGTGACTAGCCCAAGGTCACCCAGCAGCTGCATGTGGAGGAGCGGAGACGCAAACCCGGTTCACCAGATTACGAGTCTACCGCTCTTAACAGCCAACATAGAGAGCCCAGAATGTGGAACTCTGTTCTGTGGCTGCTGATTCAAGTTCCCCATTATGAGGTTTACATAACAATTATCTCCATATTCTGAGGGCCAAATGGCAGAAGACTGTGGGAGATCTGTAACTGAGTCTCCTGCTATTCTTTAAAAGTGTACTGCCTGTAGAGAAAATAGCTTTGGAGAGGGCAATTTTATGAGGAGAAGAAGAAGAAGAGTTTGGATTTGATATCCCGCTTTATCACTACCCGAAGGAGTCTCAAAGCGGCTCACATTCTCCTTTCCCTTCCTCCCCCACAACAAACACTCCGTGAGGTGAGTGGGGCTGAGAGACTTCAGAGAAGTGTGACTAGCCCAAGTCACCCAGCAGCTGCATGAGGAGGAGCAGGGAATCAAACCCGGTTCACCAGATTACGAGTCTACCACTACACCACACTGGCTCTCTCCTCTGGAAGCGGATGGGTGAGGGCAGAACAAGTTCCTTAGTGAAATGCCTAAAGCAGTCTTTCCCAACTTGATCCCTGAGCTACAACACCCAATGGTCATCTGGAGGGCACCAAGATGGGGAATACTGCTGTAGAGCCTTCCCAGGGAACATTTTTGGCTTTAGGGGTTTTATATGCTGCTTATATGATAACGGTTTGTATTTATATTTTAACATTTTTCATTAAACATGTATACTGCTTTGTCTATCCATGGGCAGAAAAGTGAGATCAAAAGAATAAAAATAAATAAATCACAGGACTGTACAGAAACTACAAAGAAAAAACAAATGGCTAATGGAATATGTTGACCTTTCTGTGTCACAAATTGCGCAGTTTGACGTACAGTTTCTAAATAATAGCTTATTCTGATATTTATAAAATATCCAAGGTTTCATTTTTGCTACTAAAATTTATTTGCCAATATGAGTCAGGAGTCCCTAGGGTTGGATGGCGCTTTGTACGCCTCCTTCCAGCAGCCAAGCTGGGGTCAAATGTCTTGCCTTGCTTTCCTTTGGACCCCATCAGCAAGGCTAGGCCAGTGTTCCCCAACCTTGGGCCTCCAGCTGTTTTCGGACTACAATTCCCATCATCCCTGACCACTGGTCTTGCTAGCGAGGGATGATGGGAGTTGTAGTCCAAAAACAGCTGGAGGCCCAAGGTTGGGGGACACTGGTCTAGGCAGCCCCAGGACCTCCAGACACACTGCACAGGCTTCACCCTCCGGAGGCGGACTCCATTGTCTCTCGAGACAGACAAATGCCAACCAAAAATTATGAGAACATTCCAGGAGACTGTTTTGAGGGAAAGAGACTGGTACCATCTGAACTCACCATCGTTTTACACCAAAGGCACTTCCAATCTTGCAGTCGCAGGACGCTGCCGCAGGTCTTGTCACAAACTGCACATTTGGCACTGACCGGCAGATTTCCTTCTAACCACTGGTGAGGCATAGCTACCTGCAGCGGAGTGTTTTAAAGGTCAAAATGGGGGCAACAGAGGCAGGGAAATAAGCATGTCACCTTTCTTCCAAATTCACTGCAGTCAAACCCCGGTCGCTGAACGCAATCCGTTCCGGAAGCCCGTCCGGCTTTCAAAATGTTCAACAACCGAGGCGCGGCTTCTGACTGGCTGCAGGAGCTTCCTGCACTCAAGCAGAAGCCGCGTTGGACGTTCGGCTTCCGAAAAATGTTCGAAAACCGGAACACTTACTTCCGGGTTGTCGGCGTTCGGGAGTCGAAACGTTCCAAAACTAAGGCTTTTGGGAACTGAGGTTTGACTGTACCAAAATAGTGACAGAAATTAATGGATCTAAGTTAGCCATTATTTTCAAAGGGGTTTACTCTGAAGAAGACTTAACGCTGGATGCAACCCCTGAGGTTCTGAACCAAAAAGATCTGAGCACGTATATGCCTTGATGCAGGAGTTTCCCCTTCCAGTCGCTTAATGAAATGCCTGTTTCACGGGACACCCCCCCCCCCAAGTTTCAGAACTGGTTTTCTTAGGTCAGGGTGCTGTTGCTGGAAGGAGAGAAGTTGGCACACATGTGTCAACCCTTTTGGACAACTGCCATTATCAATACCCACCCCCTCTCAACTACACTTCGCTGCCAGTGTAGCTTACCATAAGACACACTTTTTCCCTCCTTAAAAAGTAAGGGGAAATATCTGTGCATCTTATGGAGCGAATGTGTGGTCCCTAGAGCTGAACTGCCCAGGGGCAAAAGCAGATCCTGCTTTTTTTTAAAAAAAGAGAAGGGGGTGTTGAAAGGAAGCCCTCTGAGCAGCTGCTCAGCAAACGATCGGGGAGAGAGATAAGGGAGAGAGATTCCAGCCCCGCCCCCTTGCAGAGGGAGGCTGTTTCCCCAGCGACATGTGACTGGCTGATTAGATTATCTGTCTGGAAACTGTAGAAATGGCTTCCTGAAGCTGCAGAACTGTGAGTTAAACCCCATAAAACAGGGTTTTTTCCCTTTGCAAAGTAAGTTCAACAACTTTGAGCTGATCCTCAAAAAATGGGGCTTTTCTCCTTTGCAAAGGAAGCTACAGAAATTTGAGCTGATCCTAAAAAAATTGGGGCTTTTCCCCTCTAAAAACTAGGTGCGTCCTATGGTCAGGTGCGCCTTATAGAGCGAAAAATACGGTAACTTGTGTCAAGCACGCCAACAGAGCAGGGCGCTGGAGGAAGCGATGAGGTGCGGGAACCTTGGCGCAGCACCCCTTGCCTCCCCAATCCCCCTTGGCAAGCAGCCCACTGTGTTGGGAAGTGAGGAGAGCAACAGAACCCCAGAGGCAGCAGCTATATCGCAATACCCGAAGCAAGGGGCTGGCTTTCCTCTAGTGGACCACAGGTGAGATTACTTTGGGTGTTACGGGTTTCTTTGTGTAATAAGGCTTCAATCCAGCAGGATTAAATGTGCTAAAAAACATGCCCCCCCCCAATGTAGACAGGATCCATAATCGCTTAAAATTAGCATTGTCCTACGGTACCTATTAGCAAATGTTCCATTTTTCTACATAAAACCGAAGCATGTGCCTGCATTTCTGAGAAATACTTACACCATCTTCATCCTCAATAATATCTTTTCCAACTGAAGTCAAAGTAGTCCATTTGCAACTGTTTATTGCTCTGACTGCACATCTTTTATGAGCCTTAAACTTGCACACTGGATGAAAAGACACACATAATCTTTGAATGATTCACATCATCTTTCAGAAGCTTGATCAAATGCAGTTGTTAAGGCAGCAGAGAGCATTGTTGGCTGCTCGCTCTCCACCTTAGAGAAGATTTATGCCATGAGGTGCCACAGAAAGGCACTGGACATAGTGAAAGATCCATCGCATCCTGGTCACCGTCTCTTTGAACTTTTGCCATCGGGACGGAGATACAGGACGATGACAACAAGAACAAGCCGTCTTAGAAACAGCTTCTTCTCCAGAGCGATCTCGGCCTTGAATGGGAAGCCTGGACTTTGAAGTCATCTAATCTTACCTGTTATGTTTTATCATTGTATGGTTTTAATCAGTGTGTATGGTTTTAATCAGTGTTTTTGTAGTTGTTTTGTTTTTGCGTGGAGTGCCCTATCTGGGTGGATGGAGCAGCCAAGTAATTTCGTTGTTCCCGAAGGGGACAATGACAATAAAATATATTCTATTCTATTGTATTCTATTACACAAATAGGTAAATGTTAAAAATGTAAATTGTTCAAAAGGTAATTGTTTAGTTCGAATCCTTTCCCAGCAGTGCGCTGGAAGAGTGTTCATCTCACACTTTTTCCAACTCTACCAAACTACTGAGAGACTCGCCTTTCAGGGTAATTTAGTTAGTAAGTTAAATTTACAGGCCACTTAATCAGAAGGCTTTCTAAGCAGTGTGCAAATAAAACTGGACATAAAACAGAGGTAAAATCCACAAAACAATTTTAAAACTATCAAATATCAACTATACATCTAGGTAGGCTTATCAAAACAAAACAAAACAAAGTGTTCTGCAGGCGTATAAAACAACATAGCAAAGCTGTATGTCATGTATATCTCCATAGGGTCACGAAGAGTCGGACACGACTAAACGACTAAACAACAACAATAACAACAGATATCAGTTTATACCCATAAGTAGTCAAGGCAGTGCAAGTCCACTACCAGCAGACCTCTGTCTGTGGTACCTTCGTAGATAGCTGGTTAAAGGTAAGGTAAAGGTAAAGGACCCCTGGATGGTTACGTCCAGTCAAAGGCAACTATAGGGTTGCAGCGCTCATCTCGCTTTCAGGCTGAGGGAACCAGCGTTTGTCCACAGACAGCTTTCCGGGTCAAGTGGCCAGCATAACTAAACCGCTTCTGGCACAACGGGACACCGTGACGGAAACCAGAGCGCATGGAAACACCGTTTACCTTCCCGCCACATTGGTACCTATTTATCTACTTGCACTGGTGTGCTTTCGAACTGCTAGGTTGGCAGGAGCTAGGACAGAGCAACGGGGGCTCACTCTGTTGCGGGGATTCGAACCGCTGACCTTCTGATCGGCAAGCCCAAGAGGCTCAGTGGTTTAGACCACCCGCATCCCCATGGGTGGTTAGACACCACGGTAAGCATCCAAGAGAAAGTGGTATCTTGCTTGCTTGCAAGAGTCCACTATGGGGAAAACCTGCTTCACAGCACAAGGCCTAATGTGGAGAGGCACAAGGCTAGGATATGGAAAAGCCTGGCTCTCTTCCTGCCACAGTACTGCAGGAAGAGCCTGACTGACAGTCAGAAGGACAGGAAGTTCCTGCTTTGCATGGGAAGCAAGGAATCTCCTGAACAGGATCAGGCTGCCCATCTACTTAATGTTCTCAGCACTTAAAATGTATCCCAACCAGTTTGTAAGGAAGTGGTTCCCACTTCATAGATGGAAAGCTGAGGCTTATGCACCGTGGTTTGTGAAAGCCACCTAAGGAAACCATGGCTGATGGGATCTGAAGAGATAATGGATGTAAACCCTTGCAGCAGTATAGCTACTGTTTATTATAATTATAAAGAATATTGCCTGCAAGCTTCTCACCATCCCAGAAACTTTGTGTTGGTAGTTCTCCAAGAACAGCTGCTCTCTCCAAATGCCTTGGTTGATTCCAAAAAAAAGCAAAAGCGCTAATCTGACAAGATCCACGTCCTGGGACTTGCAGTTTAACTTGTCAGACGGCGTAATAGCTGTCTTGTAGGATTACACAAAACCTGTTATTTTGTTTCTAAGAATACAAATATGCACAGCAGGGTTTAAACACACACACACATACCCAGAAGTAGATTTCAGATGCTAGGAAGTAAACTCTCATTTTGGATGGTAATAAAAATTCATATTGCAAGAGGGCCTTTTCGGTAGTGGCGCCCTCCCTGTGGTGTCAAGGAAATAAACAACTATCTGACTTTCACATCTGAAGGCAGCCCTGTTTAGGGAAGTTTTTGAGGATTGATGTTTTCATTATGTTTTTAGATGTGTTGTAAGCCGCCCAGAGTGGCTGGGGAAACCACGCTGGGAAAATTATTATTAAAATATATTATTAAACAGGGACATATAGTGTTCCACTCTTTTTTTCTACCTCGAACGCAGGACCCTTGTGGCAGGTAGGAAGGGGTAGGAGACCCTTCTGGAATATCTGGTGATTGAGGTTTGGTGAGCACCTTTCAGTGTGATGAGTGCAGTCCAGAGACTTTCCTTCGGGGCTATGTAGGGCAATGTAGGGGGCACCTTTGAAGCCAACCTGTTAGATCAACCAGAGTTGTGGGGCCCTGGGAGGGGGTGAAGCAGGAAGGCCTCTCTAGTCACCTGAAACAGGAGGGCCTGAGGAAAGGGGTATGTGGAATCGGGTGGCTGTCCACGGCTGGTTATGATCAGTTAATACCTCGCACCGTGGTTCTCTACGGTGGATCTGGTCCATTAAATTAACAAATGTGACCCAGCTTCCTCAGCCTTGTGTCTTGCGTCCTTCTTTCCCAGTGTGTGTTGCAAGCAGCTGTCTTCACAGAAACCCAGCTTTGCATGCTCCTGCTCATGTGCAGAATTCCCACATGTGAGTAGCAACTCACACATTTGGGTTGTGTCAGGTTCACTAACGGTTGCTCATGAGTAAAGACCAAGTCCGTCTTGTCTTTCAACTATTTTATTGTACGAAGTATGTACAGTGCGGAGCTATCCTAAAACATGACCATCTAGTCGCTAGCAGGATCCGGAAGTGCCCTCCTTCTGCTGCGGCGCCAACACCAGAGTCTCAGCACCCTAAAGTGCCGCCTCCTTTCTCCTCTGACCCTTCTGCGTAAAGCAGGTGCCGGAAACGGTGTCTCCCCCTCGGAATGGGTCTGCTGAGTGGTGCCAGGTCTCTCTGCATCATCCTGGAGACCCCGTCCCACCTGCCTCATCCCTGGTAACTCCTCCTCCCCTGGGGAGGAGCTGGCAGACTCACTGGGAGACAAGTCCATCGACAGGAGAGGCTGGGGCTGCCGGTATCTACTCAGTGCCTGACTGGCAGGGGAGGGCACGTCCCTGACAGGTTGATCTACAAGCAACCAGATGCAATGCACTGTTGCTGCTAGATGACAACGTGGCATGACGGATGTGGCTAAAAGTTCAGCTCTATATAGCCAGCACCAGAGTTAAACAATACAATACAATATGCAGAATTCCTACATGTGAGTAGCAACTCACACATTTGGGTTGATCTACAAAATGGGGCGCGGGTGGCACTGTGGTCTAAACCACTGAGCCTAGGGCTTGCCGATCAGAAGGTCAGCAGTTCGAATCCCTGTGACGGGGTGAACTCCCGTTGCTCGGTCCCAGCTCCTGCCCACCTAGCAGTTCGAAAGCACGTCAAAGTGCAAGTAGATAAATAGGAACCGCTCTGGCGGGAAGGTAAACGGCGTTTCCGTGCGCTGCTCTGGTTCACCAGAAGCGGCTTAGTCATGCTGGCCACATGACCCGGAAGCTGTACGCCGGCTCCCTCGGCCTATAGAGCGAGATGAGCGGCGCAACCCCAGAGTTGTCCGCGACTGAACCTAACGGTCAGGGGTACCTTTACCTTTACCTTACAACCAACCAAATGCAACGCACTGTTGCTGCTAGATGACAACGCAGCATGACGGATGTGGCTAAAAGTTCAGCTCTATATAGCCAACACAAGAGTTAAAACAATACAATATATAGACATGGGGGGGGGGGACAAAACAGCCTTGTTATTCTCCTCAGAAATGAATTCCCTAAAAGAAGGCATTTGGAGGGGAGGGCCAACAAGCTAACAATGAAGAAAACAAGGGTAAGAAGAATCCTGAAATGTTCTTTTCAGGAACCCCTACATTTTAAAGGCAAAAAACATTGCAGGGGGTCGGACTAAATGATTTTACGATGTTCACTGGAGCTCAGTAGCGAATATGATATACTATGATATACAGTGGTACCTCGCCTAACGAAGATAATGCGTTCCGACGCGATCGTCGTTAGGCGAAAAAATGCGTTCGGCGAATCCCCATAGGAACGCATTGGGGAAAAATTCGTTAGTCGAAGAAATCCTATTCAAAAATTCGTTAGTCGAAGAAATCCTATTAAAAGCGGCCGCAACGTCTTTTCTTAAGTCGAAGAAATTCGTTTCCGGCGGCCATTTTGTTTTGCCGGAAGTCATTCGTTAGGCGAAAAAGACGTTAGGCGAGTTTTTCGTTAGGCGAGGTACCACTGTAATATGATATGATATATGATATAATATGATATACATTCTTGTACTGAGTGTCACCACTTAATTATGTGATAATACAAAATGGAGGGGGGGCTGCCGCCGCCTTTACCTTCACAGGACAGGCCATGAGAAGTGACTCCGGAAAGGCTCTCTCTGCAGACATTGCAGAAGGTGGGCCGAGCGTGGGAACAGGCGTACCAGTTATGCATCCCTGAGAAATGTTCCACATTAAACTGTGCAGCCTAAGAAAGGAGAAGTTAAGACAGATTTGCAGCAACAGGACATCACTACAGCAGCAGCTAAAACCACCTCATGTTTGAAGAACTCACCTTCCAAAACAATACTCCCCAGGCTCTTTAAACAAAAGGAACGTGAACTATATGGATATATCAGGTTTAACCAAATCTCTATTTCAGTTTCATGGATTTTTCACATCGCATCAGGGACATAAACCTTTTCTTCCCCGTTTACTGCATCTTGAAAAACCGGCAATATTTCGGTTTTTAAAAGAGCAAGATGCGTAGCATTCCTCTTACCTCATAATGTTCCCGGGACTGTACGGACTTCAGAGAGCTGATCCAATCCTCCATCTCTTTTCTGTTCTCTGCACACAATATTAATCTCCTGAATGGTGTGATTATCTGAAAAATAAAAGATCACTTGATATGATGGCTCCGAATGGCTATAAGGAGGACAAGGTAACAAAGAACACAGGAAAAGCAAGATCTCATAAATCTTGTAAAATACTGATCACCTTAATAAATACCAAAGACAAAAAATGAGTTATCAGTTGTAAATGTTTTCCTGTGTAATTCACTAACATTTTCTCCTGCCAGTTTTTGTATCACACATTGATGAGGATTTTAAAAAAACAACAACACCACAATTTATATGACACTACATATGTATTAAATTGTGTTGTTGTTTTTTCGGCATCTGGACATGCACAGACGCGATTTCCAGTATCTGCACATGCGCAGACGCAATTTCCAACCCCACTCGGCGAGTCCCCGCACCGCGCTGCGCCGGTTTACCGCAGCGCGCGGGGGACTCGCCGAGCGGGCAGCTCGGTTCAGGGGCGGCTCGTGGGCCAGTAAAATGGTCTCCGGCCCATGGGCCAAAGGTTGCCAACCCCTGGTCCAAGACATTCAAATATTTCAGAAGTGGGCCAGGGCTTCTAGAGGGGCGCCAGTCGTACAGTCAAACCCCGATTCTTGAACGGCTCCGTTTTCAACGGCTCCCGAACACCGAAAACCCGGAAGTAAACGCTCCGGTTTTCAAACGTTCCTCGGACACGGCTTCCGCTTGAGTGCAAGAAGATCTTGCAACCAATTGGAAGCCGCTCCTCGGTTGTTGAACCGGAACGGATTACGTTCGGCAACCGCGGTTTGACTGTACCAGCTAGACAATTTCCCAAAGCAATATGGAATTCCATCAGCCTCTTAACAGATCCCCAGCCTCTGTAGAGGAGGAAAGGCACTGAAAGTCTAAATCTCAACAGGAAGTGATCTGACCACGACATGGGACTGATGTCAATGCTCCCTGCTTTCAGGTCACCCTCTTTCTGCCATGCGTTGGGCCACATGGTGGGACAGCCACAGAAACAAACAAGACCTCAAAGAGCAGGAGACCTTTAATAGCTTAATCCTGAATCTCTCTGCTGGAAATAAAATAACTGTTCTGATGACCTGGACATTGCTTAACTAACTGTTCTTCTGTGAGTGGCCAGGTGTTAAGATGTACGTCCCTCCTATAATATTGTCCCTCCCCTTCCTAATTCCTTAATTGTGTCTCTTTGTCCATGCTATAGAATAATTGATGGTTTCTAGGTTTACATGCTCTCGTCAAATGAAAGAAATCTTTTCAATAAACATGCTCCTCTTAAGAACACCAGGAGAAATTCCACCTTCACAAGTTTTAAAAAGGCAAAACGAAAAACTCAAAAGCATTTTATAACGTGTTAGAACATCAAGAATATTGGAAGCCTACCGTAAAGCTGTTGTTAACATTTTTTGTGCTTGATTCGGCCACACTGGCGTCGGACAAGTCAACTTCATCGAAGATTAAAGACTGTGAAAAGAAGACAGAGAATGTGTTTCATTTTCTACATACACCGGAATGTTACCTGCCTGTGTTTTGATATTTGTTGGAAGCCGCCCAGAGTGGCTGGGGAGACGTGGCCAGATGGGCGGGGTACAAATAATAAATTATTTTTACTATTACTATTACTATTAATATTATTATTATCTTTTCAGGGGGGGTTAAATAAAGACCAGGGGAATCAGTCAATGCTCCTAAACTTAAGACGTTGCCAGAGATCTTCCCTGCAGTCTCGCTCAAAATCTCCTCCAGAGGATTAGAATCATAGAATCATAGAGTTGGAAGAGACCACAAGGGTCAGTCCATTGGCAGTTACAGGCAGTCCCTTTGAGAGGGGGAAACGCTTTAAAAAACCCAGTATTTTCCCCTCTGGACAGGGGGAAAAAATGCTCTGTTTTGCCCAGCTCTCCAGAGGAAACCTCGGTCCTGTATTCCTGAAGGAGCGTCTCCACCCCCATCATTCAGCCCGGACACTGAGATCCAGCGCTGAGGGCCTTCTGACAGTTCCCTCACTGCGAGAAGTGAGGTTACAGGGAACCAGGCAGAGGGCCTTCTCGGTAGTGGCACCTACCCTGTGGAACGCCCTCCCAGCAGATGTCAAGGCAATAAGCAACTATTTTACTTTTAAAAGACAACTTCCCTGTTTAGGGAAGTTTTTAATGTTTGATACTGTATTGTTTTTAATATTCGGCAAGGAGTTCTGGCAGAGAGCCCTGAGCTGTACTATAAAACACCAGGTTTCAAATGCAAAAGGCTATGAAAGCCCTGGTTATCACCCAAGTGGTATTGCCTGCAAATCCCTCTTCGGTCAGGTCTTGACTTTACCAGAGCTGATGTCATATGTGACATGAAGAGTAAATCCAGTCAGCACAGCTTGGCCAAAATGGCCTCAGGGGCCTCGCTAGGCCTGCAAACCAGACGTTCCTTCCCCTGATCTAACATTTTCATCCCAAAAAGCAGAAATCAAACCTACTACTAATTTATTTTTTTTAATGTGCTAGAAAAAGACAAGAAACCTATGCAGGCAACATAACTAATTTTTACAAAAGTAGGGGGAACTACTTTCAAAACTGTTTTCATAATAGGCAAAGAGAGAGAGAGACCCGTACACAATTAGTATTATAGAGACAGCATATTGATTTCTACCAGAATGAATCTTCACCTTTGAATCCTTGGCGTAGTAAAGTGTACGGCCCCGAAGCTTAAAGTAACGTTTTTTCCATCGCTGAAAAGAGCTGGTTTGCTTCAGAAGTAATCCCTCCTTTATACTGGTCTTCAGGGGGAGAAGGAAAAGAAATGAAAATGCAAAATTCCACATGTGCCAAAATTGTTACATATATTGCAAAATAATTTTATTATTTATAAAAACTGAAACCTGGACCTAACTGTTCCGGGGTCCTTTACCTTTACATTTTACCAGTGCCTTTTTTTCCTGGGGGGAAGCATACCCCTAAACATTCTGTGAATTTAAGTTTGGCCTCATTGAGGGGCAGTCTTTCAATATGAGCAGGAAAATGAGAGTACCCCTAAACATTGTTTTTTTAAAAGCACTGCCTTTTACTCATTGATTTGAATTAAAACCATATCAGCATGACTTAATTAGAAAGACTGAATTCTACCCAATTGCCGCAAGGTGGCAGTATGGTTATATTAATTAAAAGTTCTCAAGCAGATCCAGTATGTTACAGTGATCACTGTAACCTAATGGCTTATTCTGAAACAGACGCTGCGCACTAAAAAAAACAACAACAGCAGGCATAGATTCACAAGTGGTTGCATAAGCTGCACACTTACAGATAAATAAATCCACTTCTACTCCATAGCTCATAAACTTGTGAAGCCCACATGAAATTGGGCACAGAAGATAAGACAAAGAAATATTACACAAAGTCTCCTCTTTTATCTTTTCGTGATCAAACCTAATCTTTGACCAAGAAAATGTTGGGAAACGTGGTGTGATTCACTGGCTGTAATTTACACCGTTCCATCAAAACATACAGACCATTGTGCCAATTAAATATGATATAACTCTCTAATAGGATGAGTTTCAAAACTGTGTGCACCCAAATATGCCATTGGTGCAAGATTTAACAACTCATCCTTGAGTTTACTATTGCAGTCGCACCTTGGTTTTCGAACAGCTTAGTTCCTGAACGTTTTGGCTCCCGAACGCCGTAACCCCGGAAGTGACTGTTCCGGTTTGTGAACTATATTTGGAAGCCGAATGCTTCTTTAAGTCCTCATTTGAGGGGAGGGAGAGGAAGGACCCTGAAGGTGCCAACAACAACAACAACAGGCCTCTCAAGGCCCAAAATGCACACAAACCTCAGGTGCCCTCACTATATTTTCCCCCTTCACTATATTTTTTAAAATATATTGGCTTAAGACCAAGCAGCAATAATAGGTAGCCAGAATCCGCCCTCCTGCAGCAAGCCAGCAGCAGGTGGCAGCTACCTACCCTCAAAACATGGGATTGCTCTGATAAAGTGCTTTTATTTGCAACCCATTGAAGCAAATGGAGCTTAACTTTTGCATCGATTTCAATGGGGCCTAAATGCAACTAGCTGGATCCAACTCATGATTTTTAAGCACCAAATATTACTTTGAAATATCATTAATGTATTGGAAGTGATGACAAACCTAGACAGCATCTTAACAAGCAAAGACATCACCTTGCTGACAAAGGTCCATATAGTTAAAGCTATGGTTTTCCCAGTAGTAATGTACGGAAGTGAGAGCTGGACCATAAAGAAGGCTGATCGCCGAAGAATTGATGCTTTTGAATTATGATGCTGGAGGAGACTCTTGAGAGTCCCATGGACTGCAAGAAGATCAAACCTATCCATTCTTAAGGAAATCAGCCCTGAGTGCTCACTGGAAGGACAGATTCTGAAGCTGAGGCTCCAATACTTGGGCCACCTCATGAGAAGAGGAGACTCCCTGGAAAAGACCCTGATGTTGGGAAAGATGGAGGGCACAAGGAGAAGGAGACGACAGAGGACGAGATGCTGGGACAGTGTTCTCGAAGCTACCAACATGAGTCTGACCAAACTGCGGGAGGCAGTGGAAGACAGGAGTGCCTGGCGTGCTGTGGTCCATGGGGTCACGAAGAGTCGGACATGACTAAACAACTAAACAACAACAATGTATTGAAAAGATGTACAACTGGTGGCTTTCCTAGGACACCTAGAAAGGACCAAAACTGGCATATAAAGTTGGGGGAATGTCAAAAGTATTCCATGTCTCATGGCTGTGACATAGCACCATTTTCTGTTTTACTAAAGTTTTGTGGAAGCTGCCAGGATTTTATTTTATTTTATTTTATTATTTTGTCACAATGGCAGCACCACATATGTGGCTCACCATTAGAAACATCAATCACATCATTCCCTTCAATCACATGACATTTTTCACATGATTCAGGAGCACAACATGAGTTGTAGCCCATCCTGGTAGACCTCTCCTCTCATTCTACCCCAACGAAAAGTTTCACAGCAACTTCCACGAGGCTGAATAAAATGCACACTGGATCCAAACCATTTGGAAGAATGTAAGGATGACTCCACCTGTGCCCCACAGACCTGGTGTAACAGGATGATTCAGACTATGAGAGCCGGTTCCAGCCTTAGCAATGAGGAAAGAGTAATCTAATGCATGGTAGTGCTCTCCAGAAGATCCCAGAGTTTCTGGGGTTCTCCATATCAGCTCCCATTCATGTAGCAATAAGAGAAGGCCCTTTTGTGGGGGAAAGAATCAAAGCACTCACTAAACAAAGCACATAGAATCCCCAATGTAGCAAATAAAGATTATATTTGCTGGGAAATGCAAAAAGAAACACATGGGGAAGGATACAAGACTTTTTCCAGAAACAGGTGGTTACAGAATGTCACATAGGATGGAAATCAGCCTTCACCTATTAGTTAGCACTTACGTCAAATGCTGGTGGTCTCAAGGCAAATCTAAAAAAATGTAGTATAAACACTGACAACTGGGAAACACTGGTCTGCGAGCGCTCCATTTGGAGAACAGCCTTTACTAAAGGTGTCATGGGCTTTGAAGACACTCGAACTCAGGACGCAAGGGAGAAATGTGCTAAGAGGAAGGCACGCTTGGAAAATCCACACCGTGATCAACTCCCGCCTGGAAACCAATGTCCCCACTGTGGAAGGACGTGTAGATCCAGAATTGGCCTCCACAGTCACTTACGGACTCATTGTTAAAACCGTGTTTATGGAAGACAATCTTACTCAGCTATGAGTGATCTCCGAAGAAGAAGAAGAAGAAGAAGAAGAAGAAGAAGAAGAAGAAGAAGACAAATGAAGAGTATGTCTATGACAAACTAGTTTTACTTTTTAATTCTATGCATAGTTTAATGTTTTCATGCACAGCAAGTTTTCCTAAAATACTCTTCAGCTTGAAATGCCAGTGAAATTCAAAGTGCCAACAGTTGCCTTTGATAATTGTTATATATTTGGGGGGACCTCCCCCCCCCCAAAAAAAATAACCCTAGGAATTAATAAATTGTAGGATTTTGATTATTTGGGATGCGAAGGCAGAAATACCAGCTGCAGAGGAATTCCTGGGCTAGCCTATGCAAAACGACCAGGCCTAGCTAGGGCCATTAAGAAACAATAGAGGGCAACTGAGGGCCATTGGCAACGCAAGAGAACTGTCCTCCTCCCTTGCCCCCAGAGAGACTGGGGGTTTGGAAGGTTGCCAGGGTGTGAGGTGACAAGAAAAGAGAGTTTTGTAGCAGAGTGTTTTGGGCGGGAGGAGGAGGAGGAAGAAAGACTGGGATCCATCTTGGGCAGGCTGGCTGAAGGCTGGCTGCACTGCTGTGGAGGACAAGCCCCTCTTGAAATGACCACACTGTAAGATCTGGACTGCCTCCATGTAGACGGAAAGTGCAAATAGGTGAATAAACTGTATTTTTTAAAGCTACGACAGCCTCTGCTGTGCCTCAATTCTCCAAAGGAACACAGACCCAACATGATGTTTGTTCTTGAAGAGACTGGCATTTTCAAATTCACCCTATAAAACCACACCTCATCCTTTAAACAAATTAGTGCTGACACAGAACAGCACAGTGCTGTACCAGACAAAGAAGTCTAGTGTTGTTGTTCAGCAGATTTGCCCTTGCATGAATGCATGCATTCACATCTACCTGAGTGTTACACGTTTAGGGAAGCAAGTAGCAATACAATCCTTGCGATATTTACTGGAGACACACAAATAGAGAGGACTGCATAGGCTCAAAGCCTTAGACACCCTTTGCTTTGCTTGGGAAAACTTAGCATGGACCAAAATTCCTGCCCATGCTCTCTATGCCTAGCAAAAACACACAATGCAAAGGCAATTCTGATATTTTTATTTGTAAATAAATACAGGTTTTAATAATAATAATAATAATAATAATAATAATAATAATAATAATAATTTTATTATTTGTACCCCGCCCATCTGGCCGGGTCTCCCCAGCCACTCTGGGCGGCTTCCAACAAATATCAAAATACATTAAAATATCACAGATTAAAAACTTCCCTAAACAGTCGTACCTTGGAAGTCGAATGGAATCCGTTCCGGAAGTCCGTTCGACTTCCAAAACGTTCGAAAAGCAAAGCGTGGCTTCTGACTGGCTGTAGGAAGCTCCTGCAGCCAATCGGAAGCTGTGGAAGCCCCGTCGGACATTCAGCTTCCAAAAATAGTTCGCAAACCGGAACAGTCACTTCCGGGTTTGCGGCGTTTGGGAGCCAAAATGTCCGAGAACTAAGCTGTTCGAAATCCAAGGTACGACTGCAATAACATGGCCGACATAAAATGAATTTGAAACAATGAAAGTAGCTTTGAATCTTGAAAGTTAGTAGTGTTTGACATAGTAGACAAGCTTTTTCACGCATGCCATCTACTTAGTTACTAGGAAAGCAGCAAAGTCGCCTAATAAGGAATTGCAAGGCAGAGTTTTAAAGACCCTGCTTGCTATGGGATGCAAGGAAGGGGGAAATATTACATGCAAAGCAAAAGGATTCTCATCTCGCAAGAGCCAGATTGGAGCAAAACTAAGCAAAAGGGGGAAAGGGGAGAAATGGAAGTGGTGAGTCATTAATATTACCTATCCAGGTTATTTGGAGAGAATGCAGCGTTCCTTCACTGTAGCTTAAAATAAGCAGATGATGCCACAGCAGCGCCTTCAAGAAGGACTAGGCATCTCCCTCTGGAATAGCAAGCAATGTTTGCGGTCTCCCCCTTTCTTCTGTGACTCAAGCAATCCTCTGGGACTCTGAAGAGGCCAACCAGAATGCCGCCTCCCAGCCGCCTCCTTTTATATATATGCCGGGTTTTTAAGAACCCTTCAGTGCAGCTGAAAAACAGAAAAACCTGCCCTCTTTTCTGAAAATCACAGTCTGGTGCCTTCCCAGCAATCTTCTTTATTGGCTTACTGGCAAGGGGGAAGTGAAGGCAAAGAGGGAGTCTTACGAAAGGCTTAGTGGAAGAAAGCGACAACCAGGCATTTGCAATGTGCAAATGGAGTGCAAATGGCCAGAAATGGAGTGGCGTGGATTACTCAGCTTACACTTGCTTGCTTTACACCAGCTTATTGTGCATAGGATGGCTCCCTTAGTGATTTGCTGTTCATAGGTCCAGGGGCATAGGAAGTGGGAGGCGGGGGGGCGGGCCGCCCCAGGTTCCATCATGGAGGGGGTGACAAATTATCAAGGAACAATTACTGCCCTACTAGGGTGGATCATAAAAAACTTTTTTTTTTAAATGCCTGCTCCAAAGGTCTTATCTTACTACACTAGGGATTATATAGCTATATATGAAATTTCATGCATATCAGTTAATATCTTGACCCTCCTCCACGAAAATAGCTGTTTACTTGGCTGTTTTCCTATGTCGTGAAGGCTGAAATTTCAATTCAGTGGAGCACTTACTGTTCCCAACCCTAACCTAAAGCCATCTAATTAGAATTTAATTTGATTTTGACGTGTTTTTAGGACAGTGATGGCTAACCTTTACACTCCAGATGTTTTGGAACTACAACTCCCATCATCCCTAGCTAACAGGACCAGTGGTCAGGGATGATGGGAGTTGTAGTCCCAAAACATCTGGAGTGTCAAGGTTAGCCATCACTGTTTTAGGAGGTAATTTAATTATTGTTTGATTTTATATCAATGTTATGTATCTGATGTTAGCCGCCCTGAGCCCGACTTCGGCCGGGGAGGGTGGGATATAAATAAAAGTTTATTTTTACTTATTATTATTCCTTTGTAAGAAAATAGGAAATAACGTAAAACCATTTTTGCAGGCAAAAAAAAAAAAATCAAAATCAATGGCGGGGGTGACAAGAAATTTTCTGCACCGGGTACCACCTGACCTTCCTACACCTCTGCATAGGTCAGTCTCTTAAACACTACACAAGAACAACAGAAGGAGCTGCCTCACACCCAATCACACCATTTGTCCATATAGCTCAGTATTTCCAACACGAACATCCAAGACATATTAAACCTAGGAATTGCTCCTTAATGGGTTTCTTTTTCACAGCTACGCAATTAGAATGAACAGCCTAGAAATCAATGATATACATAAAAGAAGAAAGAAAGAAAGAAAGAAAGAAAGAAAGAAAGAAAGAAAGAAGGAAACCATCAAACAGGCTAATTTACAAAACAGATCAATACTAACTAAAAGTAGTTTAGGAAAAAAAGCTATATAAATCTGAAGTGGCTACCAGTTTATGTATTCCACAGTGCAATCGGGATTATATAGGCTCCATATTCCCCGGTTTTAGATAATCCAATAGTGTGTTCAATTGTAAATCTTGCTACCTTCATCTACAGCTTTTAAACTTCGAGATCAGATCATCAGAAACAGATCTACTTAATGCTACAACAGAAGACAGAATGTGTGGCATTTTCTGCACTGCAGAAAGATGAAGGCAATTATGTAAAAACTATACTCAATTCAACAGATTTGAGTTTTATTATTGATATTTAAAATGGTTAGAAATTACTTTCGACTTCCGATTTCTAAAATGTCTGATTATATAGATTTTTTTTAAAAAAAGAGGGGAGTGATAGCTGTGTAGAACCAAAGGTGAACTGTTCCAGAAGCACGGCTTACGCCATGATGGTCGTCAAGATAACCCCAAAATTAATTGGTAGTTGCTGTAGCAATGAGCGCATATATGCTGGTATACTGTTACATAGCCCCGTTGTATATTGGGGGGGGGCTGTGTGGAGAGTCTCTTCCTTCAAATTCCTGGGAGTTTACCTTAGTGAAGACCTCACTTGGAAAATCAATACAACCCAGGTGGTTAGGAAGGCCCAACAGAGACTCCATTTCCTTAGGGCCTTGCGTAAGAACAATGTCAAACAAAACTTGATGACCTCTTTCTACCGGTCCACAGCAGAAAGTGTCCTTTCATACTGTATTACAGTATGGTATGCTGGTTTGACAGCCACAGACAGGAAGCCCCCACAGAGGGTGGTGAATACAGCCCATGATATCATGGGCTGTCCCCTGAGCCTGCTAGATGACATCGCAGGAGACCGCTGCCTCAGGAGAGTGAGGGAAATTCTCAGGGACGACTCACACCCCATCCAGCACCTCTTTAATCTCCTACCTTCAGGCAGGAGTTATAGAAGTATAGTCAGCGGCACCAACAGGTTAAAGAACAGTTTTTATCCGTGGGCTGTTGGGCTGCTGAATGGAAAAAATAGTGGTGCAATTGACTTCCAACAAGCACATAGAGTGCAAACAAGACTGGGTGTATTTGGGGGGGGGGGCTCGTTTAATTTCACTGCATACAGGTGGTGTAGTGACAATAAAGGTTTGTTATTTATTATACTTGCTTGGATGTACACTAATTGGTTTGCTTTGAAGGCACCGTTCGCCTGTGGGTCTGGAAATACCGCGCTGTGAGCCCAGAAACGGGGAACCATTGGTAATGTTTTGGGCATTGGCCACCTGTGTTACCATCTCTTTGGGCAATGTGACGTATACTGCTTCACTGTATACAGAATGCATGCACTTTGGGCTGGATGCGGACAAGGCATCTCCTTGCTGAGGTGCTCACTGTAATGTCCATCCCGAGTTTGTCAGAGCAAGGGGAGTGGGCAGGCTGCTTCTGCTGTAAGTCTATAGGTAAAGGTAACTGACCATTAGGTCCAGTCGCGGACGACTCTGGGGTTGCGGCGCTCATCTCGCTCTATAGGCCAAGGGAGCCAGCGTTTGTCCACAGACAGCTTCCGGGTCATGTGGCCAGCATGACTAAGCCGCTTCTGGCGAAACCAGAGCAGCGCACGGAAACACCGTTTACCTTCCCGCCGGAGCGGTACCTATTTATCTACTTGCACTTTGACGTGCTTTCGAACTGCTAGGTTGGCAGGAGCTGGGACCGAACAACAGGAGCTCAACCCGTCGCGGGGATTCGAACCACTGACCTTCTGATCGGCAAGCCCTAGGTTCTGTGGTTTAACCAACAGCGCCACCCGCATAGCCCGCTGTAAGTCTATACTTTTCTTTAATAAAGCATTAGGTTCCTTCCCTGCCAGGATCTCCAACTCCTACAGCTCGAGGGTCTGCATGCAGTTCACACACAAAAAAGCTGGTTTTGAAACTTTACCATAAAGAAGGGGAGAAAAATAGCAGATTTTAAACCTGTGATTAAGATCTTCCCCTCCAGACAAGTGCAGAATATGAATATACAATACTGCAAAGAAAATCACTTGAAGTGACACATTTTTTTAATTGTTAAGAAAGAGCTGCAAAGTAATTGTATCCTGTCAGCTGTAACAGTTAGTCAAACTCTCCAATGGCACCCCGTTATTTTCACACTCAACTTTCTGTGCAAACGGCAATTAAGCCCCTGACTTGCAATTTCTTCACTGATAACCTCCATGCTATACATTCATGCGAAGCTAACCTCATTATCTTATTCTTTAAGGAAGCATTCTCATAATTTGACACTAATGGCCACTAAGCTCTGTGGCTTGCACTATTGAGCTACTAGTAACAGCACCAGAGGCAGGAAACATGGTTGGAGTCAGTCTCACCCCAACCACCTAAGTGATACCGTAATAATGTTGGGGTCGTCAGTGTGCAGGGTGGATTTGATTTAAATCAAATTGATTTAAATCACGATTTAAATCACTAGTCAGTAAGGCTTGATTTAAATCACTAGTCAGTAAGACTTGATTTAAATATTTTTTTACAGAAAGACTCATTCTTGCTGGTATAATCTTAATATTTACAACCATATGAAGGTTTCATTTTTGGAATAATAAATTTTCAGAGTAGTTTTTACAGTTATATCAAAAATTACTGATTTGGTTATACTACTAGAAATACATAGACAGATACCGTAATTATGAAATTATGGTGAGGTTTAATAAGTTAACTGTTTATATTTGGACAACTTTTCTGCTGTACTTTATTGGAAGGAGAAAAATAATAATTTCCTTAATAACCATTTAAACAATTTATTTAACTAAAACAATAACATGATAGCATATGTATCCATCCATGTTTGTTAACTGATGTGGTTAAACATTTAAAAAAAAAAACAGACTGTGTTTTAGCACACTTGATAAACTTAAAACAAATCCTTATTTCCTGATGAATAGCCTTTGGACTACAATGTAACTTAAATAGAAGACTATATTTAGAAAGATTTTTCCTCCAAAAGCAGTTTATTTTAAAAATCCAATTTAAATTTTAAAAAATCTGATTTTTTAATTTTTTAAAAAAAAAATCATTAATTTTTATCCACCCTTTCAGTGTGTTAACCAGTGCCTCTGTCTGATGGCATCTGCAAATACAGCCTCAGTAAATATCCCATCAAAAACCTGCAATACACGAGTCTGTTCCTCCTGCTCAGTTCCTGTTGGCAGTGCCTCAGCCTCTCCTACATTAAACTCGCACCGTTAAACTACCCCGCATTTCGTTAGATACAAGAATTGGATGTCCAGTCTCCCCCGTCCATTCTATACAAAATCATACACACAGTTCTGAAGAAGAAGAAGAAGAAGAAGAAGAAGAAGAAGAAGAAGAAGAAGGAGAAGAAGAAGAAGAAGAAGAGGAGGAGGAGGAGGAGTTTGGATTTGATATCTCGCTTTATCACTCCCCGAAGGAGTCTCAAAGCGGCTAACAATTTCCTTTCCCTTCCTCCCCCATAACAAACACTCTGTGAGGTGAGTGGGGCTGAGAGACTTCAGAGAAGTGTGACTAGCCCAAGGTCACCCAGCGGCTGCATGTTGAGGAGTGGTGACGCGAACCCGGTTCACCAGATTACGAGTCCACCGCTCTTAACCACTACACCACACTGGCTCTGTAACATCACCATCCTTTACTTTTCGTAAGATAATTCAATACAAAGAACTGCCAAAGTTAGTGTTAATGCAGTTCAGAACGCATTCTTGTTCTTCAAAACAAAATGCGGCAATTAAATGTATTTTGCTGGGTCAATACTCTTTTCAATTTCAAAGTGCACAAGGATATCATCATGATATACAACTACATTTGTCAGGGCGAAAATCAGCCTCCGAAATTATAATATACTTACAGGTAGAGATCTGAATGCAGCTGCCTGAGTACCGACCTTTGCGATGATAAGACACAGGTCTGCTATATTTATAGCAATGCTGCTGTGACTCTTTAGTCATTTCTGATATCAACAATTAGTTTAGTCTAATTGAAAATGGGCTGGATCATCTGGATTGTCTGAAGCACCAGAAAGTCCGTATCAATACAAGTTGTTCTATAAAGAGCACTTGGAAGGTCCCAGCAATACGAAATGGCATCCAACTAAATAAAAATGTGTTGTTTTCAACTTGTCAATAAGGAAGCACAAGTTTAAAATACAACATTTGTAAAGAGAAGTAGAAGGATGGGAGTGTGCAGGGGAGAAAAGAATGAGGAAGAAATAATGTGCTTACAGTACAAATGTATTTATACCCCTTTACACCAGTCTTGTAAGCCACCCAGAAGGGACGCGGGTGGTGCTGTGGGTTAAACCACAGAGACTAGGACTTGTCAATCAGAAGGTTGGCGGTTTGAATCCCTGCGACAGGGTGAGCTCCCATTGCTCGGTCCCTGCTCCTGCCCACCTAGCAGTTCAAAAGCATGTCAAAGTGCAAGTAGATAAATAGGTACCGCTCCGGTGGGAAGGTAAACGGCGTTTCCGTGCGCTGCTCTGGTTCGCCAGAAGTGGCTTAGTCATGCTGGCCACATGACCCGGAAGCTGTATGCCGGCTCCCTCGGCCAGTAAAGCGAGATGAGCGCCGCAACCCCAGAGTCGTCCGCGACTGGACCTAATGGTCAGGGGACCCTTTACCTTTTAAGCCACCCAGAGAACTTTATGTTATGGGGAGTCTGGCAAATGCTGCAAATTATGACACATCATTCATCTTCCGGGTAGTCCCCTGAAAATTCACAGAATCATAAGAGTTGGATGGGACCCCGAGCGTAATCTAGTCCAATGAGGGAATCTCAACACACGGTCTCCCATCCAATTTGAAACCATACCGGACCCTGCTTAGCTTTGCAAATGTGCTAGCAGCTTTATTGCTGCATGTACCAAGCAGAAAAGCCATTGGGCGGCGGGATTCAGATCAGGGAATAGTAGGCAAGGGGAAAGACTTAAGTGCCCATTCCTCACCACACGTAACGTTTAAAATGAAAATTATGCTAGAAGGCACCTTTCCGCAAAGAGCTGCTTCAAACAGGGCCGTAGGAAAGAGAAATTCACCTTCTGTGACTACAGTTCAGCTTTCCCACTGTCACCTTATGCAGCATGCAGGTAGGGAGCCAGACGATTGCAGCACATGGAGAAAAAACCTGAAGCGATCTCCAGAACCTCTTCCACTGTACTAACAGAAGAAGCCAAAGTGTCATAAAAAGGTAAAGGTAAAGGTACCCCTGACTGTTATGTCCAGTCGCGGACGACTCTAGGGTTGCGGCGCTCATCTCACTTTATTGGCAGAGAGAGCCGGCATACAGCTTCTGGGTCATGTGGCCAGGATGACTAAGCCGCTTCTGGCGAACCAGAGCAGCACACGGAAATGCCATTTACCTTCCCGCCGGAGCGGTACCTATTTATCTACTTGCACTTCGTGCTTTTGAGCTGCTAGGTTGGCAGGAGCTGGGACCGAGCAACGGGAGCTCACCCCATCGCGGGGATTCGAACCGCCGACCTTCCGATCGGCAAGCCCTAGGCTCTGTGGTCTAGACCACAGCGCCACCGCGTCCTACAAGCCACCAATCAGCAGCTCTATAGAGGGCAAGAGATACATTTGACAATGTACAGATCTCTTTTCAGCAACTGTTATCAAAACAGGTTACAAATAAACTCAAAAATCAAGAGAGAAGAATAGCTTCCCAATATTATCTTCTAGAACATGTCAGCAAGGCAGGAACTCATCCAACAGAGCACAGTGCATCCGAGCCTTCAGCTCTCCAGGAATTGCAGAAGACTGCCATAGTCAATAATATCAAAGGCCACTGAAAGAGCCCAGGGAATCAATAAGGGAATCAATCATCTTCCCCCTGTCCCTGTCATAGCACAGGCTAAGCACCAGAAGGACCATAACAAACTCAGGACCAGTCCCAGGATAAAGCTGGACTGATCCATATAAATAGAATGCATTTTATCCAGACCCACAAGAAACTGCTTGGCAATCTCTGCTCAACTCCTTGAGCAAAGAATGGAAATGTAGACTCTGGTTTCTAATACCTTGAGGATCAAGAGAGGAACATCTTTTCCAGGGGAGAACAACTACCTCCTTCAGAACAGATGCCACCCATCCAAGTCATGCACTCACGTTACCAGCTCACTAGAACCAACCAGGGAAAGTGTGATGGCCTGGGATTCAGACTCAGACGCTGAACCTGAGGGATCCCAGCCTGCACAGGATTCCCCGCCTCCAGAACCAGCAGAGCCGGGGCTAGGGCTTGAGTCGGAAGGGTCCTCACCTGTGCTGGATCCTCAGGTGCAGGCATCTGCTGAGTCTGCTCTGGCTCCTGATGGGATGGAGGACCCATTGCCTGCAGGTGCTCCACTCCCAGCCCCGTCAGGGGAAGCTGAGGTTGCCTCTGGGTCCGGTAACCCTCCAGCCTCTCCTGAGCTGCAGAGGCTCAGGGCAGAGAGGCGAAGGGAACTGAGTTCCCGCAGGAGGAGTGCTCGCCTCCAGGCCAGGAGAGGCGAGTCACCGGAGGATCGGAGCCGCCCTATGCCTCGGGGCAGATAAAAGCCGGCCAGCCCCAGCCCCAAGTTGCAGGAGCAACATCATTGCTGACCAGTTCCTGCCGGTGTTCCTGCTTGATCCCTGTCCTGCTTTCCTGCCTGAGCTCCTGACCCGCCTTGGTTCCCTGCTTGCCCACCCGTTCCTGACTTCGCCTGACTCCCTGCCCTGTACCCTGCTTCAGTTATTTCGGACTGCCTTTACGTGTACCTCTGACCTTGGACCGGACTTAGACCTCGCCTTTTGGATACCCCACGGGACCAGCACAGAAAGTATGTGAAAAGTAGGGAAGATGTGGTGTAAAAAAAGAAACAATTTGTGCAATAAAAACTGGACTCCAGACAGCTATGTTAGTAAAGTGCAGCTCAGAATGGACACAAGTGATCTTATCCTCAAAGAATCTTGTAGAAATGCTAAAATGAGGTGCCAAATAATCTAACTCTTCCAGTAAAAGGTAAAAAGGTAAAGGACCCCTGGACAGTTAAGTCCAGTCAAAGGCGACTATGGGGTTGTGGCGCTCATCTCGCTTTCAGGCCAAGGGAGCCGGCGTTTGTCCACAGACAGCTTTCCGGGTCGTGTGGCTAGCAGGACTAAACTGCTTCTGGCGCAACGGAACACTGTGATGGAAACCAGAGTGCACAGAAACACCGTTTACCTTCCCGTCGTGGTGGTACCTATTTATCTACTTGCACTGGTGTGCTTTCGAACTGCTAGGTTGGCACGAGCTGGGACAGAGCAATGGGAGCTCACTCCATGGCGGGTATTTGAACCGCCAACCTTCTGATCGGCAAGCACAAGAGGCTCAGTGGTTTAGACCACAGCGCCACCCTGCTAAGCAAGCATATTGACTACTAAACCAAGTTCAGGCTAAGTAGAGTCGCAGCCTGTATCCTCCCCCTTTGCACTTCATCAAGGAACAACATCAGTCTGTGATCTAAACCAAATCCACATGATTTCTCCAGCAAGCAATTACTTGAAGAAACTTACTTTGCTATAATTTTTTGGACACCGTGCCAAATTGTCTCTTAAATGAACATATAAAATTCTTAACCTAAAGTAACCCAGCTCTATCATTCAGTTAAATTTGCTTTTCTGATTATTAAAATAGCCCCCTCTCTCCTGGTTCATCTCATCCATCACTTTAAAGCTTCCCAGAAAACATGCACCTATTGTAAGGCACTTTAGCAATGAACTAACTGCAAACTTGCCTCTATTATGCTAATAATTCTCAGCTATTATCTAAAGCGCAGAGCTAGCTGCTTCATATTATGGCTTCCTTCTGAACTGCAGGGTTCTGAGCCCCCTTAATGCAAAACATTGGCTTCTGCAGGCTCATAAAGCAAGTTTTATCTACCATTTAGGATTGCTCTGCAAATTTCCAGCAAAAGGAGCACACACAGTTTACAATTCTATCAGAAATTGTAAAAAGGCACTATCTTCTCCTTGCTACTGTGTCTCAATAACACAGCGTGGCTGTAACACATCCCAATCTCTTCTCAATTGATATGATTTTGGGAGAGCTCATATGCTCTTCTCCCCTACGAAAATTCCTTTCTCCCTTATTTATTTTAAGCATTTTCACGCAGCTCCTCGGTCAAAAAACGGATGCTCGAGTGGCTTACAAAGATCAGTAATGAAATACCCCCTGGCCTCAGGCTTACTATCTGAAAGACAGGGCATAAAAGGAAAAGAGAGGGAGGAGGGAAGAGGACAAAAGCAAACAGACACCAGTTCTGAGTTACAAAGCAACACCTCCAACCCCCAGAGCAGATGGACCTTTCCTTTTTTGGTGTTAATGATTCAAACTGAAAGCAAATTATAGGGTCCTGGGATCAATTTGTGACTCCTTAGCTTCTGAGCATAGCTGTCAACTTTAGGATTTGAAAATAAGGGATTTTCCCCAACTTTCGGATTTGAAAATAAGGGATGCCGCGAGGGTGGTGCAATGGCACCAAGTAGCCTTGCCACCCTGCGCTCCAGAGGCTGCGCGCGAACGGGTGAGCGAAAGAGCGAGCGCGTAGACGGCAGGCAGGCTGTCTGTCTGGTTGGGCGTGAGGGTCTGGCTGCACAAGGCATGCAAGCTCCGCCCCCAGTCGGTCTCAGACTCCTTATTGGCAGCCGAGCAACGCAGCTGAGGAGCCTCCCTGGCCGGCAGGGAGGGAGAGGAGCTGCTTCCTTTGAAATCCGGGAAATTTAAGCGATATCAACAATCCGGGATAGCAGCAGGAAACGGCATTGGAATAAGGGAGTTTCTCGCAAAAAAAGGGAGGGTTGACAGCTATGCTTCTGAGGCTACATATACCATGCAGCTATTCATATTTTTTGCCAGAGAGGTGCATGAAGGGGCTGAGGCTCACAGAGCTTTCCTGTAAACTTGCTAGAGAGAACTCTGTGAGATCACTTCCCTATCACTTCCCTATGAGAGTCAGTATGGTGTAGTGGTTAAGAGTGGTAGACTCGTAATCTGGGGAACTGGGTTCGCTTCCCCGCTCCTCCACATGCAGCTGCTGGGTGACGTTGGGCTAGTCACACTTCTCTGAAGTCTCTCAGCCCCACTCACCTCACAGAGTGTTTGTTGTGGGGGAGGAAGGGAAAGGAGAATGTGAGCCGCTTTGAGACTCCTTCGGGTAGTGATAAAGCGGGATATCAAATCCAAACTCTTCTTCTTCTTATCGTGTCCTGGCAGGAAAAGGGCGTGACTATATATATTCCTCCCTGCCTGGACACATCCTTTCCTTTCCATTACGCCCGCAATGTGAGAACACCTGTAACGCTGAGCTCCAGCTCAGACTCCATTTTTAAGCTGCTGTATCTGTTACCATTCAAGACATATACTGAGTAATTGCTATTTTTACCTTTTACTAGATTGTTTGTGTGTAGTTATTATTTTAAGGGAGAGAAAGGGAGGTAATGCCTGGAAAATCCTGTCTGCCTTAAAGCATCCTGGATTACTTAAACTAAAAGGCTAAAAACTAGCCTATCAAAGCTTCCCCCGCCCCCTCCTTGTGACAGAATTTACACTTTATTGGTTTGAGATTGTAGAACAAATTACTGGTGATATAAACCCAGAAAGAACAAGTTCTCAAAAGCCAGACCTTCCAAGTGTCCCTATTTTTCAGGGACGTCCCTGATTTAGAGAGGCTGTCTCGGTTTCTGATTTGATCCCAGAATGTCCCGCTTTTCCTTAAAAAGGTAAGGGTGACCGTTAGGTCCAGTCGTGATTGACTCTGGGGTTGCGGCGCTCATCTCGCTTTATTGGCCGAGGGAGCCAGCGTACAGCTTCCAGGTCATGTGGCCAGCATGACTAAGCCGCTTCTGGCGAACCAGAGCAGCGCACGGAAACGCCATTTACCTTCCCGCCTATTTATCTACTTGCACTTTGACGTGCTTTCGAACTGCTAGGTGGGCAGGAGCTGGGACCGAACAACAGGAGCTCACCCCGTTGCGGGGATTCGAACCGCCGATCTCCTTATCGGCAAGCCCTAGGCTCTGTGGTTTAGACCACAGCGCCACCCAAATCAAATCTCAACCCCAAATGGACCCAGAAGGCCATTTTTGCCAAACCATGCCCACCAGCTCATCACCTGATGCCACTCTTGTCATCTGATGGGCATGTGGAGCTTGTGTGATGCCTTAGGGGGTCCTGACTGGCTTAGCCCTCCAAAGCAAGTGTACCTGGCTTCACCCCACAGGTTTGAGGCCAGGGACAGGAGGATAGAGTTAAATCCTGTGCTGGTTGAGTATGTCTGCTCCCCAGGGGCGTAGCGAGGGGAGGCGAGGGGGGCGGGCCACCCCGGGTTGCGCCCTGGGGTAGGGGTGACACTCGGGGTGGGGGGCACCGCCCCCCGCGATCGGCGGCGCCAAAAGTATCGCTGGGCTTTTTTTTAAAGCGCTTTTCTCCTCGCTGCCGGGCCAGCGAGGAGGAGGTGGAGCGGAGGGGTGTCACCCTTGTGTTGCCCTCCCCTCGCCCCTGTGGGCGGCTCCGCCCGGCAGCGGGGGGGGGAAGCGCTTTAAAAAAAAGGAAAGCCAAGGCAAGCAGGTTGCCTGCCTGGGGGCTCAGAGCCACAGTGACGTTGCGTCGTGACGTCTCAACGCGATGTCACGATGCCCCGCCCCCAGGGGTGCCTCCGGTCGCCACCCCGGGTAGCGAGGAGGCTTCCTCTGCCCCTGCTGCTCCCAGCAGGCAACAGGGGCACACCGCCAAAGCAGCAGAATTTAACCTCCTGTTCCTCAGCTGACAAGCAGCAAGTTAAATCTTGCTCCGTTTGGCTGCATGCACCACTTGGCAACAGGGGCGCACAGCCGACCTGGATAGGATTTGAACCCACTCCTCAGCTGATGAGTGGGGGAGGTGGTTAAATCATGGCTCAGTTCAGCAGGATGCCATGGAAAGCCCTGCTGAAACTGAGGTGGGGGGCAGGATGACTCAGCTTTAGCAATACCTTGCAAGGTACTCTGAACACCTGACTTTGCTTCTTCAAAGCACCTTGGACATCAGGTGATTGACAAGCGGGCTGCACCCACCTGTCAAATTTGGCCCAGGAAGCCAACCCCGATGAGGATCTGGCCCATGGAGCCAAAAAGGTTCCACACCCCTGGTTCACATAACCAAGAAGTTATGTTTGTTAGCACTCAACGGGGGGAACTGGCAAAAATATTTGAGCTCCATATACATACCCTCGCTAATTAAGTAAGGAGGTATATTTCCTTTTATTGGCTACAAAAGACCCATTCATCCACACAAAAGTGTTGAGTCAGGAGGCGAAAGTCCCATTTTACCCTCCTGGCAGAAGTTGCTGTATAAAATCCAGCGTATACAAAGAAAGTATCAGGTGTTATAACGATTATAATGCAACAAAACCAAAACACCAAACTGGCTTGCAAATATAAAGGACAATTTTACTTAGTTAAACACACTAAAGTGCATTGTGCATAAAATAAAATCCAGGGCATGCAGCTTCTGCTGGCTGAAGACCCCTAACAAAAAGACCTGGCAAAATGTGTTGAAATAACAATTCCAGAAGAATTGGAATGAACCTCATAATGAGAATTCAACAACTTTTATTGGAACGTTAACAACAAAATAATAGGAAATACAATTAACTTAAACCAAATAAATGGAATTTACAAATATACACAAAAAGACAATAAGCACTGTATATTCAGAAGGGCTTATTGATATCTAGACAATTTATAAGTAGATGTTTGTAAATGGAAATAAAATATATAGAATGGAAAAGTACAATGTGAAAAATAAAGAATTGACATCAAGAAGAGAGGAGAAGGGAGAAGGGAAGTCAGAGCTTATGATCAATGGAGAATTGTAAAATATAAAACGTAATATAGTATGTATATGTATGTATTTGTATATGTAAAATAGTATGTATATGTAGTATAAAATGTGAAAATCAATAAAGATCATATACCAAAAAAAAATAAAAATTGATTTTCAAAACCGAAACAAAAAAAGACCTGGCTGCAAAGTTGTAAAAGAAAGTTCTCGTTCTAAGAAACTTGGATGTGAAATTGGCACAAGGGCTAATCTGACTCAGGCATGGTTTCCTTGCATCAGGCAGAGCACAGAGCAAGTCTCTGCTTGTTCTGAATCACACAGAGTCGGCGTCTGTGATGGAACAAAGGTCACCGAACAGGAAAACTGCATGCAGGTTTATGGCCCAGCACCTTCAGAGAAAGAAGAAGAGTAGAAGAGTTTGGATTTGATATCCCACTTGATCACTACCCGAAGGAGTCTCCAAGCGGCTAACATTCTCCTTTCCCCTCCTCCCCCACAACAAACACTCTGTGAGGTGAGTGGGGCTGAGAGACTTCAAAGAAGTGTGACTAGCCCAAGGTCACCCAGCAGCTGCATGTGGAGGAGCGGAGACGCGAACCCAGTTCACCAGATTGCAAGTCTACCGCTCTTAACCACTACACCACACTGGAAGATTGGGAGGTTTATATGTGATTTCCTTAACCCACTATATTCCTAACTCCACGCACCCAAGAATACAGTGGTCCCTCGACTTACGAATGTAATGCGTTCCGAAGGGACCATCGTAGGTCGAAAAAATTGTAAGTTGAGTCCCCATAGGAATGCATTGGGAGAAAAAAAATTCATACGTCGAAAAAAACCGCATCTAAACTTCGTAAGTCGAGGAAACCGCATCTAAAACGGCCGCCATTTCCATTCGGAGGTCAAAAAAATTCGTAAGCGCGCAGCCACTTTCTTCACTCGTAACTCGAAAAATACGGAAGTCGGGGGACCACTGTATAAGAGCCCTGATGGATCCCATCCAAGTCCTATCCAGTCCAGCAGCCCATTCTCACAGAGGCCAACCAGCTGCCTTTGGCAATCCCACAAGGAGACCATGTGCGCAAGAGGCCTCACCTGCCCACGATGCGCAACATGCTCTCCATGGCACAGGTATACGATGTGAAGGAACTTACAGAAGATATAATTCAAGTTTATTCACATGATTATTATTTTATGTACTGTGGTTTGCCTTTGTTTTGTTGATTATAGTTTAGAAATGGAAAGACCTGTCAGGAGCAAGCATGGACCAATGGTATCAAATAGTATGGGAAACAGCCCTACTAGAAAAGCTAACCAGTAAGCTGAAACTGACCCGGGGACAAACAGAAGAAGACGCCTTCACCCCGGTATGGTCCCCCTTCATCACACACACAGCCCAACAAAACAATGACAAAAATCTACCAACAGCATACAAATCAATATGGCTAACCTGCCAACCTAGCAGTTCAAAAGCACGTCAAAGTGCAAGTAGATAAATAGGTACCGCTGCGGCGGGAAGATAAACGGCGTTTCCGTGCGCTGCTCTGGTTCACCAGAAGCGGCTTAGTCATGCTGGCCACATGACACGGAAGCTGTACGCCGGCTATCGGCCAATAAAGCGAGATGAGCGCCGCAACCCCAGAGTCGTCCGCGACTGGACCTAACGGTCAGGGGTCCCTTTACCTTCTTAACCTATGTCTTAATTATGCTTTTTGTAGAACTTATAACAGTTTTCCAGCATTTTCACTAGAGCCTTCTGGCTACAGAGCAATGCATGAGACCAGCATTTCAAATATGTTCTCCATGGTTAGATGTTACATATACACGGAGTAAGCCTCCCTACCCCACTCCAGGATTATTAGCCTGGCAAGCCAAAGCATAGCTTCAGTGTACATTTGGGATCTGAAAGTAGAGTTAAGGCCACAAATCATAGTGAAGCGTTACAATCGTAAAGCACATTGTGTAAGACGTTTAGTGAACTACTGTGTTGAAAAGCTCTACAGACAGACAGCTACATTATTTAAAGCAGTGTTTCCAAAAACAAGGGAAAGCTGTATATAGGAAAGGGAATACAGCACAAAAATTAAGCTTTCAAATTCATGAACAATTGCACAGAACACTGTTCCATTTTCTGGTAGGGATATCTCTGGCGAAAATCAGCAGATTGCCACCAGACGCTATGCCCAGTCAAATCTGCTCTTGAACACTTTGACATTAATTCGCTCGGGTGTTTTCATCACAGAGACGCAGAACAGGTTAAATGGTACATGCTACCAATTAAATAAGAACAAAGTATTATCTGATGCGGTACTTTAGCACACAGAGCAAAAAAATACGTGGCGAGATTCACTTAATAAAACCTTTAAACTTCATTATCTTTTAATTTGATTTTATATTCTGATAATGGAGAATCTGGCCAGGAGTTAATTATTCCTCTTTCAAGTAGATAATATGTTCTTCTCAAGTGGCTAATTCTGAGCTCGAAAGCAACAGAATTCATTTGACAGCTGAACAATATATATATAGAGAGAGAGAGAGAGAGAGAGAGAGAGAGAGAGAGAGAGGAAGAGGAAGAGTGCTTTTGGGAGTTGTCCCCGGAGGGCCAAGTGTCTTCAGTGGCTAGCAGGGGTCAGCAAACCTTTTCAGCAGGGGGCCGGTCCACTGTTCCTCAGACCTTGGGGGGGGCCGGATTATTTTGGGGGGGAATGAACAAATTCCTGTCCCCACAAATAACCCAGAGATGCATTTTAAATAAAAGGACACATTCTACTCATGTAAAAACACGCTGATTCCCAGACCGTCCGCGGCCCGGATTGAGAGGGTGATTGGGCCACATCCGGCCCCCGGCCTTCGTTTGCCTACCCATGGGCTAGGAGGACATTTTGCCAACTTCACTCAGTAAGACAGCTGCACCCGTTTCTGGATCAGGAGAGCTGGACTGCAGTGGTCCATACACTGGTAACCTCAAGCTTGCATTGCTACAATGCTCTCTACATAGGGCTACTCTTGAGGTTGGTGCAGAGGCTGAAACCAGTGAGGAACGTGGGCGCTTGGCTGTTGTGGAGTGGGGAGGAGACCACAGCCAGCAGATAATATTTTTTAAAGACAGTAACTGGGTCCCTCTGGAGGATCTACTACATTTCAGATCATAAGCAGATGAGTCTAATTACTAGGATGAGATAGAAATTTCACCTCTGCTCTCCTCACAACATGCCAGTGTTACTACCAGTAGGCACTTTTTGGGTTATCCTTCTTTCCGATTTTGTCTAGCCCACCTCCATCTGACTGTATACTCCAGCTAAATGGGTATGTTGAAGAAGAAGAAGAAGAAGAAGAAGAAGAAGAAGAAGAAGAAGAAGAAGAAGAAGAAGAGTTTGGATTTGAAATACCGCTTTATCACTACCCTAAGGAGTCTCAAAGTGGCTAACATTCTCTTCTCCCTTCCTCCCCCACAACAAACACTCTGTGAGGTGAGTAGGGCTGAGAGACTTCAGAGAAGTGTGACTAGCCCAAGGTCACCCAGCAGCTGCATGTGGAGGAGCAGGGAATCGAACCCGGTTCACCAGATTATGAGTCCACCGCTCTTAACCACTACACCACGCTGGCTCTCAGTATGTATGTATGTATGCATACATGCAGTGCATAGCACTTCAGACAAAGGATTGTTTTGAATTGGCTATTCCAGTTGGTTATCCTAAGAAAAAAAGACAAATCACTTGGACTTTACAGAATCACAGAATTCTTAGTTGGATGGTAACCTCAAGGGTCATTTAGTCCAACCCCCTGCAATGCAGGAATCTCAACTAAGCATCCATGATGGATGGCCATCCAACCTCTGCTTAGAAACCTCCAAGGAAGGAGAGTCGACAACAACCTTCCCAGGCAGTCCGCTCCACTGTCAAGCAGCTCCTACCCTCAGAAAGTTCTTCCTGATGTGAAGTCGGAATCTCCTTTCTTGTAACTTTAATCTACTGGTTCAAGTCCTACCCTTCACAAGATAAGATACTAAAAAGACCACCTGGCTAAATTAGGACTTGCGTTTCCCTTCCGTTCCATCTCAGGGTAAATGGCTCTTAAAGAAGCAGTTATCATCTACAGAAGCAGTTTGTTTTCACAATCCATTAAGGAAATGGCAGAAAAATAAAAAAGACACTTTAAGCTCCCACCACTGAAACTGCCTTCCTAAAACAATAATAATAATAATAATTTATTATTTATACCCCGCCCATCTGGCCGGGTTTCCCCAGCCACTCTGGGCGGCTTTCAACAGAACATTAAAAAGCAGTAATACAAAATACAATAATGTAAAATACAACAATCTAGGGTTATCAGCTCAGGTATCTCAGAACATGGAAGGAAACCTTTTGTGTTGTAATTTAAACTGGCACAACTCACGGCTTAGCAGGACCACAAAACCTGTAGGCTCTTGGGAAAGTGTTTGGAATGTCTTTCCTCTTCCTTGCTTATATTCACTGGTGAGCCACACTGAGCTGTCAAGGTTTGGCTTTGAGTGCTGTCTGGACTGGGATCTGTGGTCGAGCCCTCTCCTCACTAACCACGAGCAAATGGAGGCTTTAGCTCTATTCTGAACTTAAAAATGGAAAGCGTAATGCTGGTGGTCAACAAAAGGGGTTTAAATACCGCCTCAAAGCAAATTTTTAAAAATGTAGTATAAACACCGACAACTGGGAACCACTTGCCTGTGAGCGCTCCAGTTGGAGGACAGCCTTTTACCAAACGTGTCATGGGCTTTGAAGACACTCAGGACGCAAGAGCGAAACGTGCTAAGAGAAGAGTTTGGATTTGATATCCCACTTTATCACTACCCGAAGGAGTCTCAAAGCAGCTAACAATCTCCTTTCCCTTCCTCCCCCACAACAAACACTCTGTGAGGTGAGTGGGGCTGAGACTTCAAAGAAGTGGGACTAGCCCAAGGTCACCCAGCAGCTGCATGTTGAGGAGCGGGGACGCGAACCCGGTTCACCAGATTACGAGTCCACCGCTCTTAACCACTACACCATGCTTGGCAAATCCACACCGTGATCAACTCCCGCCCGGAAACCAATGTCCCCACTGTGGAAGGACGTGTGGTTCTAGAATTGGCTTCCACAGTCACTTACGGACTCACTGTTAAAACCGTGTTTATGGAAGACAATCTTACTCAGCTACGAGGGATCGCCAAAGAAGAAAACAACTCATGGCTAGTGAAAAGAGAGCTTAAGCAGGAGTCTCGTTTAGAAAGCCCAACCTTGGCTTAGCTCAGTACCGTGCGGCAAGCTGCTCTCCTAGAGCCCACGCATTTGCAGAGTCTCACTAAGCCACTGTTTGACTTAATGTGCTGTGCAAACCAGCTGGCCATATTGCAAAGTGAGATGTAGTGTCAATCTACTAATGCAACAATGGGACTGTATCTGAAGAAGTGTGCATGCACACGAAAGCTCATACCAAGAACAAACTTAGTTGGTCTCTAAGGTGCTACTGGAAGGAATTTTTTTATTTTATTTTGTTTTGACTATGACAGACCAACACGGCTATCTACCTTTAACTGTTTTTCCTGTATGATACCATACCAGACTACAGGGGAGGAAACTGCGTGACAGAATGATTCCCACGAAAAAGACTCCCAGTATATAAGCAACTACCTCCTCCGTGGCGTATCAGTTTTCTGCCATGCAGCGAGGTAGTGTGGTTATTTAAATGAAGGAGCATTCAGACATGCAGTTTCTTCTGTGGCAGCTGACGTGACACAGTCCAGGAGGAAACCAGTGTGGTGCCATAGATAAAGTGCTGGCTCCCACTAGGTGACCTCGGAGAGCAGTTCAGTGCTGTGAGGATAAAGAGAAAAGGAGTCTCCTTTGTGAAAGGGTGGGATAAAAACTGAACAAATAATATAAGTTATCTCTCGCTTGCATTACTGCAATGTGCTCTACGTGGGGCTACCTTTGAAGGTGACCCGGAAACTACAACTAATCCAGAATGCGGCAGCTAGACTGGTGACTGGGAGCGGCCGCCGAGACCACATAACACCGGTCTTGAAAGACCTACACTGGCTCCCAGTACGTTTCCGAGCACAATTCAAAGTGTTGGTGCTGACCTTTAAAGCCCTAAATGGCTTCGGTCCAGTATACCTGAAGGAGCGTCTCCACCCCCATCGTTCAGCCCGGACACTGAGGTCCAGTGCCGAGGGCCTTCTGGCGGTTCCCTCCCTGCGAGAAGCCAAGTTACAGGGAACCAGGCAGAGGGCCTTCTCGGTAGTGGCGCCCGCCCTGTGGAACGCCCTCCCTTCAGACGTCAAAGAGAACAACTATCAGACCTTTAGAAGACATCTGAAGGCAGCCCTGTTTAGGGAGGCTTTTAATGTTTAATAGATTATTGTATTTTAATGTTCTGTTGGAAGCCGCCCAGAGTGGCTGGGGAAACCCAGCCAGATGGGCGGGGCATAAATAATAAATTATTATTATTATTATTATTATTATTATTATTATTATAACCCAGGAAAACTTGTGACCCACGGTTCTGATGCTTGTGAACGTTGGCAGTCCGTCTTCTCTCTAGGGCAGCGTTCTTCAACCGGTGTGCCGCGGCACAGTAGTGTGCCGCAAGACACCGGCTGCTGTGCCGCGGGAAGACACCGGCTGCTGTGCCGCCCTGGGCCGCTTCCGCTTCCGGGTCGGTCCGGGCTGGCGTCGCCTCGGCTCCGCTTCCCGCTTGCCGACCGCCGCCTTCGCCGGGGCTGCCGGGCGCTTCGCCCGCTGCCTCTGCCGCCCCGGTCGCGGTCGGGGACGGGCGGGAGGTGCCGGTGCCACCGGGCTCGCTCGGGGCCGGGTGGAGGTGCTGCCGGGGGGCTGGGCGCGGGAGGCGGAGGGGGGGCGGGTGCCTGGCCCGCCGCGGTCGCCGATCTCCCGCTCCGTTTTCGCCCGCCTGGGTCCTTCCCCTCCCTCCCGCCAGGGCGCGCGGACACCCCGCCCCCCGGGGCGGGGGGGGGCGGGGTGCATGTGGTGGTGGTGTGCCGCGAGATTTTTTCCATGGGGCAGGTGTGCCGTTGCCCCGAGGAGGTTGAGAAACACTGCTCTAGGGCTCATGGCCCTTTCTGTTCTTCTCTCAATGAATGGGGATATCATTTGTAACCACCACTTCCATCTTTCCCACAACTTTTCTTTCATTTGGAAGGGGGGGAAATCATTTGGATACTTTTAAATCATGATTCTGCCAACAACAAAATCAAGATTGCATGCTAAAAACAATCCAATGTACCTTGTGAACTTTAGAAAGCTTTTCTTCCAGTAGGAAGATTTCAGTTTGTATTCTTCTAAGGGGTCAACAAGAACTGTGGGTGTTACTAGTAACCGCAAGCACCCTGCCAAGAAAATGTCACTGCACCGCTTGACATAAATGCACACGATCCCTCCTTTGAATAGGCTGCAAGCAAGATCACAAAATGTTCAAAATTCTCACTTCAGTGCACATTTAACATGGGAAATTGTTTTAAGCCCGTGACTTTCTGTAATGCAAAAGTCGTGGCATGAATACAAGAAAGCAACACACACACACACACAGGCACACACAAATCACTGAGCTTTCTGAAGACAAAGACTTGGTTTGGACTTCATGCCCAATCATGGCTTGGCTTTATATGAATGAGACTCAAAGAATTGTGCCTGCTTTTTAGCCTCTCTCCCATTCACTCAGCTCCCTCATGGCTTCCCACACTTTCCCTTCCATCTTGCCCCTTAAACAAGAATTACACACCATGATCAATCGGTGCTTTGCCATTTTGCTTTGGAGGGCATAACCAAACTATGGTTTGCTGTGAAAGAAAGGTTGCTGGGAGACGGACCAAGCCAGCCCAAGGATCACTTAAAGGCAAAGGTACCCCTGACCCTTAGGTCCAGTCGCGGACAACTCTGGGCTTGCGGCGCTCATCTCGCTTTACTGGCCGAGGGAGCTGGCATTTGTCCGCAGGCAGTTTTTCCGGGTCATGTGGCCACCATGACTAAGCCGCTTCTGGCGAACCAGAGCAGCGCACGGAAACGCCGTTTACCTTCCCGCCGGAGCGGTACCTATTTATCTACTTGCACTTGACGTGCTTTCGAACTGCTAGGTGGGCAGGAACTGGGACCGAGCAACGGGAGCTCATCCCGTTGCGGGGATTCGCGGGGATCACTTACATAACACCAGACCATGTTGTAAACCAGGCCAGTTTCCTAAAAACAGTTCCTCTAGGAAGTATTAAGAAACAGAAACCTACATGCTCTGGATAAAACATAGCGGCCGCCTTGGTACCCTTTCCCTGTATTTCTGTTTTATTTTGCTTTCAAAAATGTTTTTTGTGGGTCTTTGGGCTGAAATAAAGAATGGCGTGCGTAAACCAGGCCAGTTTCTTAAAAAAACAGGATGACGTGTGTGCTTGTATATGCTGAACCAAACTGCAATGATTGGTACTTTTTCTCCCTTCTGAGAGTTCACCAGATACTCCCCAAATATCTTGTAGTATAGATTTGCACGCAAAAAGACAGTATATTTCCCCCTTTTAAAGAATTACAAGACACCAAATTATGCACAGGACCAAATTCTGCAGTTATTTAATGTGCTTACATAGAATAGTGACATACATGCCTAAGATACACGCTGTACTCATTCTCTGCAGTTAAGCTGCTTTGCTTCTGCTTATCATGCTCAGCACAGTACCAATATACTAGGCAGTTCTAAAAATCACACATTGCCACTGCTAGGGCACACCACCCAACCCAATTCTTGGCCACTGAAAAATAGGACCAGATTCAGATATGGCTTCACCAACCCTCCACTTTCCCCAGTGATAGAACTTTGTGTCTTGGCCTCAGCCTTCCTATCTTCAGGATTGCATGGAATAGAAAGAAAGAGCGAAGGAAGTGTTTTGCTCCACCAGCAGCTCTGAAACCAAATAATTGTCTTGTCTTCATCCTACTCCTCTTGTCTTCATCCTACTCCCTCTTGTCTTCATCCTACTCCTCCCTTCATAAAACACGGGCAAGACTCACATTCTGACACATAGATCGCAATAAATATTGGAACTGCATTTTCTGCATTACTGTTATCAAGGAAGAGAGGCCAGGTGTCTCTTATTTTGGATGGGGTTACTCTCCCCCTGGGATGCGGGTGGCGCTGTGGGTTAAACCACAGAGCCTAGGGCTTGTCAATCAGAAGGTTGGCAGGTTCGAATCCCCGCAATGGGGTGAGCTCCCGTTGCTCGGTCCCTGCTCCTGCAAACCTAGCAGTTCGAAAGCACGTCAAAGTGCAAGTAGATAAATAGGTACCGCTCCGGCGGGAAGGTAAACGGCGTTTCCGTGCGCTGCTCTGGTTTGCCAGAAGCGGCTTAGTCATGCTGGCCACATGACCCGGAAGTTGTATGCCAGCTCCCTCGGCCAGTAAAGTGAGATGAGCGCCCCAACCCCAGAGTCAGTCACGCCTGGACCTAATGGTCAGGGGTCCCTTTACCTTTACTCTCCCCCTAAAGAATCAGGTTTGCAGTTTGGATGCTATGACGCCTTCTTTTTGGAACGGCTTCACAAGAAAGGCCCACTTGGTGCCTTTCTGAGCTATCCCTTTGGGTTCAAGCAAAGCCATTCTTATTCCCCCAGGCATTCTTATTTATTTTAATGCATAGCTTAAATCATTTTAGTCAGGGTGGATTTGATTAAAATCACGATTAAAATCACTAGCAGGGTGGATAAAAATCAACAATTTTTTAAAAAATTTTTTTTAAAAAAACAGATTTGTTTTTATTTCAATCGGATTTTTTTATTTCAATCGGATTTTTTTATTTATCCACCCTGCTAGTGATTTAAATCGTGATTTAAATCAGTTTGATTTAAATCAAATCCACCCTGATTTTAATACTGCGTTGGGATTTTAGGTGGTTGCTACAGACAGGTTGTATACTGGGGGGGGGGGGTAATCATTAAATGCAATGGGTGAAATCCAACTAAATCAGTGATAACCAACGTGGTGCCCTTCCAGATGGTGTGGGACTGCAACGCCAATTAGCCCAAGCCAGCAATACCCAACAGTCAGGGATAATGGTAAATGTAACCCAACAACATCCTTTCAACTGCCTCTT
The DNA here is from genome assembly GCA_034641385.1 of Darevskia mixta. Lineage (NCBI taxonomy): Eukaryota > Metazoa > Chordata > Lepidosauria > Squamata > Lacertidae > Darevskia > Darevskia mixta. The sequence goes on along the minus strand of JAWWNH010000011.1, from coordinate 41,768,139 downwards.
TAAAACAAAAACAAAAAAAACCTTTAATATCCATGTTCAGAAGATCGGTGGTGCTCAGAATTTCATTCTCACTGACAGTGATTTTAGAAATGATAAATGTTTTTCTTTAAAAAAGGAACACAACAAATGTTCACACATTTGTCAAATAATGTGATATTAAGATCTCTTCTACTGGACAATGCCATCTGCAAAGGCACCACCATATGGCATTTTTCAGCTATGATTAAGCAGCTAAAAATAATATATTCCGACAGTGAACATGCAATATATATATATATATATATCCAATTGCAAGCTAAGGAATATATTCTAATATGCAGAAGTGCTTCAACTAACAATATAAACAACCACAGCCAAGAAAAACAGTGAGTGCATGTTTTGGTCACTATTTTTAGCTGCAAGACTGGAATTTAATTAAATTCTAAATCAAGAAATAGGTTTCCTTTCTAGATTGTGAAAGTGAATCTTAACGTTTTTAATTCAAACACAAGACACTATCTGGGTGAAAGAGCTCTTCTCTGGTGATCCTTCTCTCCAGTGGTTTCTTGTAACCGCAGGCCAACCGCCAGTGAAAAAGTAAACTCACAACAGTCCAAGGCTGTGGGATGCCCTCCCCACCTTCATTGTACACCTTTGGGTCCCCAGGCAAAAGCGTCCCTCTTCAACCAGGCCTTTGGCCAATTCACATCAAATGCCCTTTTAAAATGTGTTGGGGAGGGAGAATTACCGGGTGGCCCTTGTTTTTGTTTTTATTATATATTTTGTGTTTTTAATGTTGTGATTATGCTGTGGACCGCCCTGAGGCCTGCAGGTATAGGACGGGATACAAATTTAATAAATGATGATAATAAACTAAACGAGAGTTTTCTAACCAAATGGAAGTACCACGAGTAAATAAAGTATTCGCGAGTAACTCATTCAAGCTTTGCTCTTTGACAAAGTTATATCGATGAAATGAAGTGTTAGTACTATTCTGGTTTCATCCTCATCAGGTAAAGGATGTAATATGGACTTCACACAGAGCCACTGTTATCAGGAATCTTGTTGCACCTCCACAATGCAAACCTTTACAGATGTACAACATTCTACACTCGTTTCCAGCATGTTTTGAACTGTCGGAACAAAATATTTGTGTAACCTGTTTCCCCCCATCTTTTCTGCTTCTTCTACCTATGTCATAACTCCTGAGTCCAGCACTGAGTTGAAGTCTGCTCTACAGAAGTACCAGATGAGGAGGTGGACCAGATTCAGGGCTGTGAGGCTGCTGCTGCTGCAGATCGAGAATCTGGTGGGCTTCAAGCTGACAGAAAGCCAGGGTGGATAAAAATCATGTTTTTTTAAAAAAATAAAATAAAAATCAGATTTTTTAAAATTTAAATCAGATTTTTTTGATTTAAATCGGATTTTTTTGATTTAAATTGGATTTTTAAAATAAAATGCTTTTGGAGGAAAAATCTTTCTAAATATAGTCTTCTATTTAAGTTACATTGTAGTCCAAAGGCTATTCATCAGGAAATAAGGATTTGTTTTAAGTTTATCAAGTGTGCTAAAATTCAGTGTAAGTTTAAAAAAAAAAATGTTTAACCACATCAGTTAACAAACATGGATACATATGCTATCATGTTATTGTTTTAGTTAAATAAATTGTTTAAATGGTTATTAAGGAAATGATTATTTTTCTCCTTCCAATAAAGTACAGCAGAAAAGTTGTCCAAATATAAACAGTTAACTTATTAAACCTCACCATAATTTCATAATTATCTATGTATTTCTAGTAGTATAACCAAATCAGTAATTTTTTATATAACTGTAAAAACTACTCTGAAAATTTATTACTCCAAAATGAAATCTTCATTTGGTTGTAAATATTAAGATTATACCAGCAAGAATGAGTCTTTCTGTAAAAAAAAAATATTTAAATCAAGTCTTACTGACTAGTGATTTAAATCAAGCCTTACTGACTAGTGATTTAAATCGTGATTTAAATCAATTTGATTTAAATCAAATCCACCCTGCAGAAAGCCCACAGAAGACCTCAGCGCTGGATTCTCACAGGTGTCTTGCCTAAGCTGAAGGAACCCATTGCCTCCCACAGGACCTTACCAGTGCGTCAGGAGGACATGGACCAAAGGACGAGCGCCTGCCATAATAAATTATTATTATTATTATTATTATTATTATTATTATTATTATTATTATTTTGCTTTTGACCTCTGTCGGAGGAAGTTGCTCACTTCCAGCTACTGTATCTGTGGTTCTGCAACTCCTGGTTGGCCTTGCCCTGAGGGGCTCAGGACATCTTGCTCTGATCCGCTGAGTCCAATGCACAGGAAATGTTTTTGCCACATTTCCTGTAGTAGCTTGCCCTCATTAAAAGCATAATTAGACAAAAGTTGAGAAGGGAAAGGAGAGAAGAAAAGAAGGCTGGCTGGCAGGCTTTCAGGGACATGTGTTTCATTTGGCCAGCAATGGACGCTGTAGGCCTTGCAACTGCTTCGTAAAACCTTGCCTGGAACTGCTCTAGTGAAGTGGCACATCTGAAACACTGGCTGCATTCCCTTAGCGTTACAGCGATTACTCTCTGTTGGCACTAGAGTCACTTGCTTCTATTTTATTGCATCATGCGGTTGACCGGCAATGAAGGGTTGGAACCAATGCTAGCCCTACTCAGAGCAGACACTCTCAAAATTAATAGGCCCAACTTACTCGTGCTTAATTTCGATAGGACTGCCACAGCCCAAAACATTTGTATTTCAGACTGAAGTTACTGTAATGGAGTCATCTTATCAAGTACAAATAAGATTCCGAAGAAGAAGAAGAAGAGTTTGGATTTGATATCCCGCTTTATCACTACCCGAAGGAGTCTCAAAGCAGCTAACATTCTCATTTCCCTTCCTCCCCCACAACAAACACTCTGTGAGGTGAGTGGGGCTGAGAGACTTCAGAGAAGTGTGACTAGCCCAAGGTCACCCAGCAGCTGCATGTGGAGGAGCGGAGACGCGAACCCGGTTCACCAGATTACGAGTCTACCACTCTTAACCACTTCACCACACTGGCTCACTAGGGAAGCAGATGCACTTTGTGCATGCTCATACCATTTATTTCTGAGACTCATAATTCTGAACCATATCTGGGGAACCATTGGCTTCACTGGCTGGAACTGATGGGATTTGGAGTCCGACAACATGTGGAGGGGCACAGGTTGGTCAGGCCCTGCTTACGGGCTTCACGTGGGCATCTGGTTGGCCATTGTATGAGATGGGCCTTTGGCTTGATTCAGGAGGCCTCTTCTGATGCTCCCCATCCCCACTGTACTCCAACCTTTCCCTTTCTCAGCTTCCCTCTCTTTGAGTGTTCTCCTTCTACATCCTCTTTCTGTTGGCCCACCTTGGTCTGCCTCTCCCCCTGCCTTTGCCCACCCTGCTCTCCCCGTCTCTATTCCTCCCTAGCCACATTCTCTTGCTTCCTGGCCAGGGCTGAACTGTGACCAGCTCAGAAGCCCTCTGGCAGGATGAATTACAAGCAAATCTACACCGTGAAAGATCCCTGAAACGAGATGTACGTATATTTATATAATGATACTCAAAAAAAAACTATGTTTAATGATTCAGGAGCAGAATTGCTCAAAAGCAAAAATCCTCAAAGCGTAATGAACTAATTCAAAGAAAGATAAATGACTCAAGAAAACCTTCCAAATAACAAAAATAACTCAAGATAAACTAATAAATAACCTTAACGAGTTGCCGGCTAAAATTCTCGTTTCACTGTTATGATCTATCAGTTTCCTCAGAAGGAAAAAAGTTAATATATTTATATAACTCAAAGTAGCTTTTTGCTATTAAATCTAGGGGGAGGATTAAAGAAACTTCAGAGGAAAAGAAGAACACTCCCAAACAGTGGTAATTATCCAAACTAGGAATTCTAATCTTGCTTCATTCAGAAGGTTGAAAACCTAAAGTAAAGTTCAAAAACAAGCTCCATGGCTTGTAAAACACATCGACGAGGGGCTATGAAAGCTCACACGATCTTATTGTTACGAAGCTATTTCAAAGACTGTAATGGCAGGATGAGGCTGGCCACATCCAGGAGAAAGGGCCGAAGCACACCTGCACCAACAGTGCCTCAGTGGGGAGAGAGGTAAAGTGGGGTGGGGGTGGGGAGAGACAAGATCTCAGGCCTTGGGAAGTGCATGAAGGGGGCTTGGGAGGAAATATGGGTAGTTCATACTTGGGACATATTTATTTTGGGCCAACCATTAAGGATCCAAGCAAAATAACAGTCAAGCTGTTGAATGCGTGGAATGTGCCAGAGAAACATTTCATGTACAGAGGTAGAGCTGGGTATCATCAGTGTACAGGCGGGAAACCATGTGATTTGATGGGGTTGACAGAGAAGTTTCCCCCTGTGGAAAAACTAGACCAGGCATGTCCAACAGGTAGATCGAGATCTACCGGTAGATCACTGGACGTCTGTGGTAGATCGCTGGCAGATCATTGGCTCCCCCCAAAAGAAGCTGAACAACTGTGGCTCCCCTAAAAAAAGCTAAACATTATACCTCCTCCCTGAAAAAATTCAACAACTTTGACCCGAATCCCCCCAAAATGGGCCTTAAAAAAAGCTCAACAACTTTGAACTGAACCCCAGAAAAGGGGGTAGATCACTGCCGGTTTTTAGCTCTGTGAGACAGATCGCAGTCTCTTTGGAGTTGGCCACCCCTGAACTAGACAAATGTATTTAGTTCAGAAGACTGAGAACAGCAGAGGTTTTAGTATGCCATGAAGGGAGCCAAGCATGTTAGTGTGACCACGTGCATCAAAGGCAGCAGAGAGGTCAAGGAGGGTGAGGACCGCATGGTCCCTTTTGGATTTTGCTTTCAAGTCACATATTTTTACTCCTTGCTCATCCTTTTGCAGTACAAAAGCAGGCTCTTAACTCTTGAAGGACACTCTTGGATTTAACCATAAAAAAATACAAGTGGAGACCTTAATGCATATGCTTGTACTGCACAGAGGTATTTTAAACCAGGTTATTTTTACAGAGCTCTTAATAGAACATGAATCTTAAAAATAGAATTAAAAATCCTGTTTAAATCAAGTACATTGATAGGAGCATTTTGATACGGATATAATTTCAATAAAATCCAATTGTTTTATTTTTAATAGAACACTGATTCCTGTGTACCTTGCTTCTACTGTTAATTTGAAACTGCAAGGTCCAGGATCTGTAAAGATGAATTCTGCATGTGGACAGAAGTAGGTGTGTCACAAAGTCATTACTGGTGTCAAAAGAAATACTGTAGTACTGTTTCTACCAAGGTATCCCTGTTGCCATAGGTCAACAAAAGTTTCAGAAATCTCTCTTCTGTATCACTATAGAAAGGACAGATTAACAGAAAATGAGTATCGTCATCCAGCTGATATTGGCCACAAACACAGAATCTGCCTTCATGAGTGACATTGTTATAGCGACCATCCAGGACTTCAGTTGGCATCACTTAAAATCACAGCTCACTAAAAGCATTTTTTTAGGGAAAGAGGGTTTCATTAAATAACCTGCTCTAAAATGTTTTGTTTGCAAAAGAGAATACCCCATAGGAAATCTGGAGTTCCTAATTAGTTGTAATTCCCTTCTGGAACCTACCCAGAAAAGTCAGTCCCACAATTGTCATCTCCTGCCCATGCCCAATGCGACATTCAGCTCTGGAAAACAATAATTGTCTAAAATATCCTGAAGAGCTGTTTCCCAAAACTGATTCTTAACCAATTCCCATATAGCACAATGCAGGAAAATGATCAGTTGATAAAATGGTCAGTTGCAATTCGTAATTTAACTGTGCACATTCTACTGCTGTCTTAATTGATAGCCACACGGATGCTGTGTGTACCAGGGTTGCAGAAATTCCCAATGAAAGAAAATAACATTTTTGGGGGAAAGGTATTCTGCATAGTTTGGCAATTTCAATGGAATAGAAGTCAGGTTCCTAAATTTCAACACCACGGAGCATTTCAGGGATCACTTTGCTACTGTCCTAATCTTTAGGACAGGTTCAATCAGCTGCCCTCCCTTATTATAAGAAAACTTCGTCAATAGCCCTACAGCAATGACTTTACGATCTGAAAATAGAGATGCCATGTACTTTTGTAACTCCAGAAAACCTTTAATAACAATAACAATTTTAATAGCCATGTTAGAAACTCATATATGTAATCTAATCACCAAATGGCACCTTAAACCTAGGTGGCAGTTGCCACAGTGGACAGGAGCACCATTTATGTGGGACCGAGCCCCACCCCTCAATTTTCAGTGTGGGGTCCAGGCCCCATCAATATTCCGCAGCCCACATGGCGGGAGGATGCCAGACTGCAATGGGCTCCATTGGGCTTCGTCGGACAGCAGTGGGAGGACCCAATGGAACCTGTCGCTGCAGCAAGAGCCAGTCACAGCCTTGGCAGGCCCCCTCCCACCTTGTGACATCATACATTCTGGGCACCCACAATGCTGGGTGTAACCCGACATGCCTGACAGTGGAATGTCTAGGCACCGTTTCCCCCTGATAGTGTTTATCATTATCATCATCATCATCATCACTATAGCGCTTTATATTTTAAAGAACAAATCTCAAAACAGTTTACAACACATTAAAATAACAAATAAAACAATCCAGAATAAAACAAATTCAAGCTTCAATAAAAATATTCTCTATGTGACATTTTGCTTAATAGTAATAATAATAATAATAAATATAATAATATAATTATTACAGGGAACTAGGCAGAGGGCCTTCTCGGTAGTGGCACCCGCCCTGTGGAAAGCCCTCCCTTCAGATGTCAAAGAGAACAACAACTACCAGACCTTTAGAAGACATCTGAAGGCAGCCCTGTTTAGGGAGGCTTTTAATGTTTAATAGATTATTGTATTTTAATGTTCTGTTGGAAGCCGCCCAGAGTGGCTGGGGAAACCCAGCCAGATGGACGGGGTATAAATAAATTATTATGATTATGATTATGATTATTATTCAAAACAAAAAAAATAAAAAATTCCTTCCAGTAGCACCTTAGAGACCAACTAAGTTTGTTAATAGTAATTATTAATAATAATATTAATAATAATTTATTATTATTATTATTATTTCCCCAGTTGCCAACCTGGCATCCAGAGATCTCAACATGGTCACAATTGGACCCGTGCCAGTTGCAAAACACTCCTGGCCCCTGGCTAATTTCTAACACTGCCATAGGTTTCTGTGCTTTCGATTTCACAGCCACACTAAACCATTTCCATGGAAGGGATTGACTGAAAAGAACACCCAAATACTGTATCTAAATGATATATAACTTGCTGATCTAAACTCCATTTAAACTCAAGAGAGAGAGAGAGAGAGCGCACTTTAGGAAGGTTTCTCCGGCTGGTTGTCCAAAGGCACTTCTCACCATGGGCGACCAAAACAGAAAGTATGGCGATACATTGCAGGCTAACATTATGTCCACATAAACTTCCATGGACAGTCTACTTCATCAGATGCACAAAGTGTAATATTCAGTTGCATCTATGCACAGGGGTGGGGGTGCAACTGTAAAAAGTGAGGTAAGAATGAAATTAAATGCAGAAAAGTAGAAAAGGTGAAAATTACGTTACTAACAATGGCCATTCACAGGAGAACAAATCACAGTTGCTCTTTTATCACACAGCCTTGGTGAGCCACTTAACAGATGCACTGCGATATTTGCCTCAACAGTATTAAGCTTAGAAGTTATTAAGTTCTAGTAAGGTCAGCCACAGAATGTCCCGGAAGGCTGAAATATATTGCCCTGTACCCAGAGGTGTCGGGGCGGTTCAATGTAAAAACGCAACGTAAAACACAAAACGACATTGCTAGTTATGGCGAAGCACTCTTCGTGCATTTTCACTTGCGATGCACAAAAAGGTTTCTGAATTTGCCACACCTATCATTTAAATGGAACGCTATCACACACAATGCTGGTTCTCCGTATTGCAACGACATTCATAGATGCAGTTACAGGTAGGTAGCCGTGTTGGTCTGCCGTAGTCGAAACAAAATAAAGAAATTCCTTCCAGTAGCACCTTAGAGACCAACTAAGTTTGTTCTTGGTATGAGCTTTCGTGTGAAGGTATCTGAAGAAGTGTGCATGCACACGAAAGCTCATATCAAGAACAAACTTAGTTGGTCTCTAAGGTGCTACTGGAAGGAATTTTCTTTATTCATAGATGCGTACAGCTAAGCATAGGCACCAGGTCCCAGGGGCCCTGGGTGCCGTGGCTCCCCAACATTTTGAATAAGAGGGGCACGGCATCCACAAAGTGCGTCACTGCATCATCACACACACACCCCGGCGTGCGTGTGCTATGTCACCGTGCCCGCTATGTGCGTGAGTGACGTCAGCACACTGGGGGGGGGGGGATGATAACATAGTGTGTGCACATACGGGTGTGGGTGGGTGGGTGATTGCTTGTCCCAACCAGCCTTCAGTACATAGCTGTCAACCCTCCCTTTTTTTGTGGGAAACTCCCTTATTCCAAGGCCGTTTCCCGCTGCTATCCCGGATTGTTGATATCCCTTAAATTTCCCAGGAAGCAGCTCCTCTCCCTCCCTGCCGGCCAGGGAGGCTCCTCAGCTGCGTTGCTCGGCTGCCAATAAGGAGTCTGAGACCGACTGGGGGTGGAGCTTGCATGCCTTGTGCAGCCAGACCCTCACACCCAACCAGACAGACAGCTTGCCTGCCGTCTACGCGCTCGCTCTTTCGCTCACCCCTTCGCGCACAGCCTCTGGAGCGCAGGGTGGCGAGGCTACTTGGTGCCATTGCACCGCCCTCGCGGCATCCCTTATTTTCAAATCCGAAAGTTTGGGAAAAATCCCTTATTTTCAAATCCGAAAGTTGACAGCTATGCTTCAGTGTACTGATGAATACAGTGCACTGCCCAAACACCTCATAATGCAGACTGCATATCGAGGGAATAACTGGGACCCCTGGCAACTTTTTTTTGGTGTTAATGCATCTCTGTGTGCATTAATATTCCACACTCACTGGACAATGTCACTGTGAACGTTGATCAGTGACAAGGACTTAGTGGCAGAGGGCAGGACGTCACACTGGACATGGAAGCAACATCAAGCGATGACTTGTCTCCGCGGGAAAGTTGAGCGAGGTCTTAAGAGTTCACATTGGGCAAGGTCTTAGACCACCAGTTTGACCTGCTACTACCGGTAGAAGTAACCCCCTTAAAGTTGAATGCACACTCTACAAGTCCTGCACTAGCCTTAAAGGAGCCACACACACACACACCCCCCCAATGTCTGGCCACTTGCAAAGGAACATTTGTGTCCCTGCCGCCCCTCCCCCCCTTTATATCAAACTATTTCATTCTCCAGAGTTTAATGTGCTTTAAGAGATGCTTTGACCTGGGGAGAAAGCAAACTAAGCTAAGGAAGTGTTGAGAGGCAAGGAACACTCCTGTCGCTGAATTTCGAAGGCTGGTTCTTTTTGGGGGGGGGGGCAACACAAGATAGGTGCTAAGGGATTTTTTAAATCTGAATTATCTTATTCCTGTCGTGCAAACACATCCTACGAGAAGCGGGCTGGGGGCGCAGGGTTCCACGGGCGACTCTTGCGAGGCGCTCCGCTCTTTCCCGGCTCCGCAGGGGAGAGGAGGCTCCGGCCGAGGGCAGGGCTCCTCCGAGCAGCGCCACGCGAGGGGGGAGAGACCGTTTCTGGGCAGCTCTCCCTTGGCCGGCGCCGGGGAAGCGGCGGCAGCGCAACCAGGAAACCGAAGACGGGAGCGGCTCCCTGCGCTCCGCGATGCCGCTTCTCTTCCCGAGCGGCAGCGGCGGCCAAGATCGTCGCTCCACCACGGGGGGGGGGGGGAGAGAGAGACAGATGTGGCCGCAGCTGGAAGGAGGGGGAGGGGATGCGATGGTCCAAGCCCCACCCCCACCCCGGCCAGGAAGGAAGACAGGCAGCCAGGCAGGCGGGGTGGGGTGGGGTGGGGGAGAAGGGCTGATCTGAATGGAGACGCCAAAGGGGGACCCCCGATGGCAGCAGCAGCAGCTCTTCCTTTCCCGGCCGTTTTGTCGGCGCGAGGTGGGCAGCCTTCCGGCAGCGCCTCGTCCGGGCTCTGGACCCCCCGGGCGGAGCTGGCCCCCCAACGCCCACCCCACTTTCCCTTTCCCCCCCCCCCGCGCGCGCGAGGCCGCCCACCTTGCTCCGGATCTGGCCCGACGTGGAGACCTTGCGGATGAGCTTCTGGGGCGCCTCGTGTTCGCCTTCGCTGTCCGACGACTCGTCCGCCGGCCCCGACGCCGCCTCCGCCTCGCCTCCTCCGGGGTCCCCCGGCGGCGGCGCCTCCACCCCGGCCATGTTCCCCGGGCGAGCGAGCGAGGAGCGAGCGAGGAGCCCACGGAAGGCAGGCAGGCTGGCAAGGCAGGCGCGTAAGCCCGGCTCAGCCCCGGAGAGGAGCCGCCGCCTCCGCCTCCTCCTCCTCCTCCTCCCGCCCGCCGCTCGCTCTTCCCCGGGGCGGAGATAGGGGAGGTGGCGGCGATCAAAGCCAGCAGGCTCCGCCGCCGCCCCAGTCCCCGCCCCGCCCGCCGCCATCTTCCGAGGCCGCCGCGCACGCTCCGCCGGCTCCCACCGCCCGGATCCTCGGAGGGGCGGACGCGCCGTGCCGGAGCCCACGAGGCCGGGATGGGGGGTGGGCGCAGCCTGAGCTGCTCGAGTGCTCTCTCCGCCTCGACGGGGCGGGGAGCGTGGAGGGGGGGGGGAGACTCTGAGTGGGGAAGGGGCCGAGTCCCCTCGGAAAGGCCCGCGCGCTCCTCGTGCGCTCCGGGTTCTCCGGGGAGGCGGAAGTTGCCGGGAAGAGGGAATCCCGGGGGAATCCCGCTCCAAGCGCGCGCGGGGGGGGGGCACATTGACAACTGGGCGCCCTTTGGCCCTTCGACGAGCACCAGCGGGCGGGGTGGGCCAACCCAAAGTGCCTCGGGACGCCCCAAGCGCCGGGGGTCCCGGACGGGCGTCCGGGTTGGCAGGCAGCGCGGGGCCGTCGGCGGCTGGTGGCCCTCGAGAGGCTCGGCCCTTTTGCGACGGCCCTTGTGGGAAGAAGCTCCCGCGCTTAGAGCCACGTTCTCAGGGGGGAAGAAGCCCCAACGGGCTCCATTCTGATGTGGCGGGTGACCCGTCCCAGGGCCCGGGGCCGGTATTCACGAGGGACGGAGCGGGGACGGCGTTCTCACGTGACGCGCGTCCCCAGAGCGGAGCCTCGCTGCTGCTCTGAGCCGAAGCGCAGCTCGCCGTCGCGCGGTCCGCGGATCCTGAGCTGCGCGTTGCCTCTCTCGGAAGGCAAAAAAGAGGAGCTGCAACTTCGGGGATGGGAATTCGGGTCGCTAATGGTTTTAACAAATTAATTAGATTTTGTATTATAATTACTTTCTCAATTATCTGAAATCTGATGAAAGTTAAAAGTGCTGAAGGAGGTAGCATAAGTGCTGCAATTATCACTATCATTATTACCATTTATAATACATAATGGACTATGATCTATCAGGAGTACTTTTGTAGAAACAGCTAGGGCGCCTGTGCTACACAACTAGCTTTTAGCAGAACTTCCAACACTTTCCTGATTATGCCACATTTGAACAGGAGCAATCCATGCAACATCTGTGCTGGTTATTCAGGAGGACATGCCTTTGCGGCTTTAGTATTAGCAACAATTTCAAGAGGTGTTCAAAGCACAGTTTTTCTTGCTGGGCAGACAAGAGGACCTGTGACCCTCTGTTGATGGACATCATTTCCCACCACCCCACACCATAGATGATGGGAATTGGGAGTTTAACAGCCCAAAAAGTACTCATTAATGTTTCCTCGTCATCCTGGAGAAAAGTGACAATTGGGGTGCCGCAGGGTTCTGTCCTGGGCCTGTTGTTCAACGTCTTTATACAGGATTTGGATGAAGGAATTGAGGGGATGCTCATCCAATTTGCAGATGACACCAAACTCAGAGGGGCAGCTAATGCCGCTGAAGACAGAATCAGGATTCAAGACGACCTTAACAGTTTGGAGAACTGGGCACAAGCTGACAAAATGAATTTCAACGGGGGCAAATGTAAAGTTCTGCACTAAGGCAGGAAGAACCAGATGCACACATATAGGATGGGGGACACCTGGCTTACTAGAAGTACACGTGAAAAGGATCTTGGGGTCTTGGTAGACCACAAGCTTAAAATAGGTCAACAGTGTGATGCGGCAACAACAACAAAAAAAGCTAATGTTGTTCTAGGCTGCATCAACAGAAGTATAGTGTTCCAGGTCAAATGAAGTAATAGCCCCTCTTTATTTTGCCTTGATCAAACCCCACCTACAGTCCTGTGTCCAGTTCTGGGCACCACAATTTAAGAAGAATGTTGACCAGAAGGAAAGTGTGCAGAGGAGGGCAGCTAAGGTGATCATGGGTCTAGAAGCCAAGCCTTATGAGGAGCAGTTGAAGAAGCTGGGTATGTTTAGCCAGGAAAAGAGGAGAGTGAGAGACGATAGCCATCTTCAAATATCTCAAGGACTGTCACATGGAAGAGGGAACGATCTTGTTTTCTCCTGCTCCAGAGGGTAGGACTTGAACCAATGGATTCAAGTTACAAGAAAGGAGATTCCGACTAAATATCAGGAAGAACTTTCTGACAGAGCTGTTCAACAGTGGAACGGTCTCACTCAGAAGGTTGTGGGTTCCTCTTCCTTGGAGGTTTTTAAGCAGAGGTTGGGTGACCATCTGTCAGGGATGCTTTAGCTGAGATTCCTGCATTGCAGGGGGTAGGACATTTTTGTATCATCAGATTTTTGTATCAGATGATACAAATGGATCTATTATGTTAGTATATGGATGCAGTACATGTTGCTACTAACAACACGGAGATGTGGCCAAGAAGTCTAAGATGCTCTTCAACTTGGGGGCCCCTGGATGTTGTTAGCCTACAACTCCTGTCATTTTAGACCATTGGCTAAGCTGGCTGGGGATGATGGGGGTTGTGGTCCAACAATATCTGGGGACTCAATACAGAAGAAAACAGATCTAAAGCCAATGGAAGGTGGGGCTGGGTTGTAATATGGTGCCTGGAGAAAGCGTTCAATCAATCCATTTTATTAGCCCTTCCATCAAGCTAGAGTTCATATGTATGGACGAGAGTGTTCCTGTTTGGTACTCCAATGTCCTGGAAAGCTGTCTGTGGACAAACGCTGGCTTGAAAAGCAGGATGAGCACCACACCCCATAGTTGCCTTTGACTGGACTTAACTGCCATGGGGTGCTTTACCTTTTACTTTTCTGCTCCAATGTCACACTTACAGTAGGGAAATGTCCGTTGTGTAAGGAAGTATGATCTGACAAAGGAGAAACCCACAGCAACACCACACCCTGGGTTGTGCATCCATGCATTGCACAAGTACTGGTAGCAAATTAACAATGCCTTTCCATGTTACGTCCGAAAGGCAGCTGTTTGGCTACCGTTAGAGTTGCATGGTTCAAAGTGCAGTCTTGAAGACACAGGAGGCTACCCACTTTCGGGACAGGTCTAGTCAGTGCCTGGATGGATGAGAATCCACCCCGAAGCCCCATGCCTGTGTCCCTGAGCTCCCTGGAGAAAAAGGTGGGCTGTAAGTAAACAGTTACCTGAAATGTGAACATTTAGTGGCATTACAGGCGCTGGGAATCTGCTGTAACAAAGTATATTTCTGCTCTAACATAGCATTAAAAAGCATTTGGTGTCTGTTCTTGCTGCTAACTGCTTGAGGAGCACCACACAACTATTTCCTTTGGTCAGTCTGGGGATTTTGGAAACTACCATAACTTCTGATTACCACACGGAGCCCCCAGGGAATCACAGCACAGCCCTGCCATTCACAAGACAGGCTCATAGATCACATCTTTCACAGCTCCTCTGTAGCATCTTTCACTTGCAGTTTATATTTAGATTTAAATTGAGAGTAAATCCAACCACCTTCAAATCAACTGGGTGGGGTAGGGAAAGAACTGCAAAGCATCAGTGATACTGAACAAATATTGTTGCTTTTGCAAAATGTAGGAAGACTGAAATCAGGAATTTATGATAAACTTCAGGTGAAACTTTAGTGCAGGGGTAGGCAACCTAAGGCCCGGGGGCCGGATGCGGCCCAATCGCCTTCTCAATCCGGCCCACGGATGGTCTGGGAATCAGTGTGTTTCTACATGAGTAGAACGTGTCCTTTTATTTAAAATGCATCTCTGGGTTATTTGTGGGGCATAGGAATTCGTTCATTTCCCCCCAAAAAATATAGTCCAGCCCACCACATGGTCTGAGGGACGGTGGACCAGCCCACGGCTGAAAAAGGTTGCTGACCCCTGCGTTAGTGCTAATCTTCCCTTATTGACTCTCCACATTCAGGAGCGATGCTCAGTGGACATCCTTATTCACAGTCTAGGCTTACATCACGAAACTGAGAGCTGAAAAGCAGCAGATGGAAGGAAGGGCAGTTCCCCTCCACTCTTCCTGTTCCTGCCCAGCTCCAGCAGCAGGTCCTACAGACAAGGGAGCTCGCCGTATAGTTGCATCACCGCAGCAGGAGAGATGCCAGCTGTGGGTCTCTTGGTGCAGTCTTACCCTCTGCTTGTGTCTTCGCTAACTTTTGTAGATGCCCACACAGCTCTCTTTCCCAGCCATCCTCCTGGGAACCAAATCTGCAAGCCATCCCACGGGCAACCTCTCCCAGCTCCCTAAGCCCTGTTCAGCTTCCAACACCCACTCTTCCCAGTCTTCTCCCTCTGACCACTCATCATTGTCCCACCACCACTCCCTGGACCCTGAGCCTTCTTACCTTGGTAGTTCCCTTGCTGGTTCCCACGACAAAGCAAATGTCATGGATTGATTAGACGCAGAGGAATGGTAACTGTAACTGAAATTAGAACAAACTTAAGTAAAGGTAAAGGGACCCCTGACCATTAGGTCCAATCGTGTCTGACTCTGGGGTTGCGGCGCTCATCTCGCTTTATTGGCCGAGAGCCGGCGTACAGCTTCCAGGTCATGTGGCCAGCATGACAAAGCCGCTTCTGGCGAACCAGAGCAGCACACGGAAATGCCGTTTACCTTCCCGCCAGAGCGGTTCCTATTTATCTACTTGCACTTTGACGTGCTTTTGAACTGCTAGGTGGGCAGGAGCTGGGACCGAGCAACGGGAGCTCACCCCGTCACAGGGATTCAAACCGCTGACCTTCTGATCAGCAAGCCCTAGGCTCTGTGGTTTAATCCACAGCGCCACCTGGGTCCCTACCAGAACAAACTTAGTTGGTCTCTAATACCAAGAACAAACTTAGTTGGTCTCTAAGGTGCTACTGGAAGGAATTTTTTTAATTTTGTTTCGACTACGGCAGACCAACACGGCTACCTACCTGTAACTGAAATTATTCTGCATGGTTATGCTTGTGGCTGAAATGCTTATTGTTGTTTTATTATTTATTGAATTTCTATACCACCCCTCATCCGAGGACCACAGGGCAGTTTACAATATGAAAACACAAAAAATACATAACATAGTAACAACGACAAAAGCAATATTCCCCAGTTTAAAAGGCCACCGATTGTTTAATTACCTGAAGTTTAATTAAAATAGTCAAAATTCTTTTTTGAAATTCCATAAATTAAATAATAAAAACTATGATATACATATTCTATACTGGGCACAGAAGTAATTTAGTAGCAGTTGCCATCCGTCTGTCTCGAGAGACAATGGAGTGTGCCTCTGGGGGTGAAGTCAAACTGATGTGTTGGCGGCACCAAAGTGACTTCTACTATGTATGGAGGTCCTGGGCTGATCAGATGACAAGACCCCATCTTGGCCTCACTGATGTTGTCCAAAGAAAAGCAGAGCAATATGTTTGGCACCAGTTTGGCTGCAGGAGTTGCCGGAGGGAGGCAGACCAGGCACCATCCAACTGTCTTGGGGACTTGATTCTGGATTTGTGTGGGGTTTACTCTTCTCCCGAAGATATCCTGCAAGGCAGCAGAGGTTATCTTTCTCTTAGATGGACACCCTCCCCAGGTGAATGAGCCCCATCCGCCCCTCACTTCCCTCTGCAGCAAGTGCAGAAATCACCTTCTGAACCATTGGATTCACTATGGATCTCGTCCCCTCAACCCTTCGCATGCAGGGGAAGTGACCAACCCACCTTAACAGGCCGGTCAAAGCTGCTGTCACCTGCTGACAGCTGCTAGGAGCCACAGGTGAGAGCTGAGTGCAGGGTGGGGACCAAAGGTGTAAAAACGATAGTTATTAATATGCTTGTGATGAGTTTGTTGTTGTTTTTTGCAATCAGCTGCAGAAGTGGAAAGGGGGTGTAAGCAAGTGAAATGCTTGAAGAGAAACACGAAGTCATTGGGGGGAGAACCAAAGGGTAGAGGAAATTCATAGAGTTGCTAGTGCCATTAGATGGTGCAAGTTGTGCTCATCGGACCCCTGACCATTAGGTCCAGTCGTGACTGACTCTGGGGTTGCGGCGCTCATCTCGCTTTATTGGCCGAGAGCCGCCATGTGGCCAGCATGACTAAGCCGCTTCTGGTGAACCAGAGCAGCGCACGGAAACGCCGTTTACCTTCCCACTGCAGCGGTACCTATTTATCTACTTGCACTTTGACGTGCTTTCGAACTGCTAGGTTGGCAGGAGCAGGGACCGAGCAACGGGAGCTCACCCCATCGCGGGGATTCGAACCGTCAACCTTCTGATCGGCAAGCCCTAGGCTCTGTGGTTTAACCCACAGCACCACCCGCGTCCCTGCTCACCACCTTACAGGGCTTCAAACATCCAGCTGCCCCTCTCAGATACTCAGATACTTCGTATTTGTTATTGTAGCCTTCAGGTTTAAAGCTATCCGTTTTCTCCATCAATATTCCAGACAGTAACATCTACTCAACTTTGTACTGAAACTTATTTCCACTGCGGAGTTCTAACAACTGCGTAGCAATTATTTCCCATTCTGACGGATCTTAACACATCAAGGTTTTCTTTTTCCAACCAGGCATACCATTCATGTGTGACAGAAATGGGGAAAGCTAGTACCTTGAAATGCTCGTAGTCCCACATATTTCTCTCAAAGCTGCATACTTTAGGAGTCACACAGATGGAAATGGGATTCACAGGCAACAGAGGCAGCAAAAGCTCCAGATTATGGATTGCACCTGGAAAAACCACCCAATTCTTTTCCCCGAATTTGTACATAGATGATATAATACCGGTGAGTCATTTAATTAGATGACTAAGGGGAACTTCATGTTTTGAAGTTGTCATACGGATATTATTTTTGTACAGAAATAAGTACACCACCACATGGGGAGAGTATACCTTTGTATGCACGTGAACTTTATGTTGTGTGGAAGTCACTTTGGGGGTGAGTTGCAGCTTGGCTTTGGAAGGGAAAGGTAAAGCTTCCCAACCACTCACACTGTAGTCCTCCCCCAATTCTACCCTAGTGGAATTGTTGCTTTTAAAATTACCGTATTTTTTGCTCCATAAGATGCACTTTTTTCCTTCTAAAAAGTATGGGGAAATGTCTGTGCGTCTTATGGAGCGAATGTGTGGTCCCTGGAGCTGAGCTGCCCAGGGGCAAAAGCAGATTGTGCTTTAAAAAGAGAGAGAGAGAGAAGGGGGTGTTGAAAGGAAGCCTGCTGAGCAGCTGCTCAGCAAACTATCGGGGAGAGAGATTCAAGCCCCGCCCCCTAGCAGAGGGAGGCTGTTTCCCCAGCGACGTGACTGGCTGGTTAGATTATCTGTCTGGAAACTGTAGAAATGGCTTCCTGAAGCTGCAGAACTGTGAGTTAAACCCCATAAAACAGGGTTTTTTTCCTTTGCAAAGTAAGCTCAACAACTTTGATCTGATCCTCAAAAAATGGGGCTTTTCTCATTTGCAAAAGAAGCTGCAGAAATTTGAGCTGATCTTCAAAAAATGGGGCTTTTCTCCCCTGTGCAGAGATGATTGAAGATCCATGTGCACATTTGACCTGATGAAATCTATGTAGGGAAATCATAGCATGTGAGGGGGAAAGACTTGCATGAAGCCAGGATTTCACCCTGTGTATTAGTCTGTGTTAAAGGTAAAGGGACCCCTGACTATTTGGTCCAGTCGTGTCTGACTCTGGGGTTGCGGTGCTCATCTCGCTTTATTGGCCGAGAGCCAGCATACAGCTTCCAGGTCATGTGGCCAGCATGACAAAGCCGCTTCTGGCGAACCAGAGCAGCGCACGGAAACGCTGTTTACCTTCCCGCCGGAGCGGTTCCTATTTATCTACTTGCACTTTGACGTGCTTTTGAACTGCTAGGTTGGCAGGAGCTGGGACCGAACAACGGGAGCTCACCCCGTCGCAGGGATTCGAACTGCCGACCTTCTGATCAGCAAGCCCTAGGCTCTGTGGTTTAACCCACAACACACTGTTTAAAAAGTTTTATTTTAATTATTTGTTCTTTTTTGAATGTGTGCTGTTTGATGAAATACGTCAAACTGATTTGTATCTCCACTTGCATTTTGTAGTTCTACATGCATTGAATTTTGGGGCCCCATTACAGCAA
This sequence comes from Darevskia mixta, assembly GCA_034641385.1. Taxonomy (NCBI): domain Eukaryota; kingdom Metazoa; phylum Chordata; class Lepidosauria; order Squamata; family Lacertidae; genus Darevskia; species Darevskia mixta. The sequence goes on along the minus strand of JAWWNH010000011.1, from coordinate 41,749,555 downwards.
TATTTGATTCACATTTATAACACTTCTTTTTATATGAAAATCTGCGATGTGAAAATCCACGTGAAAGCACAAAGCTTTCCTACGCATGCTGTCAAAACAAAATACATTCATCTGTTTGAAATCTGAAGCAGCAAATGTTGCTGGTAGATAAATGTCTACTGCCTTGCTGCACCATTAAGCAAAAGTTAGATCATTAGAAGGTAAGTGTTTTGCACAGCACCAAAAGGCAACCCTATTTGAGAAAGCAATTGATGGGCAAATAGCTTAGATGGCACTCTGCCTCCAAATGAACTCTGCGGCAACAGACTTTATTACATTAGGGATCTGATCTACAACTTCAGAGTTTCTGTAATATTGTTATGACCATTATTTCCTGGCATGCAAAGTAGATAAATTGTCTCATCTTCTGGGCATCTTGAAACTTATTTTCTGCAGACAATCAAAGCTGATTAATGGGAAATTAGATGTGGCAGGAAGGGCTGAAAAAGCCCTTAGTCCCAAGCCAGCTGCAATTTAGGTGGCATGTACCAACACATAAAATAACAAATGAAAACATCTGTTTGGAATACTTATTAAGGAAAGGCTTGAGGTTGGGAGGGCCTGGCATGCTACAGATGTCAAAACAGCTTAGGTCGCAATCCTATGCCTGCCTGCTCAGGACAGGAGGCTTCTTCTAGTTCGGTTCTCAGGCGTAATTCAATCCCATACCAGCAAATTCAGCTTGTGCTGTTCTAGTGCTATTTCGAGGTCTTGTGCAACAAACGAGTGTCCCCTAAGGACTGGACTTTTTGCAATAAGGAAAATGATGGGGAAATCTGCTGGAAAGTGGGATAACACAGTGTGTGCACAACCTACAGATGTCCTCAGCAGGACCATTTAACCAACCCCCATGTGCTTACCTGGTATAGCCTGTGGACTCTATGTCTGCACCACCACCTCCTAGCACCTCCCAAAAGTTAACAGCAGGAATGAGCTCCTTACTCTTGTCACCTTGCCCTGGCGGCCAACTTTCCCCCTTAGCCAGGAGTTGCAAGCCTTTTTGGACCAGGAAGCACATTTTTAATTTCGAGGGAGTACTAGGGGCACCAGTCACAACACGGCTGCCAAGGGAGCACAGCATAGCACAAAACTGGAGACAGGGCAATATTGGTGAAGCTTTCCCCATAATTGTGTTTCCATATGAGAAAAGGCTTAACCTGTTGAATTTCTGCCTAGAAACTAGGACTAGCGCTGGAGAAGTGCATTTAAGGGGAGGCTGAAATAGTAGTTCCTTAGAACCCCAAGGATTCTTATTGCCTGGTGTCCAAACAACTCTCTTATCCAGGGGTCAGCAACCATTTTCAGCCGTGGGCTGGTCCACCGTCTCTCAGATCATGTGGTGGACCGGACTATATTTTTTTTGGGGGGGGGATGAAGGAATTCCTATGCCCCACAATTAACCCAGAGATGCATTTTAAATAAAAGCACACATTCTACTCATGTAAAAACACCAGGCAGGCCCCACAAATAACCCAGAGATGCATTTTAAATTAAAGGGCACATTCTACTCATGTAAAAACAAGCTGATTCCCAGACCATCCGTGGGCCGAATTTAGAAGGTGATTGGGCCGCATCCGGACCCCAGGCCTTAGGTTGCCTACCCCTCCTCTTATCCATATCAGGCTTAAACTCCAATAGACAGGAGCCAGTCTGACTCATTTCACAGGAATCCATTAGGCTACCTGCATGTTTTGTTTCATAGCTTTTGCTTCTTAGCAAAGAAAAGGGCTAGAGACTTATCATTTTCTCCCCCCCATTTTAAGGAAAGCCCCTGCCCAACATGCGCCAGCGAAGAAGCCCTTTGAGTAGCCACAGCTCTTGGCGAAGCACCTGTGGAAATGCCACTGAGATGATGCCCCTCCATACCTCTCCCCTTTGTTGCACGCTTAGGGGTAAAAATCACCGTGCGTGCGAATGGAGGGATGACCTGGAGGCGAATCAGTTTAGCCTGCAATTAATCCCTGTACGAACATAACATTGCGCTTTTTAAATCAGCGAATCTCATATGCTTATTTATGGGTGGGGCTTCGATTAATACCTGGAAAGAGATTTTTTTTAACAAAATGAACGGATAAGTGACCTTAGGGATAGCACTAGACCAGGGCCGGATTTAGGTGTGATGAGGCCCTAAGCTACTGAAGGTAATGGGGCCCTTTATATGTCCAGCTGTCCTTTGTCAACAACAAATTGCCGATCAGAAGGTCGCGGTTCGAATCCGTGATGGGGTGAACTCCTGTTGCTCGGTCCCAGCTCCTTGCCCGAAAACACGCCAGTGCAAGTAGATAAATAGGTACCGCTCCGGCGGGAAGGTAAACAGTGTTTCCGTGTGCTGCTCTGGTTTGCCAGAAGCGGCTTTGTCATGCTGGCCACATAACCAGGAAGTTGTACGCCGGCTCCCTCGGCCATTAAAGCGAGATGAGCGGTGCAACCCCAGAGTCGTCCGCAAGTGGACCTAATGGTCAGGGGTCCTTTACCTTTTAATAGGTATCTAAACAGGGGCATACCCAGGATCAAAACTGGGGGGGGGCAAGCCATGGTCGTTCAGGTTTGCTTTGAATGGACGCTGATCATTTTTGCTTCTAGGGCTGCCTCCGAGGGGGGGCAGCTGCCCCCCTCTGCCCCCCCTGGGTACGCCCATGTATCTAAAGCCATTTGCACATGCAGAATGTAGGCAACCTATATATAGAAATGAGCAAACCAGTGACATTTTAGGGGGCAGGCTAGCAGGCGGGGCCTATAATAATAATAATAATAATAATTTATTATTTATACCCCGCCCATCTGGCTGGGTCTCCCCAGCCACTCTGGGCGGCTTCCAAAAGAACATTAAAATACAGTAGTCTATTAAACATTAAAAGCCTCCCTAAACAGGGCTGCCTTCAGATGTCTTCTAAAGGTCTGGTAGTTGTTGTTCTCTTTGACATCTGAAGGGAGGGCGTTCCACAGGGCGGGTGCCACTACCGAGAAGGCCCTCTGCCTGGTTCCCTGTAACTTGGCTTCACGCAGCGAGGGAACCGCCAGAAGGCCCTCGGCGCTGGACCTCAATGTCCGGGCTGACCGATGGGGGTGGAGACGCTCCTTTAGGTATACTGGACCGAAGCCATTTAGGGCTTTAAAGGTCAGCACCAACACTTTGAATTGTGCTCGGAAACGTACTGGGAGCCAATGTAGGTCTTTCAAGACCGGTGTTATGTGGTCTCGGCGGCCGCTCCCAGTCACCAGTCTAGCTGCCGCATTCTGGATTAGTTGTAGTTTCCGGGTCACCTTCAAAGGTAGCCCCACGTAGAGCGCATTGCAGTAATCCAAGCGAGAGATAACTAGAGCATGCACCACTCTGGCGAGACAGTCCGCGGGCAGGTAGGGTCTCAGCCTGCGTACCAGATGGAGCTGGTAGACTGCTGCCCTGGATACAGAATTAACCTGTGCCTCCATGGACAGCTGTGAGTCCAGAATGACTCCCAGGCTGCGCACCTGGTCCTTCAGGGGCACAGTTACCCCATTCAGGACCAGGGAGTCCTCCACACCTGCCCGCCCCCTGTCCCCCAAAAACAGTACTTCTGTCTTGTCAGGATTCAGTCTCAATCTGTTAGCCGCCATCCATCCTCCAACTCTATTACTTACATCACAGGAGCCTACGCAACACAAAACACTGTTGTATGTAGGTTTTACTTTATTTGCTTTTTATCTAAATTCCTTATAGTACCTATTTCTAATTTGTACTCTTTTAAGTTTTACTGGTTCTAATTTTTTTAATCAAATTGTACTGTGTATTTGTTCTAGTTCTGTTGTTCTTATGAGCTTAAAGCTGAAATAAAGTGATTGACATCTTATATTTTGGAAATGTACATCCAGTTTCTTTTCCTTTAAATTTTTTGGGGGCCCCCAAGAGAGTGGGGCGCTAAGCTATAGCTTGTTTAGCTTATACGTCAATCCGGCCCTGGAGACCCTTTCTCAAGTCCAGTTCTCTCAAAGCAGGAATGAAAAGACGATCCAAGAGACGAGGCGCGCAGCTCTTGCACGAATTGCAGAAGCAGCTCCCGAGCTCAGGCCGGTTCTTAAGCCAAAACTGGCCGCGAGGGGCGAGGGTTTTCACACCCGTAAATAATAGCAATCTTGGCCACGCTCCCTTACACTGGAGAAGCCGTCCAGGCGGAGGGAGGCAGCAGCCAGCGAGAGAGAAGCCCCTTCCGCCGCCCCGCCCCGGCCCTGAGAGCGTCGGGCGCTGTTTCCGCGGGGACGCTGTGCATCTGCCGCACCGGTCCCCCAGCGACGCTGCTCTCCGGCTCTTCCTCCTGTCAGGCCGGCCGGGCCATGCCTTCGCGGATGCTCTTCCTCGGCGGCGCCGGCGCCTGCGGGGTGTGCGGGGCTTCGGCGGCGGCCAGGCGGGTCCGGCTGCTCCTGCGGCAGGTGGCGGCCTCGGGAAGCGGCGGCGCCGGGAGCGTCCGCACCGGCCGGGCCCGGCTTCTGCACTCGACCGGCAAGGCCGAAGGTAACGGCGGGGCCCAGAGGGCGCCTTCCCGGGCCTCCGCCGGCTGGGGCGCCAAGGTCACCCCCAGCTGAGCGGGGACGGGGAGCCGGGTTGCCTCTTGGCGGCAGGCCCGGGGATCCGGAGGATCCCACAGGATCGGACTCTTCTCCGCAAGGTTGAGACGGAAAAGGCTCCCCCTGGCCCTCCGCTTCTGGTCTTCCTTCCCCGTGGCTGAGTGAGCTTATGGGACTCACTGCCACGAGAAGAGTTCGGCCCGGGTGACTTCTGGTCCTAAAGGGTTTTTTTGAGGCCCTTTTGTGGGGTTGTTCTTCCAAGAGTGCTTCAGTGAAACCGCCGCTTTCTTAAAAGCCACACACCTCTCTACGCCGGCAAATTATTATTATTATTATTAATAGTATTATTATTATTTATTGAATTTATATATGGCCCTGGGGTCTCAGGGTGGTTCACAGAATAAAATCCTTAGGGGAGGAACAATCTACCTTCCTAACCTGCTTGCTGGCTTCCTAGCAGCATCTCTCTTGCAAGATTCAGACTCGACTGTATGGCAAAATTTCTGACATCAGTTCTGACACTTAAGAAACGCAATGGATTGTTATACAGTATACAGCTTGAAATTTTAATTTAATTTTTATCATATTTTATTCAATTGAGTATCCCTTTTAATCTATTTTACTGTTAGCAATTGTAAACCAGACTGTGCTGTCTCTGTTTTTGGTTGTTATGTCTATGGGCTTAAAGCCGAAATAAAATGAGTTGAGTTGAGCTCCAGCATCTCTCGAAACACGACATCCTTTTTTCTAAACCCTGTTTCCCCTTTAAGTCTTCTCTCATTCCGACGGGAGCTATTAGGCGTTGCCATTTTCCTTTACGCCGTAAAAATAATAATAGGAGTTGTTATTGACATGACTTGGCTCCTTCTGTTGAAATAAAGTAAACAAAAGCTACAATTCTATAAGGAACTGGAAAAATAGGCCACATGGATAAATAGGAAATAGCCCCCTCCTCCCCCAGGCTGGCAGTAACAGCCTTTCTCAACTGGTCCTGCTAGCTAGGGATGATGGGAGTTGTAGTCCAACAACATCTGGGGACCAGAGGTTAAGAAAGGCTGGCCATGAGCCTATATCTTCATCAATATCATTAGTCATTTCATTTGTATACCGCTTTATATTTCTAAGAAAAAAACCTCAAAAGTGGTTTACAACACATTTACATAACTTATTTTACACTACTTTTATAAGGTCCTTTATTGTGGTTCTACTTCGGCGGGATTTCCTTCTAGCTGAGATTCTTGCATTGCAGGGGTTTGGACTAGAGGACCCTTACGGTCCCTTCCAACTCTACAATTCTATGAAGTACACAGAATTGCAGCCTTGCTTTTAATTGCCAGAATAAATTTACTTAGCTGCTCCATATTTCAGTATAATATACAAACTATATGATTCTGTACCACTTTTATTATTTTGGTTTGCAGATAATATAACTGTTTAGCCTATTATTGAGGTCTAGGTTTAACACTCTATTATATTTTAAATGTGGTCATAAGTAACCCTGATTTTTAGTGGAACTTACTCCCACATACATGAGTTTTGGATGATATCTCAGCTTTGACTTTCCATCACATTTATTTAGATTAAAGTGTTCCTGTTTCTCTTTTGTCAATGTTCTAAGCTTCTATATGGGAACCTTTTCTACGTGTTTAGCTCAGCTCTGTAAGAAGTCTTTGATGCGTATCTCCTTTTGACAGTCTTGCATGCTTTTCATTGTTCTTCTGCTGGGGTTGCGATCATAACATCTTGTTTGGAGAGTGGTTTGCCCATTTTTCGCTCTCAGTATAAATATCTTGTTGTCTCCCAGGTGCACTAAGGATTTCTGAGCTTTTCTTTATCTCTTGCTTTTTAAAAACCTGGTAATAATTATTTCCACAGCAAGAGTTGTGTTTGTTACCCAGTTGCCCAACAGCATCAGTTTTGATCAAAGTCCTTTTAGTTAATTTTTTGCTGGCCCCCCTCCCCCCACCCTGAAACTGACTCGCAGAAACTCAGATTCATTTCTGTTGCATTAAAAACATTATTAAAGAAAAATAATAACAGTTGACTTTAGATACAGGTAGGTAGCCGTGTTGGTCTGTCATAGTCAAAGCAAAATAAAAAATAAAAAAAATCCTTCCAGTAGCACGTTAGAGACCAACTAAGTTTGTTCTTGGTATGAGCTTTGTGAAGAAGTGTGCATGCACACGAAAGCTCATACCAAGAACAAACTTAGTTGGTCTCTAAGGTGCTACTGGAATGACTTTTTTTATTTTTTATTTTGTTTTGACAGTTGACTTTAGAGAACATATTCAAAATGAGTAGTTAACCCTACTGTTATGAAGTAACTATTTTTGAAAGGAGAAATGAGTATATAACAATTTACAGCTGGCAGGCAGGAAAGATAATAAAATCCTAAAATTGTTGAAATGGGATATGTTTGCCCCATGATCAAACAGATTTGTATAACATCCTCCCATTTATCACTTGAGAATCTAATGACTGAGCCCTAAATATCCCTGACCTCTCTTTAGCTTCACTATGGCCACATATGCATCCCAGAGGCACTGAAAACAATAATAAAACTTGTATGTCAGTCTTCCATTACCCCATGTTGTTCTCAGCTATAATGAGTTGTGATTGCCATGTGGTATTTCAGAGCCCCCCTCCTCAATTTAGTGAAAAAATAAATGTTTTTACTCTTACAGCTTTTGGGGTCTATTCTGCCCCTCTTGGAATGACTGAGAAAACCACACAGGGTGCTTGCTGCAAGTCAGTGCTCTTGCAAAATGTATTTAAATGTTTATTACCTGCCATATCTACAGATGCTTAGCACAGAACTTGCTCTGCTCATTTAATATGAAAAAATATATATATTTGGTCTATTTTCACAACAGGTGTACTATACACACGGGTGACGCTGTGGTCTAAACCACAGAGCCTAGGGCTTGCCGATCAGAAGGTCGGCGGTTCGAATCCCCGCGACGGGGTGAGCTCCCGTTGTTCGGTCCCTGCTCCTGCCAACCTAGCAGTTCGAAAGCACATCAAAGTGCAAGTAGATAAATAGGTACCACTCCAGCAGGAAGGAAAACGGTGTTTCCGTGCGCTGCTCTGGTTTGCCAGAAGCAGCTTAGTCATGCTGGCCACATGACCCGGAAGCTGTCTGCGGACAAACGCCGGCTCCCTCAGCCTATAGAGCGAGATGAGCGCCGCAACCCCAGAGTCGTCCGCGACTGGACCTAACAGTCAGGGGTACCTTTATCTTTACCTTTATACACACACAGTAGTTTGAAGTGGATATGAGGTGTGCATGCTTTTCTTGTTCTCCACGTGGCATTCTCCTCATCAAAATGCCAACCCACAACCCTTCCCCCCTAATAAAATACTGATATTCTCATTCTGTGGATAACCCAATAAGGAAAAACAAGCCGTTTGTCATCTGTAGCTACTGCTGGTGTGGATGCTTTTTAGTGCTTATTTGTTGGTGGGAAGTTTGTCATGTGTGTTTCATTGAGGACGCTCTGTTTCCACACACCCTATTTCATTTTTCTCCTTACCTGATTGCAACCTAGCCATTGGGTTTTGGGTAGCCTACATGATGCCAAAAGCATCTCACACAGGGCTTCAACTCCTTGGAACTGCTCCCACCCCCACCCCCAGCATCCTGGAGCGGGCGCATTGAGTGGACCTTGCCCGGAAAGCAAGGCAGAGAGCTTAAAAGCTGTTTCCATGCTGGGAAATTCTTGTGTGCATTTAATTACACAATTTCAACTTGCCAGGATTCAGGTGTAATAATGCTTAAAATAGATCTATAGATTTCAGTGGGTCTGTGCTAAGAATGACTAAGCCTGGATCCAACCCCACATCTTTAAATAAAATGTTAAGTATCACAACTTGAATGAATGACCTGTTTTTTTTGTAGAATCTCTGCAAAGTGGCTGATGCAGCTGTTAATTTACACATGTCCCTTTTCTAAAGTTCTTGGGGTTGCAAAGACCAGGAGTCGAAGTGGAAGTCAGATATACTAGGTTTGTTACTCTGTACAAAGGTTTACTATTGCAACTATTGACACAGAGAGCAAAGGCTGTAACAAAGATTTTATGGTTAAAATGCCATCTTGGGTCATGCCCTGCAGGAAGGTTCAGAAAATATTACCTGTGCCCTGAATGAGCAAACGTCTTTCTCTTTGTAGGCTGTGTTACATTTATGATGATTGTATAGTTAGCAATCAGTGACAGTTCTCCCTTTTCTTTTCAGGTGATACTGTTACTATTGGAGATGTGTCATACAAACTCAAAATTCCAAGAAATCCAGAACTTGTCCCAGTGAACTACAGTAAGAAACTAATATTCTTCTAATACCCAGCTGGTTAAACATATATGAATAATAGTAATGATTTTAAAATTTATTTTCACCCCACCCTTCTCCCTGACTGTCTCAAGGCAGCTTACAGATAAGAACAAGATTCTCTAAAAATAGAAAAAAAATCATTAAAAACAATTAATCTGTAATAGATTTTTTGAAAGCTTTTTGATGTTATACTGTGAATTTATGTCAGAAGCCAGCTTGGCAGGATTTGACTATAAGGCAGCCTGCAAATAGTTAAATAAATATTAGATGAGTTTGATTACTACAGGATGGAGAGAAGGAGGAAAGATAAAGGGAAATGCGAGATGGAGAAAGTCTGGGAAGATAACATTTTTTTGGTTGCCTTCATTAGTAATGGTTAATTACTTTATGTTAACCTGAGCACTAGTAAAATAAAACTATAAGATCAATTAAACATATTTGCCAATTCCTACTTACAAGCCTTTCTATGCTCTTGTTATTTCATATAAAGGAAATAGTAAAATTTTGTAGGAGCTGGTTATAGTATTGAAAAGTGCATTTGTGTGGCCTTGTGTCCGTAGGGTCTGTGGCCCTGAGGTTTTTGGGAGGTATTATTGTATGCATTTATGTTCTGTTCCTATCTGACAAGTTGTTTTGCATTCTTGAGTTTTCTTTCTATTTTAGGTGTCTCTTAAATCTGATCCAATTTCTTTTCTTCAAACCGTAACTGAAAATAGAACTAGCTAAATTTATTAATGCGAAATGTACCAGGAGCGTGGAGTTGCATAGCAAGTAAACTGCTCTTGGGCTTCTAATGCTGGCTGTGATCACACATCATGTTAAGCCGTACTTAATGGTTCATTATGGTTTAATGTGAACCTGCCCCCTGCTGAGAAGTCCCGGCTTCTGGCTACACCATGCAAGATGTGCAGGGTAGATCTGCTCCAGGGCACCCCAGTGATGCCACACCAGCATTTAAAGCTGTTTTCAAATCCCTGTTCTGCATTAACCGTGCCTAAGCCTGTGGGACGCAGGTGGCGCTGTGGGTTAAACCACAGAGCCTAGGGCTTGCCAATCAGAAGGTCGGCGGTTCGAATCCCCGCGAGGTGGTGAGCTCCCGTTGTTCGGTCCCAGCTCCTGCCAACCTAGCAGTTCGAAAGCACGTCAAAGTGCAAGTAGATAAATAGGTACTGCTCCGGCGGGAAGGTAAACGGCGTTTCCGTGCGCTGCTTTGGTTCGCCAGAAGCGGCTTAGTCATGCTGGCCACATGACCCGGAAGCTGTACGCCGGCTCCCTCGGCCAATAACACGAGATGAGCGCCGCAACCCCAGAGTCGGTCATGACTGGACCTAATGGTCAGGGGTCCCTTTACCTTACTTTAAGCCTGGCAAAGGAAGCTCACACATAAGAGAGAAGGAGCCATGTGGAGAATAGAAAAAAGGCAGCATTGGCCTTCTCCAGGGACTACAGCACCTTCCATAGCCCAGGGGTAGCCAACATGGTCCCTTCAGAGGTGATTTAACTCCAGCTCCCATCAGCCTTAGCCAGCATGGCCAGTGGTCAGGAATGATGGGAGCTGTAGCCCAGCAACCACATTGGCTATCGCTGCAATAGCTCGATGGCCATTCCTGAGAAGACACACTCTTGCATTTGTCTCATTTGTACCCCCAAGAAGCTAAAAGAGCTGCCTTTGTGTTACTCTTATTTTACCTTCATAAGTATCTTGTGAGTGCTGGCAGAAATAATGTGCTAAAGTCTATCCAGGGACTTTCAGCGATGAGCAGAGATTACTTATTTGTTTGTTTAGTTGCCTAACACAGGCCAGTCTTGAGACGCTTTAAAGTTTAATCAAATGTCCAGCCGGAGGAAAATCTTAACCTAGCTTACCCGTTGCCTCATCTTTAAGCTCAAGACTCTAGATCAGACTTCCTCAACCTTGGCCCTCCAGATGTTTTGAGACTACAATTCCCATCTTCCCTGGCCACTGGTCCTGCTAGCTAGGGATCATGGGAGTTGTAGGCCAAAAACATCTGGAGGGCCGAGGTTGAGGAAGCCTGCTCTAGATGGCACTTCCTTTTATTAATTTAACTGGACTCTATCAATCCATTTTATGCATCCCAAACGCTGTCAGTTGCATTGGTTTGAACTTCAATAGATTTGAAATGTTTGTACTCTGAAAAATAGGACCTCTAAGCAGTGAGGCTAGAAAGATAAATTCAGAAATTGAAGAGCAGTATCAAAACTATTAAAGGTGCTTTGGAATTTAAAAATATTTGTTTGTAAATTCTTAATTTAGACCAAAGCCCACGCTTTTCTCATTCAGTTTCAGACTCTGTGGCTCAGTCTGTAATTCAGCATTTAAGATGGATCATGCAAAAAGACCTTTTGGGCCAAGACGTCTTTCTTATAGGACCACCTGGGCCTCTTCGGCGATCAATTGCTATGCAGTACTTGGTAAGTTTGGGGAGAGAGACTTAATTTTCATTTGGAAACTGGAGTGGACAATAGTAATTCTTAGGTTTCGGTGTAGTAATGTTTAGCAGTCTAAGAGACATGCAGCCTGGGAGAGTATCTTTTTGGATTTCTGGCAGAAGGCCCTGTAAAGTGTCCATCCCAGTGTGCAGAGAGTATGTTTGGTAATCCAGGATTGTTTAGAGTTACTTCCCAATTTTGAAGTCTTTGAATCAAACCAAACTAAACTGGGCCTCAAGAGATGGTGTTGCTCTTTAGTTTTATACCATTCAGTGATGTGTCACTGCCTCTGCCTCTGTTGGATAATTTGCTGTGACGCTGTGCTGATTGTAATCTATATGTTTTCAAATATTGTGCTATGTCCTACAGGAGTTGACCAAGCGAGAAGTGGAGTACATTGCACTCTCCAGGGACACAACAGAAACAGATCTCAAACAGCGGAGAGAGATCCGAGCTGGGACTGCATACTACATTGATCAGGTGAGTACAGTCATACCTCTGGATACGAACGCTGCGTGTTGCGTTCATCATGGGTTACGAACGTGCCAAACCCGGAAGTACCAGAATGGGTTACTTCTGGGTTCGGTGGTTCGCGCATGCGCAGAAGTGCCAAATTGCGCAGAAGCGCCAAATTGCATCACGCACATGTGCAGACGCGGCGCTTCAGGTTGCGCGCTGCTCATGTTGCGAACGGGGCTCCGGAACGGATCTCGTTCGCAACCAGAGGTATGACTGTACCTATAATCGCCACGGGTCTTTATTGTCAATTTGATGAGAACTGATGATTTCTGGGCAAGGTTCTTGAGAGTGTGGTTGGCAACCGGATCCAGGTACTCTTGAGGAGTCAGATTTCCTAGATCCGTTTCAGCCGGAATTCAAGCCTGGTTTTGATATGGAAACTTCCTTGGTCGCCATGCATGATGACTTGTGTTGAGAGAGAGACAGGAAGAGTGTGACTCCATGGATCCTCCTTGATCTCTTGGTAACTTTTGATACTGTTGACCATAGTAACCTTCTGGGGTGACGGTTTGGGTTTGGGTTTGGGGGGCCCTGTGCTACAGGGATTCCAGTCCTGTTTGAATTGATGGCTCCAAAATGTGGTTCCTGGAGGAGCAATGCTTGGCTCTGAGGATTCTCCAGTGTTGGTTCCCATAGGAGTCAGCTTTGCCCCTGACCCATGCTGTGTAACATCTACATGAAACTGCTGAGTGGGATCGTACAGAGTTTTGTAATGCATTGGCACCACTATGCCCTGACACACAGCTGCATTTCTCCTTTACATTTTGAATTAGTTCTTGGTTGTGATAAATGACTAGTTCAGGTGGCCAACTCTCAAGAGACTGCGATCTACTTTCAGAATTAAAAACTGGCAGTGATCTACCCCCATTTTGGGGGGGGGGTTTCAGCTCAAAGTTTTAGAACTTTTTGGGTAGGGGAAAAGCCCCCTTTTTAGGGGTTAAAAAACTTTTTTGGGGGGGTTAAAGGCAAGGGACAAAGGGGTAAAGTCACTCACAAAAAGATCGCTATGGATGAAAACAGCAGCACAGAGAAAGCTCCGCCTTCCCTTCCAGAGATAAAACAACAATGGAGGGCAGGGTGAGGAGGTGGGGCAGGAGTCAGTTTTAGCGATGCTAAGGAAAGGGAGCCAGAGATTGACCGCAATCTACCAAAAACTAGCGGGGATCTACCAGTAGATCACGATCGACCTGTTGGACGTCCCTGGACTAGATGAGGGCCAATAAACTGAAGCTTAATCTAGTCAACACTGAGATGCTGTGGTGGGTGGTTCCTCTGACTGGCATATTTGTGTGGCCCCTACTCTAGAGGGGCCATTCTCCCTTGGAAGGAGAGTGGGGGGGGCGGTTCTTCTGGATCCATTGTAGTCCCTTGAAGCACAGGTGGCCTCGGTGCCACAATGTTCCATCCTTTCATTTAGGCTGGTGGCCCAACTGCAACATTATCTCTACAGGAATAACTTGGCTATAGTAATATATGCTGTATGTAAAGGTAGGGCCCCCAATTCTTAAAATTCACATTCTCCTCTAAAGTTGACAGATATTCCATCCCTGTTTTCACAGGGGAATATGGTCCTGCAAATGTGTGCAGTGGGAAATATTTAGCCTAGCTTTCGTTTTGTGAACTCTTATTCAGCTGTTTTTGCTTCTGAAGCTGATTTTGTTTTGATGGGCAGTGTGCCGTACGAGCAGCCACCGAAGGTAGAATCTTGGTTCTGGAAGGCTTGGAGAAGGCCGAGCGGAATGTCTTACCCGTGTTGAACAACTTACTGGAGAACCGGGAGATGCAACTTGAAGATGGCCGTTTTCTCATGTCAGCAGAACGTTATGACAAACTGCTGAAGGTATTGGGTTGTTCCATCAGTATTAGATCCCAAACAACATTAGAAGTTGCTGGAGAAGCCTTGATTTCCAGATGGCTTATTCTTTATATGGCTTATTTTATAGTTGCTCCTTCCCTGCTGGATCTCTCGAGTAACATTTTACTGTATGGAACTCTTCCTTTCTTCATTATATTTCCAAACATGTTTGCCCTTAAATACCACAATATCTATCTAACACACGCTTCTCATAGCGGGGAGATCGGTACACCAATAGGAATCCTGTACTACCCCTATTGCCCAACTTCCAGAACTTGCACTCGGAAAACTGGGTCTCCCTAATAGGAAGGTTGGTGAAAACTAAGGACTTCTTAAAAATCGCTGCAACCTCCCTCCCCACCCACACGACCTGGGTTGCTGTGCGTAAGAGAAACCTGGTGGACAAGCAAGAACAGGCGCAGCCACCATGCCCTGCCATGTTCTCTGTTACACGTGCAGGTCAATTCCTCGATCGAGTCATGGATGGCTCTGATCTTATGAATCATTGACCTGGCATTGCAGATAATGATTGTTCCCTTGGCATGTACCGACATTTCCCCCCTCCTCTTTTTAAAGGAAGATTTTTTAAAAATGTTTTCAGGGTTATGATTCACTGTGAAAGCACAGATCACTAATGTGTAAAGTGACTTTTAACATCCTAAAATCAAGATGCAGTTTTGTTAATACTGGCATTTGTATTGAAGCTGAAGGAGTGCGAGCTCCATGTCTTCCAGATCTGTAAGTCATTTGTTGTCCAGTTCAAACAGCTCTTCATTAGGTACTCTGAATAGTTGGTCTTTTTTTTTTTTTCCTAAAGTGGTTGCAGAATTCTAATTACAGACTTAATTTATTCAGGAGCATAATAAATCAGAGTTGGATGCATGGAAGATTGTTAGAGTCAGTGAAAACTTCAGAGTCATTGCCCTGGGCCTTCCCGTCCCACGATATTTGGGTAACCCATTAGACCCACCTCTGCGATCTAGATTTCAAGCAAGAGATGTTTATTATCTACCGTTTAAGGTAAGTAATGTTGCAGGTGTCTGGGGTTGTACACAAAGTACAGTTGAACGATGCTTTAATGTGTGCATTTACACAGGAGTCAAAGGTGTTCTAAAGGAGGAAAATGAAATGATGGAGGAGCTGAATGCATTATTTGCAATTTTTTCCACTGTGGAAGGGCAGATGCCTATGTCTTTACTATATCAGGAAGTGAGTCTAAGGAACTGAGGCAAATAGTAGTGACAAGAGCTGATGTTTTAGGCCATGTTGACAAATTAAAAACGAAGGCTTCGCCAGGTCTAGATGGCATCTACACAGGAGCTATTTAAGAACTCAAAATTAGAATTGCTAATCATCTAGCAAAAAACAACAATCCACAGTTGGGGAGTAGGGATCCTGGAGATTACAGGACAGTTAGCTTAACATCTATTCCAGGAAAACTGGTGGGAAACACGATTAAAGATAAAATTACCAAGCATACCAATGTTGTCTTGCTTAAGAGGAGCTGGCATAGCTTCTGCAAAGGAAAGTCCTGTCTACTTAACCTTTTAGAATTCTTTGAGTGCATCAATAAGCATGTAGGGAGGGATGATGCAGTAGAGACTGTGTGTGTTTGACTTTTTGAAAAGCTGTTGCAAAGCCCACCACCAAAGACTTCTGAGCAAGCTTAGCAGTCATGGAACAAGTTATCTTATGGATATTAAGCAAGTGGTTAAAGTACAGGAAACGCAGAGCATGAATAAATGTCATAATGGAATAATGTAGGATCCCCAAAGGATCTGTATTGGAACTGGTGCTTTTTATATTCTTCATAAGTGAGCTGGCGTTAGTGGTGAGCAGGACAGAGGCCAAGTTTCCTGATGACACAAAATTGTTCAAAATATAAAAACGAAAAGGACTGTGAGGAGCTCCAAAAGGATCTCTCCAAACTGGGCGAATAGACGTTAAAGTGGCAAACACCGTTTAACGTAAGCAAGTGTAAAGTGGTGTGCATTGTAAGATAACATCTGACGTTGACGGACCAGGAAAGAGAACTTGGGTGGAGAGCTTGATGAAGATGTCACCCTGCACCCTGGTGGACAGAGTGCTGTTGCTTGAGTAAATGGCCTGATAGGTGATACTGTCTTCTGTTTTAGGACCATCTTTCACAGTTATATTGTATTGGACCTAACGTTTCAACTGAGAGGTAAATATATGCATTACAGCTATGCATAAATGTTCTTAGAATTTAGTTTTCTTACCTATTGGCTTCCCTCGTAGAATATTAGAGTTGTGTAGAGTTGTTGTGATATGACCAAATGAATTGGGTGAGATAATCTAGACATGATATACAAAGGTTCAAATTTTTATTAGGCCTGCTAACAGATTTCATGGCTAATCTACTTTAGGTAATGGGGTACAAAATTCGGGTAGGTCTGTCTTCCAACCAAACTCACGTCTTTAGGATGGGGTGAGAAAGAATCCTCTGTGAATAAACCTAGATGAGCTCCTTGGTGAACCTTCACTTCATGACAGAGGTCCTGTAGTTTGTTTAAACTATAGTTAATGAGGAAAAAGTCAGAAACAGCTAAGCAACTATGATTTCAGATCTCCCTGAAACCATAGTTTAAACCACAGTTCCCCAAGTTCAGAAATTATTGTGGGAATGTTCAGGGAGGCAGGAGAGAATATATTGTTTATTAATATCCTTCCTAATTAGCGTTAGCAAGTTCTATAACTTAGCAGAGTTTTACATTCCCATTTTAAACGCACAGCAGATAGCTGGTTGTAGACTTGTTTAAGCCTCTCAATATTAGATTCCTGGTAAGTTCCCTCATACCCCTCTTAAAAGAATAAACACGCCATGATCTTGTGTAAAGTATATAAAAGAAGTTTACTCACATCATCAGTTCACTGTTGCATCCCTGAAGGCAGACTTAATTACTAAGTATATACATGTGGATCTATCCCATATGGAGATAGTCCCAGTGTCCTCTGGCTGAGAGCCAACAGAGCAATTCTAGCTAAAAGCTGCTGCTCCAATGACGGAGGAAGTAAAAAAAGAAAGAGTGTGGCAGCATGCCTTGTCCTTTTGTTACCTGGACAGGTAAGGTCACACCCGCCTCTAGTCACATGCAAAGGAAGGATGTTCCAGCCAGGAGGAAACCGGAAGTTTTCGACTGGCTGGACCAAACATTCCCCCGCATGTCTTCTCTAGGAAAACAAGAAATGTTGTGTTTGACTGCTCTCAGTGAATTACATCCCACAATTATGGGGAATTGCACTCAGTTTAAAATTGGAAGCAGAGGCTTCTGATCTCTTCCTTAGTGTGCAAAACAGGAGATACTGGGCATGTACAAGATGGAGGCCTGCAGCTTGTTCATGTAAGTGGTCCTGTGAAGTCTGAATGGGGCCAATGTGAGATTAAAGACACTTGTACCTTTTTTGTTTTGATTGTTTGTTTCCTTTTTAGAATTTGTGGATAAATGAGCTGAATGGGTCAGGGATGGGAAATAGAACAACACATCTTAAATTTCAGCAATGATCTCTTGCTCTGTTAGAAACGTGCCTTAAAAACAACAGCTGTGGCTTGCAGGATCCCATGTTGTGTGTGAACATGGCATGTACACAGGATGGATATGTGCCTTCCTGTTTACACTCCTGATATTATGGTTGTAGCAACTGTTAGCCTTACTTTTGTTAGCATTTTGAATTTAAAATTAAAATATACCTAGATGGGTTTCCATCAGTATATTATAAAACTTTAGGGTTGCCATATTTTGAAGAGCAAAAAAGAGGATCCATTTGTGCCCTCTTCTACTTTCAACTATGGATCACTATGACGACACTCATTTTACGTACCCATGAAAAAGAGGTCGTGTCCTGGAAAAAGAGGACGTACGGCAACCCTATGAAAGAAGCTAGTACTCTAATTAAAGCGGAACCAAATAAAGTGGCCTCTGTTGCAATATCATATAGAAGATTGCTCTATTTAACAATGATTTTAAGATGTCATTCGTATTGGCAGCTAGATTAAGCAAATTTATTGCTAAATAATTTGATGCAGATTAAACTGGATTTAGCCTAAATTTCAACATGAGAGTATATTAAAAGGTTAATAAATAGTATTTATGCTATCTATATTCTCAAACAAGGGACTAGCTTGTTTTTAGATCCCAAAAAGGCATTTGATAGGCTTGAATGACCCTATCTAGCACAGGTTTTACAAACATTTGGAAGTGGATATGTTTCTTCAAGATGAATTAAAGCTTCCTGGATCGGTAGGGTAGCATCAGTTAAAATGACGGTTTTACCATTGTTAATTCTTTTTGTTTCAAACTCCGCCTATAAGTATTTCAGGAAATGACCTAAGGAAATGGCAAAAAATGATTGTAAGCGTTACTCATCAGGGCAAGAGACCTAGACTACGATTAACTGTATTGTCCTAACATTCCCAGAGAGGGGCTATGTGTTTACCACATCTGCAAAGATATCATGATGTGGTCCATATACAAAATGCAATTAAAGACAACGGCCACTATAGTCACACCCGATATGTGTGAACCTTGTGCCGAACCCAGAAGTGACCCGAAAGCATCACAAAAGTGTCACCAAAAGGGGTGGAACAGGGTGTTTGCAGGCTTTTTCAATGGTGTTTCAACCCCCACATAAATTGGGAGTTGCCTGTAGTATGATCAACAATGTGAAAAGGGAATATTTGGATACAATCAGAGTTTGATAAATTTGATGCACAGAATACTAGGTAACCCATTTTTTATTCATAACATAAACTGTCCAAGAAATTATAACAAACCCATTTTGCAAAAGCAGAACTAAAGATTGGCGATCCTGGATATCAAAATGAGTGCCTCCTATATCATAGTTGACTTCCTTCGCATTGCAGCCCCCCTTCCACACATCTGATAGAAAGCTGATGGATATCAACTGGAAAGAAAGAGGCTTTTATATATTGATTCACTTTTAAGAAAGTGATATTTCTCTCATAGCAGGGCAAATCATAGAAAGAATGGAAGGGTGTAATGTGATTTGGCTATTGATCTTTCAGGTAAAACACTTTATCTCAAACTCAACAGTTAAATCTCGGGCAATGAGACCATTGCCACCATTTGAAAATCTGATTTTGAATCCCCCCCTCCAATTATCAATTTTAAGGTGAATTAAGGCAATGTATAGTGCCCTTATAACCAAGCTAGTGAATGATGGCGCTATTTCAGAGCCATTCTTCTTAAACTGGGACACAAGGCACAGACACTTTTGGTCATCACTGCTGTTTGCTTTGGATATTTTGAACCATTTGCTATTGCAATTAGATTTAGTGAAGGAACCAACGGGGTGAAGTTGGTAAGAAATATGAATCTTTTACCAAACAAAATTATTTTTTCTTTTAAAAAGTGTTTTATTTAGAAGTATTGTTTGTCTAACATTTTTTGCCTTTGGGTTTTCTTTCTAGAATTTCTAAACTTTTGTCATTCGCAACTACTTTTTGCACCCAAGAATCCTCTGCCCTGGGTCTTCCTGATTTTCCTCTGGACACGTTAGCATCTGCTGTGCAGATTCTGGTAGGTCCTTGCAGATAAATAATGGATACTGAGATGGAGATTCCTTATCTGGAGTTTAGGGGAAACATTCAGGTATTAAGGATAAAGAAACTGCTTCTACAATGTAGCTATGGGCAGGGTGGATTTGATTTAAATCAAATTGATTTAAATCACGATTTAAATCACTAGTCAATAAGGCTTGATTTAACTCACTAGTCAGTAAGACTTGATTTAAATATTTTTTTACAGAAAGACTCATTCTTGCTGGTATAATCTTAATATTTACAACCATAGGAAGGTTTCATTTTTGGAATAATAAATTTTCAGAGTAGTTTTTACAGTTATATCAAAAATTACTGATTTGGTTATACTACTAGAAATACATAGACAGATAATTATGAAATTATGGTGAGGTTTAATAAGTTAACTGTTTATATTTGGACAACTTTTCTGCTGTACTTTATTGGACTGAGTTTTAGCATACTTGATAAACTTAAAACAAATCCTTATTTCCTGATGAATAGCCTTTGGACTACAATGTAACTTAAACAGAAGACTATATTTAGAAAGATTTTTCCTCCAAAAGCATTTTTCAAAAAAAAAATCCAATTTAAATCAAAAAAATCTGATTTTTTTAAAAAAATCTGATTTAAAAAAAAAAAATCGTTGATTTTTATCCACCCTGGCTATGGGGAAAAAAAATGAGAAAATAGCAAATTGCTGCAGTGAAGGCTTATTTTCTTTTCTAACATAGTTGTCATCTGCAATTGAACACAGTTTTGTATTTCTACTTCTTCTTTGTTGACGCTGCTACAGATGCGTGAACTACAGTATGTTGCCTAACATTTCTCTGCTCCTCTGTGGGCAGCCAAGAGCTGTTAACGTGAAGATCCGATTGAGGCCAGTGTGCACCATGTCAAATCTTGGCCAATGAACTAATGCTTTTTGGATCCCCCAGTCAAGGCTCCGATTTGCACAGCAGCAATCCTGCAGAGCAAAAGAAAGCTCAGCCAGTCAAGCCACAGATTCAAGACTGTAACTGAAAGGAATCACTTGGGTTATTGAACAAAGCTGCATGACACTTTGAGAGATTATGGAATTTATAGGAAATACAACCTCTTTAAGCTCCCTATTGTATTAGGTTAATCAAATTCATAGTTACTAATCCAAGGTGGGACGTGGGTGGCGCTGTGGGTTAAACCACAGAGCCTAGGGCTTGCCGATCAGAAGGTCGGCGGTTCGAATCCCCACAACGGGGTGAGCTCCCGTTGCTTGGTCCCTGCTCCTGCCAACCTAGCAGTTCGAAAGCACGTTAAAGTGCAAGTAGATAAATAGGTACCACTCTGGCGGGAAGGGTAAACGGCGTTTCCATGCGCTGCTCTGGTTCGCCAGAAGCGGCTTAGTCCTGCTGGCCACATGACCCGGAAGCTGTACGCCGGCTCCCTCGGCCAATAAAGCGAGATGAGCGCCGCAACCCCAGAGTCGGTCACGACTGGATCTAATGGTCAGGGGTCCCTTTACCTTTACCTTTAATCCAAGGCAGAAGGCTAGCCCTTGTGGTCTTTGGTTGCGCAAGCCTTGCAAATGTCAAGCCTTGCTGAAGCAGAGCCAGCTTGGCTTTGCTGTCTTGTCTCACAAATATTTTAAAGTTCTTTGAGAAGGTGAACTAGAATATTGATAGCGCTGATCCGGTTAACAGAGTGGACTTGGGCTTCCAAAAAGCTTTTGACAAGGTCTCCTGAGATCACTTCCCAGGCATGGGCCCAGAGGAGAGTTCCTCCTGTGGATCTGGAGTTGGCTAAGTAGCAGGAAGCAGAGAGTAGTAATAATTCAGAGGCAACCTTTGCCCTTTTGCCTCAGACAGTCAAACATCTTCAGCTGGCCCTGCCTGTGGCCTTGAGGAAATCCTGCTTTTTTGCTTGGGTTTCTCTAATTTCAGAGCTATCTTTTTGAGTCTAGTAGAACCTAGGAACCTCAGAAAATAGAGCTTGCCAAATAATTTTTGAAGGACTGATGAATGGCAGTCACTTGCCCGTTTCCCACAAAATGTTGGCATCTATGTTTCTTTCAGGTTTAGCACAATAGTGATTCTACGTTCACTTTTTCTGTTCTCTCTCCCCCCCTACCCAGAACTGCTTGCCTATGATGTCAATCCAGCATATAATCAGGTGGCTTTATCCATATAATGTTCTTTTGGGGAGGGAAGGCAAGACAGCCGTAGAAGATGCCTTAAAGGTAAGCATTCACTGTTTCCATAAAAATTATTCTGGCATAGGAAGCAGCCTCACTTTACAGTTCTCTGGAATAAAATAATAATGGCTAAATTATTGGTTTCAAAGCTAGAGAAAGCCCTATGGTCTCAAGAACTTTCTTTTCTACTGCTGTTTTATGTTTCTCCAAAAGTGTCTTCTAGTTATTGTGGCTTTCTGTATTTATTTTGTGTCATTTTGGGTGGGGACAGAGAGGACTGACGAAAACTGTTAAGTGAAGGCATTCCATGAGCTGTGTTTTCTTTTCGCGGTTCTTTTTTAAAAAAATATATTTTTATTAAAGATTACTTAGTTTACAAAAATACGTGCATTGTCTCTTTTTTCAAGTTGCGTTTTCTACAGATCAGTTTCACTTGTTGTGAGACATTAGTGTTGCATACAGTGTTAGGTTAGGAAGAAAAGAGGGGGAAAGAGGGCAGAGGGGAATGGTGAGTGGCGTGGGGTCAGGAACCAGTGTGGTGTATTGGTTAAGAGCAGTAGACTCGTAATCTGGTGAACCGGGTTCGATTCCCTGCTCCTCCACATGCAGCTGCTGGGTGACCTTAGGCTACCCTGTTTCCCCTATTTTAAGACGTAGTCATAAAAGAAGCCATAGCAGGATTTTTTTGCATTTGCGAAATATAAGCCGTTCCCCAAAAATAAGCCATAGTGATAGGCGCAGTTCTGGAGGCTGCCAAGGAAAAGGCTGGGCTGGGCTTACGTAATAAAAATAAGACATCCCCTCAAAATAAGCCATAGTGTGTTTTCTTGAGGGAAAAAACATATAAGACGGTGTCTTAAAATAGGGGAAACACGGTAGTCACACTTCTCTGAAGTCTCTCAGCCTTACTCACCTCACAGAGTGTTTGTTGTGGGGGAGGAAGGGAAAGGAGAATGTGAGCCGCTTTGAGACTCCTTCGGGTAGTGATAAAGTGGGATATCAAATCCAAACTCTTCTTCTTCTTCTTCTCTTCTTCTACTCAGTGTATGTGTGGGGTTTCGCTTGTTGTATTTCCTTGGTGGTGAGAGAGGTTGGGGGGTGGCTTAGAGTGTGGTTGGTTGTCTTTGGTTGGCTGTAGTGAGATTTGCTTTTGTGTGTGAGTGGTGTGTGTGTGTGTGTGTGTGTGTGTTTTCGGATCAGGTTAGCCAGATTGATTCGTACGCTGTCTTCTTGTTGTCTTGTTGGGCTGTGTATGTTTCGTGATTCTTTTTGACATCTTGAGGTCTAATGATGATTGAATAGTAAGGATGTCTTGAGGGACGTAGTCTTCCATGTTCATGGTGCCCTGTAGGCTTGTTAAATATAAGTTAATTGAGTGAAACACAGAAGATCTGCATTGACAGTGCTCTTGCTTAAGAGGACATACGCAACCCAAACCTTTTCATACTTCTTGAAAGTAATTCCCAGTGTGTTTAATAGGGCTTGCTCCCAAGTAAACGTGCAGAGGATTGTAGCCTTACTGTTTTCAGACCAGTTTTCAGGAAGCGTGCCGTGTTTGCTATGTTCCCTTCAAACTGACGACATTTGATTAATTTAATTAACATTTAATTATGACATTTAATTAATTAAACTAGATTTATTTATCTGAAATATTGAAAAATTAATCATACATTTTGGGATCATTTTACTTTTCCCAGTTATGAGGCTTCATTTTGCTATTACCGGTAGATCTGTTCTTTAACAGAAAGCAAATACTATCTGCACCTGAGTCTCTTTTTTTTGAGGGGGGGTGTGTGTTTCATGTCTACAGGAAGTCTGGTTAAAGGAGCAGATACCATACAGCTGGCCATTATGGAAGCTGTCTGATGTAATCCTCACCCTTTATGTGACTGCAGCCAATGTTGTGATGTGTCCCATGAGGCCATCCCAGGTTTCTCAGGTTCCTTCTTTATCCCCCATGAATACTGTCACTGGTCAGGGGCAATTTCTAGACAATGGGTCTCTCTATTTGGCTGTAAGTCCATCTGAGTTGCCCTGCGCAAGAGAAAGTGACTAACAAATTTAATTAATTAATGAATTAATAATAATATTCCTTCCAATAGCACCTTAGAGACCAACTAAGTTTGTTCTTGGTATGAGCTTTCATGGTACACTGAAACAGAAGTCACCAGACCCTTATATATAGTGAGAGGGTGGGGAGGGGTATTACTCAGAAGGGTGGTGGGAATGGGTGATTAGCTGATAGGGGAGGTGAACCTGTTGACGACTGTTAAGGACTGCAATTGGTCTTGCAGGAAAAAGCAAGGGGTGAGAAGGTTAAAAATAGCTTTGTTGTGTATAATGAGATAAGAATCCAATGTCTCTCTTCAAACCAGGTCTCTCCATGGTTTTAAGTTTGGTAATGAGTTGCAATTCAGCAACTTCTCTTTCCAGTCTTTTTCTGAAATTCCTTTGTAATAAGACAGCTACTTTGAGATCTTGAATAGAATGTCCTGGGAGATTGAAGTGTTCTCCTACTGGTTTCTCTGTCTTGTGATTCCTGATGTCAGATTTGTTTCCATTTATCCTCTGCCTTAGGGTTTGGCCTGTTTGTCCAATATAGAGAGCTGAAGGGCACTGTTGGCATTTGATGGCATACACAATGTTAGAAGATGAGCAATTAAATAGTCCTGAGATGGTATGTTTGATGTTGTTGGGGCCAGTAATGGTGTTGTCCGGGTGTATGTGGCAGCAAAGTTGGCATCTGGGTTTATTGCAGGCTCTGGTACCAGTGCCCATGTTAAGTCTGGTTGTTGTATTATTTTTTAATTTTGTTTCGACTACGGCAGACCAACACGGCTACCTACCTGTACTGGAATAATAATAATATTTGCCCATGGCTCTTAGTGATCCTGTAACATTGGTGCAAGTTCAGCATGGTGGCCAAGCCCAGACTAAGGATGCCTTGTGCAAACCAAAGAAGGTGGAGGAGACTGGGGCTGAAAATACTTTCACAAATCAAATAATCTAGGCCTTCTATTCCTTCCTCTTTCTTAGCGATTTGAGCTCCAGGATCTAGAAAGACCTGTTGTACCTACAAGAGTTATAAATGTGAACAAGAGGGAGGATGGCAAGACTTTGCAGGCTGACGTGACAATTCAGATAGCCGGGGAAGCTGTGACATTTCAGGTAACTATTTAATTGTTTAACAAGCGGGAGGATAAACTTTATTGCACTGTAGAGCTATGTTGCTGCCTTCCTTTCGTTTCTGACTTTCCCAGAATTTGACATAAAAACTAAGAATATGTTGCATTCCTGTAAACCGGGATGCTGGCAAACTTGCTTGGGTGTCATGACAAGCTATGGTTATTCTAAAGCAGGAGTGAAAACTTGCAAAATCATAATTGTGGCAGTGCCAGGTCCTTATGTGTGTGTCCACAAGCAGGAAACTTGTTGTGGAGCGCCCTTGTAGTGCTAAACCGTAGTTTATTGTTCGATAATACAGCAGTCAGTAAGAAAGACTTAAGCTGAGCTATGGATGTAGACTTACATATGGTTTGCTTATTGCTCAGGAAACAAGTTATATTCATATTATTTGTCAGGCAAATGTCAGAATTTGTTTTCTGGAGTGAATGCTTGAGCAAAGAGAGCTATGTGTTGTTAGCATATTACAGATATTAATATTGCACAGTTTGAAGCAAATGGATGCATGGAAACAGAGTCCTTTTGGAATGAAGCATGGTCCAGACCCATGAATATTATTCAAAATTTTACTTGCAGAACGTTCTTTAAAACATAACAACAACAAAAAACACAGTAAATGATACATCAAAACAATTCTGTATCTTGTGCATATCCAGCACAGGCTCAGCATCTTCTTAGAAATAAAAGAAACTTATAATGAGAGCTGACAAACATAGCACACACACACACACACACACACACACACACAGAGAGAGAGAGAGAGAGAGAGAGAGAGAGAGAGAGAGGCATTGCCTACTTTCTACCCTGGAGCAGTTTTCTCTCCCTTCAGGAGAGTCTTTTACACATCTTTACTCCACAGAGTCTGAAAGAACAAAAGATTCCAGCCACCACCCTCCAAAAATGGCGAATTTGCAACTCAGTACCTGATCTAAGGTTACTCACTTACATGTTAGCTACTAGAGAACTACAATCAGTTAATTCTCAGCTAGAGCTGAGACCCTTTCTTGGCTTTAATATAAAAAGTAAAGGTAAAGGGACCCCTGACCATTAGGTCCAGTCGTGACCGACGCTGGGGTTGCGGCGCTCATCTCGCATTATTGGCCGAGGGAGCCGGCGTACAGCTTCCGGGTCATGTGGCCAGCATGACTAAGCCGCTTCTGGCGAACCAGAGCAGCGCACGGAAATGCCGTTTACCTTCCCGCCGGAGCGGTACCTATTTATCTACTTGCACTTTGACGTGCTTTTGAACTGCTAGGTTGGCAGGGGCAGGGACCAAGCAACGGGAGCTCACCCCGTTGCGGGGATTCAAACCACTGACCTGATCGGCAAGCCCTAGGCTCTGTGGTTTAACCCACAGCGCCACCCGTGTCCCTGGCTTTAATATAGCCGCATTGGGAAAACCCCCCATGTTAAACCTTTTCACCAATACACAGGTATTCACCATTTCTGTGTGAAATAAACCAATTATACTATCTTATCTTTTAGGTTCCTGCTGGGACTAGGCCACTAAACCTGCATTCTGGGACAGACAATTTCATTAAGACTCCCAGCCACGAACAGCAATTGGCAGAAATGATATTGTCCCACATGGTTAAAGATATCTGTTTGATTGGAGAAAAAGTAAGTGCCATAATGTAACTGTACATAGCGCTAGATTTAATGCAGTATTGTGACAGACATAAACTTACACCAGTTGGTGGGGGAACTTCCCGTACTGATTTATCACAGACTGATTTCTATTGTGCGCCTCACCTGGAAGTCATTGCTACTTGCTCAGGTTGAACGTACAGCTGAGAGCCAGTGTAGTGTAGTGGTTAAGAGTGGTAGACTCGTAATCTGGTGAACCGGGTTCGTGTCTCCACTCCTCCACATGCAGCTGCTGGGTGACCTTGGGCTAGTCACACTTCTCTGAAGTCTCTCAGCCTCACTCACCTCACAGAGTGTTTGTTGTGGGGGAGGAAGGGAAAGGAGAATGTGAGCCGCTTTGAGACTCCTTCGGGTAGTGATAAAGCGGGATATCAAATCCAAACTCTTCTTCAATCAGCTTGTTCTCCTTTTTCCCTCCAGGGTTGTGGCAAAACAGTTCTTGCTAAGGAATTTGCAGCTACATTAGGGTATAACATAGAACCCGTCATGCTATATCAGGTAAGTTTATTGATACCCCAACCCTTGGCCTCCTACGCTTGTCACACACTGATCAGAGGGTTGCATTTCAACTGGAGAGCCAGTGTGGTGTAGTGGTTAAGAGTGGTACACTCGTAATCTGGTGAACTGGGTTCTCTTCCCTGCTCCTCCACATGCAGCTGTTGGGTGACCTTGGGCTAGTCACACTTCTCTGAAGTCTCTCAGCCCCACTCACCTCACAGAGTGTTTGTTGCCGGGGAGGAAGGGAAAGGAGAATGTGAGCCGCTTTGAGACTCCTTTGGGTAGTGATAAAGTGGGATATAAAATCCAAACTCTTCTTCTTGTTGTTGTTGCTCGTCTCTTGCGATGTTACCCTATTCCTTACTAAGGGGGTTGGACTAGGCTATACCATTTCAATCAATCAATCAATAAAATTTATTCGACCATCAGTCAGAAAGCACATATTATCCATACAAAAGTTAAAACGTCTAAACATCTGGAAAAGCGTGACACTTAGAAACAGTGAAAAGTATATTATACATTTAGACCCGTGTCAATATAGTCAATTTTAGCCTTATGATGCTTAAAGGCCAAAAAAAGAAATTTGGCCACCGAGAAGGTTGTTGTTCCAGTGAACTTGTTCAGCAAATACAAAACCAGTCTTTGTCTACTGGGCTATGTTGGCATAGGAGTGGAGCTATAAGTTTTTGTCGAAGATCTGCATAGAATGGGCAGATCAAAAGAACATGTTCAGTTGACTCAACCACTCCCAGAGCACAGGGGCAAAGTCTCTGGGCGTATGGGACTCCCCTGTACCTTCCCCACAAAACCGCCAATTCGAGAACATTTAACCTAGCGGCTGTAAGGAGCCTACGGTATTCCACATAGTGGATTTCCGCCAGATAAGGGGCTGGTGAAATCTGAGATATCTGTTCCCCCAAATACACCCCAGGTTTCACAAGAGCAATGTCCTCTTGCCTAGCAATATCCCTCAGTCTATGAGAGATCACAACTTTAGCTTGGCTAAATGTCATAGACTCCAGGAAGAGATGCGGCAATCCGCAGGTCTGCACTTCATTTATAATCTCCTTTTCCCACGATGATTGAAAACCATCCCTCAATATCAGGGGGGCCAAGCCCACCGGGTTAAAACATAACTTGAGCCATAGCCAGAGTTTTGTCTTCAAGGGTATACAATTTCAGATGCCATGTGGTTGAAGTCCCTTCAAAAGTCCCTGCCCTGAGAAAATGGATGCCTGGGGGAAGGGATTGCAGTCTATTCTGTATGGTTCCTGTGTTGCAGGGATGTTATTTTTTACATAGAAGAGTAATGTGAGATCCCACCTGCAGTCTAAGGTGGTATAGCCCAGGCACCGCTGTGAAAAGTAGGCCATTGATTCTGTGATCTGTTGGCAATTGGAGCTGATTTCATTTTAAAAATATTTTAAAAAATAAACCTGCATGTTAATAGTTTAGGTTGCTTTTATGTTTACTTTAAAACAACAAATTTGGGGTTCTGTGTTAAGGTGGTCCGGTGCAGCCTACATGACTTGGCACCATTTTATCACCAGAACCATATAATATCTGTATGAAGTGTTTGGGGACCAAGTTTCATCAGTGTTCTGATAGCACTCAGCTCTGCTTTTTGGATGGCATCTGAATCAGGAGAGGCTGTGGGAGCCCTGGACCTGGATAAGGGAAAATAAGATGACAAAAGAACAATATCGTACATTGAAGTTGCTTAGAAACCAGTTTTTCTTTTCTACTGCTCTGTTCTTGGTATTGCCCATTGAAGACATGGGTTGATGCCTAGGTAGCAGTAGCTACCTAGTAAGGACGAGGGATTACATAGAAGAGAGGTCAATCCTTAATCTGCACTAGGACTAAAACTGTATTTTGCTTTAATTGGCAACATCCTTTCATTTGAGGCAATGCTTGTTGCCTGTTCTGTAGATAAAGCTGTCGCGTGCTTATATGTGTATCACACATTTTATGTGTGCATACATGTGCATAAATCCATGGCTTAAACAATCACGATTCCTTTTTTGATGTGTCGATTAAAGAAAAATATTACACTGCCAGCAAAATAAATGCTTTGTATTATTGAGACTCACACTAATAGTAGTTTGCTGCTGCTATTGCTATTGCTATTGCTCCTGATGTTTCATTCCTTTATGGTTTGATTGGTGGGCTACTTAAAAACGAGGCTGCATTTTAAACTTTAAATCGTATTTTAACTAGCATTTTAATTGATTGTTTTGTATGTTTTGTTGTGATTTTATGGGTGTTAGCCGCTCTGAGCCCGGTCTTGGCTGGGAAGGGTGGGGTATAAATAAAAATTTATTATTATTATGATTATTATTGTTACTCATAGGATATGACAGCCCGAGATCTGCTGCAGCAAAGGTACACTCTCCCTAATGGGGACACTTCCTGGAGACCATCTGCACTTATAACAGCTGCCCTGGAGGGGAAACTTGTTATTCTGGATGGGATTCACCGTGTCAACCCAGGCACCCTCGCTGTTCTGCAAAGGTCAGTGTGACAACATAGAGGAATAGATCTGTGGGACGTTAATGAAGGATGCGGCGACCGAGGCTTTAAGAAGCACAGGTCCACACTCACCAGGGGCTTCTGCAGGAGTGTTTCCGGAAGATTCTGACAGTGCTTGTGAAGAGCCACCAATTTGGTGAACCAGTCATGAATTGTGGAGTCCAGGCGATATTTTTTCAAGCCAACGGAGCTGTGCAAGTTGTAGCAGCCTCGGACACCAGCCCCACAGAGAGTCCCCAGTTCATGGAAATGTTGTTTCTGCATGAGCACAGGCTGCTTGCAGTCCCACGTGCTTCCAAGGCATGAGAGGATCTGCCAGGAAGTGCGAGTTGGCCATAAAAAGGCAGTTCACTTAAAAGACTATAAATAAATAGGTTGACAAAAAAGGACCGAGGAGCACAGCAGATGTGATGTCTGCCACATAGGTTGGCCTTACACGGCTGATTTGAAAAACAGAATTGCCAGTCATGAAGAGGGGTGATCTGGTTGCAGAATGTGGAGGGAGGGGGCTTTAACTGTTGCCCTGCCATAGCTCTTTTAAAACACACTACAGGTGGGGCATAGGATTTAAGCACCTCCCTCCACACAAATGTCTTTCCTGTGTAAATGCTACATGCCCACATGAGGAATATGAAAACACAGGAAGATTGTGCTTCAGAATTAGGGACGTGGGTGGCGCTGTGGTCTAAACCGCTGAGCCTCTTGGGGTTGCTGATCAGAAGGTCGGCGGTTCGAATCCCTGCGACGGGGTGAGCTCCCGTTGCTCGGTCCCTGCTCCTGCCAACCTAGCAGTTCAAAAGCACGTCAAAGTGCAAGTAGATCAATAGGTACCGCTCTGGCAGGAAGGTAAACGGTGTTTCCATGCACTGCTCTGGTTCGCCAGAAGCGGCTTTGTCATGCTGGCCACATGACCTGGAAGCTGTACTCTCGGCCAATAAAGCGAGATGAGCGCCGCAACCCCAGAGTCATCCGTGACTGGACCTAACGGTCAGGGGACCGTTTACCTTTACCTTTACCTCCACACAATGGACCTAATCTAGCTCTACTAATCCTACCATGGACTGATTTTGTTTTGCTTTTTAAAACTGCCACACAAGACCAAACCTGTCAGGGATCTGACCTCACGCAAGGCTTTTGAGACGGGGAAGGAGGGGTGGAGGGAAGTGCAGCCTCTCTTGGGAAGCAGCTCGGAGTCCAGCGGGGATAGCAAGGAAAGCCCCAGTGATGAGGAGCAGGAACTGCCAGGCAGTGCAGTGGAGCTGGGGCTCAGAGATGCGGACACAGCCTCAGCACCACCTGAGTGGTCTGAGAAGCAAAGCGGTCAGCTATTTCCGTCACTCCAGCTGCCTAGGGGGGGAAAGCGTAAGGAAAGGAGGCGGCGCTTTGGAATTCCAAAGCTTTTATGTTGGGGGAGGAACCAGCGAAAGCCACTCCCGGATTCTGGAACCGACTCAAGCGGACATGAATCTTAAACGCTCCGATGTACATAGTTTGTAAATAAAGTATTAGCTTTAGAAGAACGGATGTTTCTGGCTCTTTACTCTCGAGGAGACAACCCCGAGCCCTCACAAAACCACATGACAGATGCCACATCCATTTTGGTCCTGAGTGATCCTTAGGTTGCTTAAGTTGTTAAAAATGGTGGAAAGTGTATGGCTAAGTTTTTTATCTGATGCTCACATTGAATGGAAATATATGAATTACATGTAGGAATGTTCCGCACTGTAACATTTAATTAAGATAAAGGCTGAATCTAGAAACCAGACTGAGCACATACAAAGCGACTTCCATTAGTTGTGGCTGTCATGGCACATGTCATGGCACTATGGTAATTCTGAAGCACAATCTTCCTGTGTTTTCATATTCCTCATGTGGGCATGTAGCATATACACAGGAAATGCATTTTCCATGTAAAGTCGAAAGTGGCCCTAGGCCATAGCATTAACTCTATCAGTATGAAATGGTTGTTTCATAACTGGAGCTGTAGACTTCCGAATTTGCTGTTGGTTTCTTACTGCCCCTCTAGACGTCATCATTCTAAATTGTTTCATTAGGGATTGAAATGAGCTTTATCTGTGATGGTGATAATAAAGTGTGAAAATGTTCGGTGTGTACATTTCTGGTTTTGTTAACACCACTGATTCTGTGAACTTGCCTTCAGTTATATGTTAATATTGCTATGCTTTCCTTTAAATCACATTTTGAATTTGTACTGGTTATGTTGTTGTTAACACCTTGGAATTTGGGGGAGAACGGGAAGTTGTGTTGTGGGCAGGATATTTTTAGCCCTTATTTTCCCCTAGAGTGCTTGCTCCAGATTTTCAAAGTGCTTTTCCTGTATGGAAGCTTCAAAGAGTGATTTGAGGTTGCCTTTTGAAAGAGAAACCCTTGGGCAATGGATGCCTGGACATCTCTGTGTCCTAGCCCATATATTTAATTTTGTTAATTTAAAACCCATTGTTATACTGTTCAATGCTACATTCTTTCAAAAGATAGGAGAGCAAGATTATTAGTGGCATTATACTTCATGCATAATTTAAAAAGCAAGTGTTAATTTTTTGTCCTAGTTGGATGTTCTCGATCAGAGCTTTAACTCTGATTCTGAACTTTCGCTGCAAATTAACATCCTTCAGAAAATGTGTTCAGATTGGAAGACGGCCCTCAACTCATTCATGTTCGCCTGTAGGTTTGTTTTATGCGTGGATATTTCAATACATGAAGGAATTGATATGATGGTCAGTGGCAGGAAGGACAAGCATGAAGTGTTTCTCTAATTAACAAGTACTGATTATTAGAACAGAACCTCTAACTTGCTTATTGCCCCCTCTTTTTTGTAAAATCCTGTGCAGGTTGATTCATGACAGAGACATTACTCTGTATGATGGCACTAGATTGCTCAGGAATGAGAGATATCAGAAGTTGAAAGAAGATCTACAGCTCTCCGATGAGGAACTACAACAAAGGTAGCCTGCTGGGTGGTGGTGGTAATGATGATGATGATGATGATGAATGTTTGTTTGCCACCCATCTGACTGTGTTGCCCCAGCCACTCTGGTTGGCTTCCAACAAATTAAAACATCAGACACAGTAAAACATCAAACATTATCAAACTTCCCTATATAGGGCTGCCTTCAGATGTCCTCTAAAAGTCAGATAGTTGTTTATTTCCTTGACATCTGATGGGAGGGTGTTCCATAGGGCAGACGCCACTGCCAAGAAGGCCCTCTGCCTGGTTGCCTGTAACTTCGTTTCTCGCAGGGAGGAAACTGCCAGAAGACCCTCGGAGCTGGACCTCAGTGTCTGGGCTGAGCAATGGGGGTGGAGACGCTCCTTCAGGTATTCAGGGCTGAAGCCATTTAGGGCTTTAAAGGCCAGCGCCAACACTTTGAATTGTGCTTGGAAACGTACTATGTAGATCTTTTAGGTCCAGTGTTATATGGCCCTGGTGGCCATTCACAGTCTGGCAGCCACATTCTGGATTAGTTGTAGTTTCTGAGTCACCTTCAAATGTAGACTCACATATATGGCAGTAGTCCAAGCGAGAGATAACTAGGGCGTGTACCAGGGCAAAACAGTGCACAGGCAAGGAGGGTCTTAGCCGTTGTGCTGATGGAGCTGATAGACAGCTGCCCTGGACACAATCAGTTTATTACGGTCATAGACCAGCAGTTTGACCTGGACGCAGAAGTGACCTGTGCCTCCATGGACAGCTGTGAGTCGAAAATGACTCCCAGGCTGTGCATCTGGTCCTTTAGGGACCAGATTCCTTTAGGGACCAGTTGCCCCATTCAGGAACAGGGAATCCCCCACACCTGCCCACCCCCTGTCTCCCAGAACCAGTACTCCTTTCTTGTTGGGATTCAACCTCAATCTGTTGACTGCCACCCACCCCACAACCATGAACACCCAGCCCAAACCCTGTGATGATACCTCCCAGCAGTTTCATATGTTAAAAAGCACAGGGGAGAGGACGGAGCCCTGAGGCACCCCACAAGTGAGACCCCCCCACTACTTTCTGAACACTGCCCAGGAGCAAGGAGCAGGACCACTGCATAACAGTACCATGCTTCATAGAATGCTCTGTGGCCACAACAAGCACAATAGCTTGTTTAAAATCCCCGGTATTTTCCTTCTCATAACTTTTCCCCTAATTTCTTTCGTAATATTAACATCCAGAATGTGTGTTTGCAGCATATTTGCAGTGCATGAGGAGCCATGGACTTGCTGTGATCTGTAGCTAACTGGCAATGACTCAGAGGAGCCTCATGAATGTGATGAGGCTGTGTATCGCTGACGCTTTGCACCAGTGGCTCACAGATATTTTACCACGGGAATCTCTTCCTTTTTGAAGGCCACTTGCCCTGTTAGTGCAATGCAGCTTGTAAGGGAACTGACTGCCAGAGTCCCTGCATTTCCTGACGCAAGTCGTCACACAGAGGGATTGGCATGAGCTTCAGAAATGAGCATGTTATCCTGTTTACTAGTGAAAATAGAAGTGTGTAAAATAGAAATGTGAAGACAGCTGCCCTACTGTATCTCAAAAGTAGTTCTTTCTGTAATAAGCATGGTTGCTTTTCTTCGACATTTGCTGGTTTCCTACATTTTGACAATTGCACATTCATTATTCCCATTTCACATTATTTCAGACGATTTGTTGTTTGTGTTTTATCAGTCGGGGATTAGCTTTGAAGCTTATGACTTTAAGCTAAAAATAACCGATGTCACCACCAGCGTTTTGATCTGAGTGTTTTCAGCAGGCAGTTCTCAGCTTAGTCTTTGAAATACTAGATTTATTTTTTTTGAACCGCCACTTTCCAAGCAGTGATGTCCAACGTACCATTCTTGTTCAGAATGCTGACATACTGTGTTGGTCTGACAAAGTGAAAAACAGAATAATGTGGGCATTGGCGCCTCTCGGACCATGCAATGAGCGGGAATGCGAAAGCGAAATGAGCTTTTGAGCTGCATTCAGGTGTTCTTCAGGCCGGGGCAAGATGGCACATCTAAAACTTACCATTTTCTCGCAGGTCCATTTTCCCCATTCAGCCTTCCTTTAGAATAATTGCCTTAGCAGAGCCACCTGTCATAGGAAGCTCCATGCAGCAATGGCTGGGCCCAGAGCTGTTGATGCTTTTCCTTTTCCATGACATAAAGCCTCTGAACAAGAGTGAAGAAATTAAAGTTATTAAAGGGGTGGTAAGTATTTGCAAAACTTTGCCTTGCTGCTTGGCTTTGGGTAGCCATTCAAGGAGTCCTTTGAATGGCTACCCAATGTCCTTTCTTGCCCCCTCCCCTGCCCCCCTCGGTTCTCAGCTTTTTGGGAAGCAGGAGATGTGCAAGGTGCTGCACAAACAGTGTTTTTTGAGTTTTGCCCTCTCATTTATACTGTGAAAATGAATAGATCATATATAAACAGAACTACATGCATGGTGTGTATGTGTATTGCATGTATGCAAGAGGAATCGGCAACAAAATGTTGCAGCATGGTGTGCTGCTGTCCAGGGTGCTGATCGAACAGCCACACAGCGCTGTCTCTTTCCAGATTACTCTCTTCTACTTCCATGGCCTCCTTCTCCATTTTTGGTTCCCCCTTCATGAAACAAACATTCCATGTTCTGTGGCTACTGAGCAGGGTTTGTCCTCCGTGATCTGGGTTTGGGGGGGGGGTTCCTCCTAAGTTTACCCACCCCCAAGTTTTAGTTAATACAGTGGGACCTCGACTTACGACGATAATGCGTTCGAAAACATTCGTAAGTCGAATCCCCATAGGAATGCATTGAGCGAAAAACATTCGTAAGTCGAAAATTCGTAAGTCGAAATTCGTAAGTCGAAAAAATCCTATTAAAAGCGGACACGACTTCCATTCGTAAGTTGAAAAATTCGGTTGCGGCGGCCATTTTGTTTCTCCCGGAAGTCATTCGTAAGTCGAAAAACACGTAAGTCGAATCGCTCGTAAGTCGAGGTCCCACTGTAATAATAATAATAATAATAATAATAATAATAATAATAATAATAATAATAATTTATTATTTGTACCCCGCCCATCTGGCTGGGTCCCCCCAGCCACTCTGGGCGGCCTCCAACAGATATTAAAATACATTAAAATATCACAAGTTAAAAACTTCCCTAAACAGGGCTGCCTTCAGGTATTTTCTGAATGTCAGATAGTTGTATATCTCTCTGATCTCTGCTGGGAGGGCGTTCCACAGGGCGGGCGCCACTACCAAGAAGGCCCTCTGCCTGGTTCGCTGTAGCTTTGCTTCTCGCAATGAGGGAACCGCCAGAAGGCCCTCGGCGCTGGATCTCAGTGTCCGGGCTGAACGGTGGGGGTGGAGACGCTCCTTCAGGTATACAGGACCGAGGCCGTTTAGGGCTTTAAAGTTCAGCACCAACACTTTGAATTGTGCTCGGAAACGTACTGGGAGCCAATGTAGTTCTCTCAGGACCGGTGTTATGTGGTCCCGGCTGCCACTCCCAGTCACCAGTCTACCTGCCGCATTCTGGATTAATTGCAGTTTCCGGGTCACCTTCAAAGGTAGCCCCACATAGAGCGCATTGCAGTAGTCCAAGTGGGAGATAACCCGCTTGGACTACTGCAATGTAAACTTTGTTCTGTAAACTTTGGGGTTTTCCATTTTGGCGATGTCAGCACTCAGATAATGAATGAATTATATAGCGCTAGCCATATTTTATATTTTTATATATATATTTTCAGGTTCCAAATGTTCCTAGCGCTGCAGTGGAGCAGCTGTTGAAATTAGCACACAAACTCCGCGAGACAAATGATCCCACTGTGAGTTCAACCATTTGATTTTCAATTGTTCAGTTTTGCTTTCCTTCTTCTTTATCACGTCCTGTGTTTGACTAGAGTAACAGCACTGCTGCAAGACCACCAGCAAATGCCCCACTTACCAGCCTAGCAGCTGCATGCAGCACTAGCTGCAGCCTTCAGTCTGTCTTCAAGGAGAGTCCCATGTTGCAGTAGTCCTGGTGGGAGGTCACCAGAGTATGGACAACTGAGGCTCTTCTGGTCCAGGAACAGCCGTAGCTGACAAGCCGACCTAAGCTGGGCATAAACACCCAGTTCATTCAAGGGGGAAGTGCAGTCCTTCCCAGAACAGGTCATTCACCTAATTCCTGGACACAGAAGCAGCCCCCCACCCACCCCTGCGCCTCTCTCTTACCAGTATACAGCCTCAGTTTATTGCTCTCATTCAGCCCATCACTGCCTCCCAACACCAGTCCAGCACCTTCACAGCCTCCCCTAATTCAGATGGAACGGAGAGATAGAGGACTCCGTGGCCTAGGTCTGCAGGTGACGGCTCCCAACGGTTTCATATGGATGTTGAATTGCATAAGGGAGGGAATGGTCCCTTGACGGACCCTACAACTCAAAGTCATGGGACTGAGCCGCAGTCTTCGAGGACCACTTTCTGGTGGTGATCCTTTGGGTAGGAGGAGTGCCTCCCCTGAGTAATAATAATAATAGTAAATTTTTATTTATACCCCGCCCTTCCCGGTTTAAAAACCGGGCTCAGGGTGGCTAACAGCAAATATAAAACATTGATTAAAATACGACTTAAAAACAGCATAAAATACAACATAAAATGCAGCATCAATATCAATAAAATTCAAAAATTCACAGGTCCTTTTTTGGGGGGGGGGGACCCAGTTAGTAGACATCAAATGATCACCAGGGCTAACTGGCCAAGTTGGTCCTACTAGGGCCAGCAAGGAGACCAGGGAAGAATTTAAATGTGGGGTTCCAGAAAGGGTTTCTTCATAGAAGAGGAAAGGGGAAAGGGAATAGAGGATCAGGCTAATTCAAATTGAAGGCCAGGCGGAATAGCTCTGTCTTACAGGCCCTGTGGAAGGAAATGAAGTCCTGCAGGGCCCTAGCTTCGTGGGACAGAGCATTCCACCAGGTCGGAGCCGTGCCTTTGAGAGACTCAGGAGAGGATCCACAGGGTTGGTGTTAAAACTAGGCCCGAAACCTGGCTGAATGAGTGCAGATGATCTGCTTTCTCCAGGCATGCCAAGAGCTGGCCTGCCACATCCCTCTTGACCGTCTTTCCCAGAAACGGGAAGTTTTCTATAACCTTGATCCAGGAGGGACCTCTTCAGGAGGCTCCACCACTGTCACTTTATGGAGTGGGCATCATCCACTCACTGGACCCATCCAGCCAATCCCCCTCCTGGATTTTACCAGCCCTAATGGGCACGGATGGAGAGGGCACACAGTCTGCCTCACTGTTGCAAGTGTCCTGTCGACATTCTGAGGCTAGAACCACTTAAGCTGATGCCACAGGCTGCAACGGTGCTCCAAAGACCTCCAATGGGCCTCCACTAATTGTGGCATCAAGTCAGGCATGGATCTGAATGGTTTTTCACTCCACACCCTTTGCGCCTCAACAGGAGTCTGTTGAGTGGCCCGTTAATGATCTGGTCTGGACCAGTCAATTTGCTGCTCCAAACACCCCTACTGGGCAATTCTCAAGAAGCCATAGTGACTGAGAGGTTGTTCTCTTTGCTGCCACCACTGACCTATGACCTGTGTCTTTGTACCTATATATGATCAGATTCCCATTGAGACTTGTGCCACCTGCACTCTAGCCATTATCCAGCACCCTTCATCACACAGAATTCCTCAGAAAACAAAGGAGCCCGGTGGACTGCCCTCGGTCAGAGAGGGCGCTTAGAAGATCATTGGCGACCCTCTGCATTTTGCCATTCCATTGTGAAACTAGGACCTAGAAGATCCCCCAGAGCATTCAGAAATTGTATTATTTGACTACCATTCAATCCATGTCTGCATTTAAGAGGAAATAATTACACATTACGTGTCTTGGATGCTGGTAGTTTTGAAGGGCAAAAAAAATTTCAATGTATTATTCAGGGGTGAGCCACCTTTTTCAGCCGGGGGCCGGTCCACCATCCCTCAGACCATGTGGTGGGCCGGACTATATTTTGAAAAAAATATGAACGAATTCCTATGCCTCACAAATAACCCAGAGATGCATTTTAAATAAAAGGACACATTCTACTCATGTAAAAACACGCTGATTCCCGGACTGTCCGCGGGCTGGATTGAGAAGGCGATTGGGCTGGATCCGGCCCCCGGGCCTTAGGTTGCCTACCCCTGTATTAGAGGATAACACATGGAAGAAAACAGTCTTTTGACTTCCAGTAGAAAAGAAAAAAGATTGCAGCAGCAGCCCTACACTTGAGAAAGGAGCTAATAGGGAGGGGGGTTTCTGTTGGGATTATTTTGTGGAAGACACCCCAACTTAAAAATAATAATCTTTTTTTTTCTGTCTTCAGACTTTAAATAAAAGGACACATTCTACTCATGTAAAACCACCAGGCAGGCCCCACAAATAACCCAGAGATGCATTTTAAATAAAAGGACACATTCTACTCATGTAAAAACACGCTGATTCCCGGACTGTCCGCGGGCTGGATTGAGAAGGCGATTGGGCCACATCCGGCCTCCGGGCCTTAGGTTGCCTACCCCTGGTATTATTCATTTAATGCCTAATTAGCACCCAAATCTTCTATATCTAAAAAGACATACAGTGAGTCTGAAAAGTGGGGCCTCTCAACAGGGATAACGTTGTGAAATTTCAAAATGTCCAGAGGCCTGCACGTCAGAAGTGAGTCACAGTTCGGACCGAGGGGAGATTCCTACAGATGAATAGTGACAGGATATCTGCAGAAAGATATAAATAGCCCTCTTGTGCTGCGAGTTGAAATGTACGCCTTAGGTATACAATCCTTGATGGCTCATGCAGGGTCAGGGAGAGAATATAGCTGCTCAAACCACCACCCCCAATAGGGTTCCAGATGCATGTTTACCCTTGTGTAAGGCGATAATGACAGGGCATGAAGTAGGTTGCTAACCTGCTCAATACACAAATTACTCTTGCTTTTAAACATGACCTATATCTTGAACTTGAATGTCCCTGCCAGATGTTACATTTTCCAGAGTCTCTTTTCTGTTCCATTTAGAAAATGCTCATATAAATAGTTGTCATTTGCTTGCATCTTGGCCACTGGAGAAAAGCAAAGTTTGCTGAGAACAAATGGGTGTGAATTTGTGAGCAGTTCTGCTTTACTGTGTTTATATATATATATATATATATATATATATATATATATATATATATATATATATATATATATAAAGCTAACTAGTGCAAATTTCCCCTTTGAGGAGAGTGAGAGCCAACTGTATAAATGGATTCATTGTCTCTTCTTAGCCACAAATATATCCCAAACACTATGGCTTTGGAAAGCTCTACAAATGTTATTGCTCCGTTGGTGCAGGTATTTGAGAGAGAAGCTGCAGTATGTTTGCTGCTATCTTCTTACTGGTTCCCATTGTGCTATACTCACCGTGTAACATCTGGAGTTTGATGGATTGTTCTTATAGTTTATCATGCTGGCAGAACCCCAGAGATCTCTTAACCACAGTTAAGGACTCAGAAGCAGGCTAGGGGATTGTGTACTCGCTCTTCCTGGGTACCTGGAGAAGAGAAGGTTAAGGGGTGATATGATAGCCATGTTCAAATATATAAAAGGATGTCATATAGAGGAGGGAGACAAGTTGTTTTCTGCTGCTCCTGAGAAGAGGACACGGAGCAATGGATTCAAACTACAAGAAGGAGGATTCCACCTAAACATTAGAAAGAACTTCCTGACAGTAAGAGCTGTTCAGCAGTGGAATTTGCTGCCAAGGAGTGTGGTGGAGTCTCCTTCTTTGGAGGTCTTTAAGCAGAGGCTTGACAGCCACCTGTCAGGAATGCTTTGATGGTGTTTCCTGCTTGGCAGGGGGTTGGACTGGATGGCCCTTGTGGTCTCTTCCAACTCTAGGATTCTATGATTCCCCAGACCACCCCACTCACTTCACTTGATGGGATTGGCATTGGTAGAGCAATGAACTGACACTGTTAAGGCCAATCAGAGTTTGCTAATCAGCTTCAAACTCCGATTTCAAATTCCATTTAAGAGGGAATTCTGGTTAACCATATCTAATGTTAGTGCTGATGTAATACTCAAGTCTTGATGCTTGAACTTCCTCAGTTGAGATCTAGTAATTGACATCACTGTGGATTTATGGTATTTTTTTATTTAGATAGTGGATTTTTTCAAGTCATATAGCACTTAAAGCAGAGAAGTGATTGAATTGCGCACTGGTGTCAGTTGCACAACCATGGGCAGCTTGGGATTTAAGCCGTTTTCCTCCTGCGTTACTGATTAAGAAATGGTGAATAAAATTAATTTTACTTTGGCTAGGCTCAGTCATTGGCATCATCCTTGTCTACACGGCAGCTATTGAGAATTTGTCGGCGTCTATCTCAGTACCCCGATGAAAGACTCTATGATGCTGTCAATAGAGCTTGTCTTTCCAGGTATATTTTTTGTATTCTTACGGTTGTGAATTATTATTATTGTGTTTAGTTTAACAACACAAATACATTATTTATTAACAATCTGAAATTTCCAGATATTGCTTTTGATCTTTTTGTTTAACTGAATTCCACTTATGATGATAAAAGGGCAAAGACAGAATTATCTGTTTGTTTCTTAACTGTGTATCTCATGCTTCCTCTCAGTCGAAGGCAGCAAACACAAAAGCGAGAAAACAATACAATTAAAAATAAAATAAAAGCACATTTGAAACGTTTGAAAGCATCGTAAGAATGTGTTATAATATTGAAAACATCTAAAAACATGTAATACAATCGGATAATCTCATAGCTAATAATGTCAGGGTTGCCAGAAGGAGTAGCTGAATAGTAGACCTGGGTGTGGAGAGGGCAGCTGACTGGGACCCAGCGATGGGCAGCCTGAGCAAGGACCACCCACCTTGGGCCTGCCCATAGAAAGCAAGTTTCCAGGAAGTTTTCTCTTAGTAGGTGAGCTGAAAGTTTGTTTGGGCCCTGGTGGCTGAGAGGGAGGGTGCACCAGAAGGAAATAGAATTGAGATTGATTTAGATATGAGTAACTTTGTTTCTAATAGGGATGTGGGTGGCGCTGTGGGTTAAACCACAGAGCCTAGGGCTTGCTGATCAGAAGGTCGGCGGTTCAAATCCCCGTGACGGGGTGAGCTCCCGTTGCTCGGTCCCAGCTCCTGCCAACCTAGCAGTTCAAAAGCATGTCAAAGTGCAAATAGATAAATAGGTACCACTCTGGTGGGAAGGTAAACGGCGTTTCCGTGCGCTACTCTGGTTCACCAGAAGCGGCTTAGTCATGCTGGCCACATGACCCAGAAGCTGTACGCCGGCTCCCTCTGCCAATAAATCAAGATGAGCGCCGCAACCCCAGAGTCGGTCACGACTGGACCTAATGGTCAGGGGTCCCTTTACCTTTACCTTTAACTTTGTTTCTATAGGTAATGTGTGTTTTTGTAACATTTTGTTCAAGCTCTCTGCTGTTGCTTCTTTTATGCACACTGCTCGGAGATGTTTTTTATATATTAAGCGGTATAGAAATTAAATAATAAAATCAGTCGGTGAGCAGAGGTTCAGTCCGTCTCACTTGGGCTGGGCACACCTGCCCCTTTGCAGGGAACATGTCTGAGAAGCAGACCCCAACTGGGTTTAACCCCGCCCTCCTGCCCATCAGCTGACGCCACCCAGTGATGTCACCTGATGGGCAGGAGGGTGGGGCTTGGGGGGAAATTGCCTCACAGGCCAAGATCAGTCCGTACACAGGAGGTTCCCTCCCTGTGCTCTACAGCCCCCGAGAAGCTTTGTCTTGGCTACTGTTGTTTTAAATAACTAATGTATGCACTATAATCTGGGTGCATTTCGCTGCAATAAGGATTAGAGCAATGAAAAGAGATCTGAGAGTTTGCTCTCCCATGACATAGTGTCTAAGATCCATGCTCAAACACAAACACATTTCAGTGGACACGTCTGAAGTGGTTGAGGCAAAAATGTGGATGGTATTCTAGGACCACAATGCACTATGGTCTTGTCTCCCGTATTGGAGAATTGCAAATACCGTTGATTATTCCCCCCCCCCCCCCAAAATAAACTTTCTGCCATTTCTGTCTCATTAGGTTTTTACCCAACCTTGCAAAATCTGCTTTACATAAAAATCTGCTGGACTCTGGAATTGAAGCAAGCCCCATTGAAACTCTGGAAATGGAGGGGAAAGGCTATAGCTGTAAGCTGCGGTCATCTCTCTCTCTCATTCTCTCTCCCTCTCCCTCTCCCTCTCCCTCTCCCTCTCCCTCTCCCTCTCCCTCTCCCTCTCCCTCTCCCTCTCCCTCCCCCCCTACTTCTGTTAAAGTGAACTTCAGGATAAACAGGTCATGAGTTGGTGTTTCAATCCCATTACCTCCTAGAATGCCATTTGCGTACTTATACGCTTGTACTCTGAGGGTTTAACCTTTAAAGCCCTAAACGGCCTTGGCCCAGTATACCTGAAGGAGCGTCTCTACCCCCATCGTTCTGCCCGGACACTGAGGTGCACCACCGAGGGCCTTCTGGCGGTTCCCTCACTGCTAGAAGCAAAGCTACGGGCAGAGGGTGTTCTCGGTAGTGGCGCCCGCCCTGTGGAACGCCCTCCCCTCAGATGTCAAAGAGATAAACAACCACCTGACATTCAGAAGACATCTGAAGGCAGCCCTGTTTAAGGAAGCTTTTAATATGTGATATTTTAATATGTGATATTTTTTATTTTTGTTGGAAGTCGCCCAGAGTGGCTGGGGAGACCCAGCCAGATGGGCGGGGTACAAATAATAAATTATTATTATTATTATTATTATTATTATTATTATTATTATTATTATTATGGCAGCCGTTTCTCTAAGCAAAGGGAAACGCAAAAGCTAAATGGAAAGTATTCAAGTGCAGTCAGGCCAACCAGAATAGTGGCAAAGCACAGTGAACAGCTCACTGCTGAGAGCAGGCCTCCAATTCGGATCTCTAACCTCCTCAAATGCACACCTCAGAACCACTTTTTTCTTCTCATAACCACATTTCCTCCCCCCGCCCCCCAAAAAACGCATTGGCCAGTGAGCCATTGCATGGGGCTGCATCTTCCCCACTTCCCTAAAACGTGGCCTCTTCTCCTTTCTGCTACCTGAAAGATCTGTTGTAACTCTAAAAGTAGTAAAACACATGTAAGACAAGTCATGGCATCATAGGTCTATACAGTATTTAGTTTCTAAATACTGGTAGTTTCTAGGTTTTAGAATACACAACTCTACTGATAAGCATGTTCTCTAGCTAGATGCTCATTCTCAAAATACCTCAAGCTTTCATAACGGCAAGTCTCAATGTATCTTACGTTCCCCACCTCCATGACTTTGCTAAAATCAAATATTTCCATTGCACTTTGAATGGATATAGTTGTGCATATATGTGGTTTGTATGAAACCTCCAGGTGATGTGGACTCGGGAACCCTGAAGATCGGGGCAGTCACAATCCCGATTTATAACCCCTTGGAGAAGATGAAAGTGCCCGATGTTCTCTTCTATGAAAATACCCAAGTAAGTGCCGATCTCTCACTGACCAATTTCGGCCAAGATTTTAATAACAAATACGACCAAATTTACCCACCATCCTTTTCTAATGTGATTAAAACACTGTAAATGTTATTCTAATGTTCTGGCTAAATACATCGCCACCGAAGAATTTTGTTAACAGGGTTGCTGTGGCTGTTTCCAGCAAGAAGTGGCACTCCTAATTTCTTCACTTACCTCAAGTCCCATTTGCCACGTAGGGAGTTTCTTGGGAGGTTCCTTCTTCCATTCATTGCTGTGTTAGTTTACCTTCCTAGCAGTAGGATTTTACATTTTTCTGCTGTGCATTAAGGACAGCCTCTGTTATTATGCCTCTAAGGGATCCACAACGACATGACATTTAGAAAATACCTGAAGGCAGCCCTGTTTAGGGAAGTTTTTAATCTGTGATGTGTTAATGTATCTTAATGCTTGCTGGAAGCCGCCCAGAGTCGCTGGGGAGACCCAGCCAGATGGGCGGGGTACAAATAATAAATTATTATTATTATTATTATTATTATTATTATTATTATCAGTATCAGTTTTAGTACTATTCAATAGATTCATTACTGAGCTAGATGTAGCTGTAGCTGAACCAATCAACGTCAGTTCTTAAATTCTTACTGATATAGATTAATGTGTAACTAAAGGAAACATGAAGAATTGATGCTTTTGAATTATGGTGCTGGAGAAGACTCTTGAGAG
The DNA here is from genome assembly GCA_034641385.1 of Darevskia mixta. Classification (NCBI taxonomy): domain Eukaryota; kingdom Metazoa; phylum Chordata; class Lepidosauria; order Squamata; family Lacertidae; genus Darevskia; species Darevskia mixta. The sequence continues at coordinate 41,705,015 of JAWWNH010000011.1, read as the reverse complement.
TCCCATGGACTGCAAGAATATCAAACCTATCCATTCTTAAAGAAATCAGCCCTGAGTGCTCACTAGAAGGACAGATCCTGAGGTTAAGGCTCCAGTACTTTGGCCACCTCATGAGAAGATAAGACTCCCTAGAAAAGACCCTGATGTTGGGAAAGATTGAGGGCACAAGGAAAAGGGGGCGGCAGAGGATGAGATGGTTGGACAGTGTTCTTGAAGCTACTAACATGAGTTTGGCCAAACTGCGAGAGGCAGTGAAGGATAGGCGTGCCTGGCGTGCTCTGGTCCATGGGGTCACGAAGAGTCGGACACGACTGAACGACTGAACAACAACAAAAAGGAAACATATATTATTGCCTCTCTAAATGGGTGTGGCAACTGCATCACCAACACCACAAAAAATTACACATGTACATTCAAGAGCTGTAGAATACTTTTTTCCTGCTGCCTTGCCATTACTAAGTTGTTTCAAGTTTTACAAAGCAGTTTTAATTTCTCTCTAGCATATGATGGTGATGGAAGATATGCTAAAAGACTTTTTGCTTGGCGAACACCTTCTCTTGGTTGGCAACCAGGTGAGCATAACCCAATATTTCTTGCTAGCGTGTGCTTTTGTTTTACTGCAATTAGTATTTATTGAAAGCTCTGACCTGGATAATTTGACAGAGGACTGACACTGAAAAGTCCACTCTTATGGTACAGGAAAAAAAAACCTTGCATCCAAGGATGTAAAATTATTTTTTATATTGCCCTCAGTCTCAGAATGAGCTTTGGAAAAATAAGCAGACTAAGGCAGTGTTTAAAAGTGTGTGGCTCCAGGGAAGAGATTGAAAACTACTTTGCAGTGTGGCAGCTGTGGACCCAGCTTAGGGACCCAGGTGGCGCTGTGGGTTAAACCACAGAGCCTAGGGCTTGCTGATCAGAAGGTCGGCGGTTCGAATCCCTGCGACGGGGTGAGCTCCCGTTGCTCGGTCCCAGCTCCTGTCAACCTAGCAGTTTGAAAGCACGTCAAAGTGCAAGTAGATAAATAGGTACTGCTCCGGCGGGAAGGTAAACGGCGTTACCATGCGCTGCTCTGGTTTGCCAGAAGCGGCTTAGTCATGCCGGCCACATGACCCGGAAGCTGTACGCCGGCTCCCTCGGCCAGTAACGCAAGATGAGCGCCGCAACCCCAGAGTCAGACATGACTGGACCTAATGGTCAGGGGTCCCTTTACCTTTAGTCAGCTTATCTGAACCCAGGCTCACCCCTGGGCTCTCCTCCTTCATCATGAATGGTAGCCGAGAACAAACCTACAGCTCGTTGTTTGCAAGGGGAGTCCTTAACTACTATGAGCCCAGCTTCAGCTGACATGCAAAGCCAAACCTTGAGTTAGCTACCGCAGGTACTGGGAAGGATCTCCTCTCTGGAAGTAGGCATGTTCCCACAGTCCCAGGAAGCCATTGTTGACTGTGTTGTGCGAACTAGGCCTAAAAAAAATGCCTGGTTGTTTCTACATACAGTACGAGCATTGCTTTTTGTTAATCATTTTTCCATGGTTGGGGTTTGGTTTTCCTTGGTTGTAAAGAATATTTAATCCCGTTGCATTAATTTGCCGTTAAGGAATGGTTTTCCTTTCTGCAGGGTGTGGGGAAAAATAAGGTGGTTGACAGATTCCTTCACCTGCTCAATCGACCAAGAGAGTATTTGCAACTGCACAGGTAAGAGGGGCTGTGTTATCATTTTACATGACGTCATAATCAGGTAGGCACCTGTTTAACCTGTTTTTAGCTTATAGTTGATTTTAATCATTTTTTAAATGTTTTAAGTAGCTGATGTTAACTATTTTTACTGATCATTTTATTGTTTTGTTCTTGTAAACAGCTTTGATGCTTTTTTGTACACTCAATCAGTATATGAATTTTATTAAATATATCAATTAATTGGGCTTTGCTATAAATTATACTGGATTTTTCAGACACATGGCTGGTGAAATGTTACAGATGCTTCCAGTAAATATCCCTTTAGCTGGCCCAACCTACTTCCAATACTGGATAGAGTGATATAGCAATTTAGAGGTGGAGTGAATAACAAGGTCACAGGAAATGTGCTGCATTTAAAGTTCTAACAAGACAACAAATTAAACAATTTTTGAGAACATAATTTTAGGAAAAAGTGAGTTGAATAGTCCTCTTCAATTCAGCCATTTCAGCTGATCAGGTCCAGCAATTGCCTCTTCTGTTTTCCAACTCAACTCCTAAACAATATTTTCACTCCTCTTCTCAACCTTTTTAGCCAATCACCAAAGGAGAATAAGTTTCTGTTAGTTAAGTTTTTATTTCCCCTAATTGCCACGTTCCTAATCTGAAGCTTTTAACATCCTGTGCAGAATTTCCTGAGCAAAACATCCCCTTGGAACATTATTTTGAACTTTTGACCCTTCCGTTCAGGAAAGCTGCAAAAGCAGCCATTTTGCAGCCCACGCTGTAAAACCAGAAACCAAATGCAAAATGGCTGGAAGTCCTGCTCTTTTGCTCTCTTTAGTCCAGTGGGTGGGAAGAGGAGTCGTCGCGTTCTCCCATGAAAGATTCCTGCCTTCCAGGGGGTTGGACTAGATGATCCTTGTGGTCCCTTCCAACTCTACAATTCTCTTGATTCTATGTTGACCAGGAGGGTGCATCAGATGTATTCCAAGCTGAGACAGGTTGTCTTGGAGGGATTTGGGGTTTGTCCAAAGTTAAAGCAGGCGTCCCTGAAGCCCTTTGTGGCATCCAGACATAAAAAACATGCATGGACAAGCAAAACTGTTTCTTTAGCTTTATGGTGTATGGAGAACACCAGGGGAGAGGGGGCAACTTTGCAAAATTGAAACTTGTGTGTTCTAAGCAATGCATTGGAGTGGAACGATTCTGACTGGAAAGGGATCAAAGGTTGTTAAATAATGCTGAATGGCATGATCTCTTCTGCCCATTAAAACAAGGGACTGCTAACTGAAAAATCATCTCGAGGTGGTGAAACAGAGTATAACTTCCCTGATAAGACTAACTTCGGTTCCTTTTCCACACCAATTTTGTTATGAAAGCATTTTTCCTTAAAGCTCAGTGCCGTTTCTAGGGTGGTTTCTATTTTTTTTAAAATATTTTTTTATTATTTTTCCAATTAAACAAATTTAACAATTCATAAACATACAATTTCTCACACATCCTCGCTCTGCCGAGCTACGACTTCCTCACGTCAGCAGGTTTTCTAGTCCATTCTATTCATGCAGTTTCTTACTTTAATTTTTCCACAATGCCATAGGGTCATTCCAATCCCGCTAGTGTCTTCAAACTTCCATGGTTTAATCTTAGATAGTCAACAAATTTACTCCACTCTCTTTGGAATTTTGATTCGTCCTGGTTTCGTACCTTGCCGGTCAGTTTTGCAAGTTCAGCATACTCCATCATCTTCGTCTGCCACTCCTCTATCGTTGGTACTTCCTGTATCTTCCATCTTTGGGCTACCAATATTCTAGCCTCATTATAAATCGATTCCCAAAATGTTTTCATTTTTTCGCATGTCCACCACATATGATAAAATCCATCCTCCTTCTTCCTATATTTGCAACATAGATTATCACTCATCCTGTACATTTTTGCCAATTTAACAGGGGTTAAATACCAGCTATACATCATTTTTTGTACATTCTCTTTCAAGGTGACACATGCCGTAAATTTCATATTTTTATTCTAGGGTGGTTTCTAAGTGTAAAATGGAGCCTGATATTTTGAAATATGAATAAATTATTCCCATTTTGACTTGTGGATGTTTTGCTATCTTAGAGACACGACTGTGCAGAGTCTTACGCTTCAGCCTTCTGTTAAAGATGGTCATATTGTCTATGAGGATTCTCCACTAGTAAGTCCACATTTGTGCATTTGAATATATGAGTTCTTCACTAAAATTCATTGATGGGTTCAAGTCTTTACCTTGAGGTGAAATACGTTGTTACAAATCTAAGAATGCCCTGTTTCTTTTCAAAGTAAGTTTTCTAGCCCTCAAAACAAGTACCTCACGTTACGTTACCTTCGGGTAACGTACTTTCGGGTTGCGAACGCGGCAACCCCGGAAGTGTATACTTCTGCATTTCAGCGCATGCGCAGAAGCGCTCTATCGCGCCACGCACATGCGCAGAAGCGGTGCCTCTGGATACAGACTTTTTGGGGTAAGTACGGACCCCCGGGACGAATTAAGTTCATATCCGGAGGGTCCACTGTAAGTTGAAAAGTATGGAAATGAAAAAGATGAGTGAAATCCTGCACTGCTCTCCCTCTCATGTAAATGGCCTTTGATCTGACAGAAGTTTCTGCTAATAGAAGAGAAGGGGAGGCATTTCCCCCCCCATTTCCCCCTTCAGTTCCCACATCACCTTCCATGCTGTTCTAGAAGATGCCCCAATCCTTTGGAAAAAATTTTCAAGGCAGCACGGAGAAGTGGAGAAAACCCCTTCCCCTCTTACATTAAGCAATAGATCCACTTTGCTTGTGTGTGGAGCTTAGCTTGTGCTTACCTCCCTGCAACTGCACCGATAATAAGCATTCAGAGTTGTGATCTTATGTTGGGAGGGGGGGTATGTTCACCCCAGTACATGGGAATTTCTACTACTCAACAAGTACCAACTTATTTAACATCCCTCTCAAATGCTAGCCATCGCTTTGCGTTTATCAAAGCGAGGTTTAACGTTTTCCCCTCTAGGGTCCTTTTCCATAGATTCTCCAAGGGCCGAGTCTCTGAGTTATGTTCTTGCGACAACAAGGCGATAGAATCCCTTCAGCATATAGTTTTTAGTTGCCCCCTGTATAGTGCTGCCCGGACAAACCTACTGAGACCATTAGTCCAAAAATTCTCTGGTCTTCCAGTGGAGACCCGCCTCAACCTATTACTGCAAGATACTGATTTGACCGTACCCTTGCAAGTGGCAAGATTTTTAACTTCTGTGTTGTCTTATAAGAGGTGAAATGGAATGCTACAGGAATTTTAAAAGTTTTTATGTATATGTTTTATATGTACATATTACTGGTTGTATCTACCCAATACTGGCTGTGTCTATTTTGTATGTGCATATGAGCTTAAAGCTTCAATAAACCTTAAAAAAAAGCATTCAGAGAAACAATCCATTGAATGTCTTATCTTAAATACCCAAAATGTGAACTCTGTGACAAATGCACAGGTAGTAAATTTATATCTGCATCCAGAGTTGTGCAGTTTCTTTTCCGATGTGCGTGCTGTTTAACGTTTTCCAGGTGAAAGCTGTCAAAAAGGGGCACATTCTGGTTATTGACGAGGCAGACAAGGCCCCAACGAATGTCACCTGCATTTTGAAAACCTTGGTGGAAAGTGGAGAAATGATTCTGTCCGATGGAAGGCGCCTTGTTGCCAGTAAGTAAACCCCTGAACACAGGATTCCAGCAGTTGCATTTGTTGCAGATTAATGAACAGCACGTTTCTCCAACATTTGAGCCTTCTTTTGGTCATTAATTACCACAATACAATACAATACAATACAATACAATACCTTTATTGGCATAGACAAAACAATAAGCATAAAAACCGTCTGTATATATTAAAATTCTAGAACATACAATATAAAGAAGGAAAAGGGAATCCTCGGCACCCGCTATTATACAGGCCGGAGCTCCCCAGATTTGACTTCAAAAATCCTGGTCAGAAATTGTGCCATAACTCTAGTCACTTCCAGAGAATCATCCCTCAGCAAGTACTGGGCTACGAGTTGTTTATTAGAGGGGACCCTGAGCCATATAGAGGACATCGGAAGATCTTCGCGAAAGGTGTTGAAAAGCGGGCAGTCCAAAACCATATGGTCTATAGAGTCAGGTACATTCTGACTACAAGTGCAAAGTCTGTTCTGGAAAGGGATACCTCTAAACCTTCCAGATAGCACAGCGGATGGAAAGGCATTCAAGCGCGCCAACATAAATACTCTACGGTGTAATGGGGAGACCAGATCATAAAAGTAGTTAGGCATCATTCCATGATGGGGTTGCAGCCCCAGATAGGCAGGGGAAGCAAACAGAAGGCTGCGAAGGATATAATTTTTGGAATTCATTGTCTAGCAGCCTCTGCTTGATTAGCATAAAGATGTGTGATTCCTCAAATAACAAGAGGGAATCCACCGTGAGGCCTGTTTGCCTAAGTTTATAAGAATTACTATCTAAATATAGTTTACCAAAGAAAGCAAAGCTTTTCGGTTGCAAACACTCAAACGGTACATTAGATTCTTGTTGTCTGTCTCTTATATTTGAGAATATCAGAATAATTAAATAATAAGAATGCATTGCCCTAGGAAACAAATATTTCTAATACTACTAGCCAGTGCTGCGGTCTTGGGCTGGCCCATTTTAAATAGTTCTGGGGAAAAGACCTTGGCTCTGCAAATCTCTGGTCCCAGGGGCCATAGGAGGCATTGGATGTCCCACATCAGGAGCAGAAAGACAGCTCCACCTTCAGAAAGGGAGACCCGGCTACCATCTCTGCCACCGCAGCAGCTTCCATAGCCATTTGCCCTATTGAGGTCAGAGCTCTGAAGTCGGTAAACTCACGAGGGGATTTTCCAGAGTGATTTGGAGGGATTCTGGGGAATGCATGGATCCAAAGTCCCATAACATGCCTCTATTCAAGGAATAAATTAATGCAGCCCAAATACGTAAATAAAAATAAAATACGTAAATAAAAAGAACAGAGGAGCACAGATTGTGTTCCCTTGCCGCTCACTTCCACTCTGCCAGCAAGAGCCCAGCATACATGCCTTCTTAATTTTCAGCCCCTCATGCCTTAGGATAGTTGGTCAAGGGAGCCATGGACTCAAAAAGGTTGAAAACCTCTGCTATATTCAGAGCACTGGCATATTAGTTACCGTATTTTTCGCTCCATAAGATGCATTTTTTCCTCCTAAAAAGTAAGGGGAAATGTCTGTGCGTCTTATGGAGCGAATGTGTGGTCCCTGGAGCTTAACTGCCCAGGGCCAAAAGCAGATCGTGCTTTTTTAAAAAAAGAGAAGGGGGTGTTGAAAGGAAGCCTGCTGAGCAGCTGCTCAGCAAACCATTGGGGAGAGAGATAAGGGAGAGAGATTCCAGCCCCACCCCCTTGCAGAGGGAGGCTGTTTCCCCAGCGACATGTGACTGGCTGATTAGATTATCTGTCTGGAAACTGTAGAAATGGCTCCCATTCCTGAAGCTGCAGAACTGTGAGTTAAACCCCATAAAACAGGGTTTTTTCCCTTTGCAAAGTAAGCTCAACAACTTTGAGCTGATCCTCAAAAAATGGGGCTTTTATCCTTTGCAAAAGAAGCTGCAGTGCTTATATTGGACTGTGGTGATCATTGTGCTGCAACCACATGGATATTAGTTTTATTATATAGTCAGATATAATAAATGTTTCAGATCAGAGTGCTAATAGAGAGAGTTAGCTTGTCGTAAGTTTGCTTGGTGTGGGCCTGCAGGATTGGAAAAGGTGAAATCCTCTACTTTTTAATGAAGTGAACAAGTTGAACTGTTGAGTTTCTCTAGACCGGAATTGAATGGAATAGTTTGGCAGCAGGAGAGAATGCTGGAGAATCAGTAAAATTTAAATAATTGTGAAAATGTAACACATTGTTCAAGGGAAATGTAGGGATAGATGAATCAAAATGCTTATGGTTCATATGAATTTTTCATGTGGTCATTCATAACTACATTCACTAATCAAGTATTTTTTAAAAATCTGTGTGAAAATTCATATATAAATATGTATTTAAATGTATTTATAGCAAAATGCATACTTTTATATATTTTTGTACTTTTGGGGTATTCTATTGCAAAATTTTAATGATAATGGGTTATATTCACTGTAGAGTTAAGCAGATCATTCCATATATATTGATTATTTAAAACCTTTCAGTGGGCATGAATTTTGTTACTTGAACAATGTCTTGTAAAGTTGAAAATATTAATTCAATTATATGTATTTTCTAGACTCTGCTAGTGTGAGTGGAAGAGAAAATGTGGTGGTAATTCATCCAGATTTTAGAATGATCGTTCTAGCAAACAGACCTGGATTTCCGTTTTTGGGCAATGACTTTTTTGGAACACTAGGTAAGCGCAATGTTTAATAAAACAGCAACAACTGTGTTTTCCACAGACTTCAGTATGGAAAATATAAGCTTTGCTTTACTTGTCCTCCTGATAGAAAAGATATACAGGAAACAGGTTGTTTTTAAAGAAATCTGTTCAGCCTTTCAGAAAGGAGGATGTGTCAGTCATTTTCTCATCTGCCACTTGGAAGAGAATTACACATGGACTCTTTCAGGAAAGTGGCTGCATAAATTAAGGGATTTTGCATTTAGAAGTATTTGGCTAAGCCAGTGATGGCTAACCTTGACACTCCAGATGTTTTGGGACTACAACTCCCATCATCCCTGACCACTGATCCTGTTAGCTAGGGATGATGGGAGTTGTAGTTCCAAAACATCTGGGGTGTCAAGGTTAGCCATCACTGGGCTAAGCACATAGCAGAACATATTTTTTCAGAATATTAGAAAGAAGTACTATGTTTCTGGGATTGTAAGGTAATTTGGGATGAGAGGAAGGGGTCCAAATACTTCTATGAAACTCCCTGACTGGCGTTCTGTGACTGTTGTGGGTCCATGTACCCCAACCTTCCTTGGTGTTGGGTGGGCTTGATGGAACTTGGCACCCCATTGGGAGGGCAGCAGGTTGCTGAAAGCTCATAGTATCTACTCTGGTGCTAGCTCTAATAATAATAATAATAATAATAATAATAATAATTTATTATTTGTACCCCGCCCATCTGGCTGGGTCCCCCCAGCCACTCTGGGCGGCTTCCAACAGATATTAAAATACATTAAAATATCACAGGTTAAAAACTTCCCTAAACAGGGCTGCCTTCAGGTATTTTCTGAATGTCAGATAGTTGTTTATCTCTTTGACCTCTGCTGGGAGGGCGTTCCACAGGGCGGGCGCCACTACCGAAAAGGCCCTCTGCCTGGTTCCCTATAGCTTTGCTTCTCACAGTGAGGGAACTGCAAGAAGGCCTTCAGCGCTGGATCTCAGTGTCTGGGCTGGACAGTGGGGGTGGAGACGCTCCTTCAGGTATACAGGACCGAGGCCGTTTAGGGCTTTAAAGGTCAGCACCAACACTTTGAATTGTGCTCGGAAACGTACTGGGAGCCAATGTAGATCTCTCAGGACCGGTGTTATGTGGTCCCAGCAGCCACTCCCAGTCACCAGTCTAGCTGCCGCATTCTGGATTAATTGCAGTTTCCGGGTCACCTTCAAAGGTAGCCCCACGTAGAGCACATTGCAGTAGTCCAAGCGGGAGATAACTAGAGCATGCACCACTCTGGCGAGACAGTCTGCGGGCAGGTAGGGTCTCAGCCTGCGTACCAGATGGAGCTGGTAGACAGCCGCCCTGTCTACTAGGGCGCTCTTGGAAATCTCATGCAAAGGATCTGTTCCCAACCTTTCTCCCTGAGCTACTTTCAAGTGGAGGACCGGATGACTATGGTCCCCACTGATGGGTGCATCCAGGGACCTGGCAACATGTCTAAGGAGAGCACGCAACAGCTGGCAAACTCCCATATGCAAAGATGTTTTGGAGCAACAGGTATCTAGAGGGACCATTTGCCATAAAGAGCCCTTTGAATAGCACAAGGGGCAGCATGGTTGAAGGTTCAGCAGAGACTTCCGCCTCCGGTCCAGGAATGCAACCGAGTCAACAACACCTGGCTTTGTGGAGTTTGCATAGTTTCAGGGTTTCCATTACTATTACTACAACCATAGTTTCAGGGTTTCCATTACTACAACCTTTCCACAACTCTCTGTTATGATTTTTGTCCAAGCCGAGTGGCAAACAGCTGCAGCGAGGATGTTTTGACATTTGCCTGTCTCACTCAGCCGTGAGAAAGCTGCCTTATCATTTCCTACATGGAATGTTTATGTTTCACTGTACTATTGTAATCCTAGCCTTTGTGCTCTCTCTTCTGGCTAGACCTGACGCCGGACAGACGACTTTATGGCAGCTCTGTCTTATTGAGCTGGCAGCAGAGATTCTCTCTGCACTATTCCTACAATAAATAGTTTAGCCTTAATTATGGCTTGTGTGTGTTGTTCTTCATTTTGGGAACAATCACATATGACTGCGCCACTGGACTCTCTGTAGCTGGGGATGTGCACACACGGCTTTGCTCTGGCTTTGGGGCAGTCTCACAAACTGCCCCAGGCAGGGTATTTGCTAACACTCTCTCCATTCCTTGCTTGTTTTTATTCCAGGAGATATTTTTAGCTGTCATGCAATTGATAATCCCAAACCAAGCTCTGAGCTTGCAATGCTTCGGCAGTACGGCCCTGTGGTTCCTGAGCCAGTCCTGCAGAAACTGGTGGCTGCGTTTGGAGAGCTCAGAAGCTTGGCCGACCAAGGAATTATCAATTACCCTTATTCAACGAGAGAAGTAGTGAATATAGTAAAGCATTTACAGGTACAGTATATACGTTCCTGCTACTGGCGCGATTTGCAACAGACCCACTGATAAATATTGACATTTAACTTGCAAAAAAAAAGAGTAGATTGAAATTTGTAAAGCCTAAAATGTTTGTAGGACCCATCTAAGTGGTTTTAATGGCTGTGGCTGGTTCCAGAGGCTGCTAGTCATGAAAGCAGCGAAATTAGGGTAGTCGTGGATAACGCAAGTCCAGCAGGGGCCTGAATCTGATTGACTTCCTCTTGATCAAGACAAAACGTGCCCAGATGATTCCTCCTTCTTTCCTATGCGTATAAAGGACCAGGGCCCTGTGGGATTTGACATTTTTCCGCAGGGCCTGCAAGACGGAGCTGTTCCGCCACGCCTTTGGGCAGGATGCAGTTTGGCTTACTTTCTTTTGTATAAAACAAGTCCAAAGCATAGCTGTCAACCTTTCCCTTTTCTTGCGAGGAATCCTATTCAGAATAAGTGAATTTCCCGCAAAAAAAGGGGAAAGTTGACAGCTATGGCCCCAAAGGAGGCCCCCAACACGCTCACAGGTCCTTGTATGATCAGTGGAAACAGTTGGTCCTGGCAAGGACCCCTGACCATTAGGTCCAGTCGCTGACAACTCTGGGGTTGCAGCGCTCATCTCGCATTATTGGCCGAGGGAGCCGGTGTACAGCTTCCGGGTCATGTGACCAGCATGACTAAGCCGCTTCTGGCGAACCAGAGCAGTGCACGGAAACACCGTTTATTTTCCCGCTGCAGTGGTACCTATTTATCTACTTGCACTTTGACGTGCTTTCGAACTGCTAGGTTGGCAGGAGCAGGGACCAAGCAACGGGAGCTCACCCCGTCGCAGGGCAAGTATTACCCACTCTCAATTCCAGCCTGATAATTGTCACCTGCCCAGATTTTAACTTGTCTGAATTAATTTTAAGATGTATTTTAATTAATTGATGTCTGTTTTTATGCATATTGTGTTGTTTTTATGATATTAGCTGCTCTGAGCCCAGCCTCGACTGGGGAGGGCCGGATACATATAAAAAAATATTATTATTATTATTCGCTTTGTAGACATGCCACTTCTGTGTGGAAGCAAGCCCATAAGATAGGGGTTGCTAAGCTCATCAGCCCCAAGCAACTTCTAATCCCTCCAGATGCCACATGCCAGCAAAGCACACAGACATCTGGGCACACGCAACATCAAGCTACCCTGCTATTTTCTTGCATTTCTCAAGCCCTCTGTGTAAAACTAAGGAACTGTTAGTTACTGAAGTTGGGGAGGATTTTTGTGGGAGGGGGAAAAGATTTTAAGAAGATAAAACAGTCACGCAAAAACGTTTCTCCACTTTTTTGCCGCTGTTTTATTTCAGGAAGATAATGGGCTGCAGGTTAAAGCTGCCGGCTCCCCTGAATCTTGTTTAGCGAGAAAGAGAGAGATAATGCAGGAAGATATGGGCTGCAAGTTAATGAAAGGATGCCCCCGGGGCACCCCGAACGTTCCTTAAATCACCCCAGGGTGCCACAGGACACTGGTTGAAAACCAGTGCTTTACATATTTACTCAGAAGGAATGCTTTGATGGTGTTTCCTGCTTGGCAGGGGGTTGGACTGGATGGCCCTTGTGGTCTCTTCCAACTCTATGATTCTAAGTCAGGCCAGCTATGATCAATGGGGCTTATTTCCTATGAAGTATGTTAGGGTTGCAACCTAAAATGCTCTGCTCAGAAGGTTCATAAAAATTATCCTGTGCTCTTTGTAGCTTATTCAGAATGAAATAATAAATCCTGTTTACCCGTTTTCCAGCCAAAGACTTCCAGAGCAGTTTATGAATATTAGAAATGATATAATCCCATGTTCTTAGGCTTAACCCCAGAGGAATAGGGATTGAGAGGGCTGAGGTAAAAAGGAAGCTTGGGAAGGAGTTCTCCGTTATTCAGCACATCATTGAGCTTCCACAGTGGAAGGCGGGTCGCTTTTTCTCACTGGCCGTGGGGATGTGATAGTTGGTAGCTGGAGGAAGGGCAACTTTCAACAGAGCTGTATCGGTAATGGAAAGGTGCTTGCCGGTTGCTTTCTCCAGTGGCCACCAGTGCCAAACACACTGCTCTGCTTTCTTTTGGACCACATCAGTGAGGCCGAGAGGGGGGCCTTGTTGTCTGGGCAGCCCAGAACCTCCATACACACCACCCAGGCTAATGCCCAGAGATGTCCCTTCAGTGGTGGTAATAATAATAATAATAATAATAATAATAATAATAATAATAATAATAATATTTTTTATTTATACCCCGCCCTCCCCAGCCAAGATCGGGCTCAGGGCAGCTAACACCAGGTATAAAAACAATGGATCAAAATACAACTTGAAAACAAGATTAAAATACAACATTAAAGTGCAGCCTCATTTCAGTAGAAACTCAAATCAAAAAACTGTTTGGGGAAGAAAGTGTCAAATCTTCACCAAGGCCAACTAGGTCTGCCCCTTGTATTCTACCGCTGTCTATTTCTGACATCAGTTCTGACACTTAAGAAACGCAATGGATTGTTATATACAGCTTGAAATTTTAATTTAATTTTTATCATATTTTATTCAATTGAGTATCCCTTTTAATCTATTTTACTGTTAGCAATTGTAAACCAGACTGTGCTGCTTCTGTTTTTGGTTGTTATGTCTATGGGCTTAAAGCCGAAATAAAATGAGTTGAGTTGAGTTGAGTTGAAACACCAAGGCCAACTATCTGGACTGGTCCTACGTGGGCCAGAAAAAAGCCAGGGAAGTCCCCAAATAGGAGTTAGTTTCATAACAGTAGGAAAAAATGAAAGAGGGGGAGGGGATCAAGTTGATTCCAAGCCAAAGGCCAGGCAGAACAACTCTTGTCTTACAGGCCCTGCGGAAAGAAATCAGATCCTGCAGGGCCCTGGTCTCATGAGGTTGGAGACCAGTGTTGAAAAGGCCCTGGCTCTGGTTGAGGCTAATCTGACTTCCTTAGGGCCGGGGACCTCTAGGGTGTTGCAATTTATGGACCTTAAGGTCCTCCGCGGGGCATACCAGGAAAGGCGGTCCCGTAGGTACGAGGGTCTTAGGCCACTAAGTTTGACTTCACCCCCAGAGGGTCATTCCCATTGTCTCTCGAGACGGACGCATGCCAGCAATGGGCCTTCACTTCAGTGTATGAAACAGCCTTGCAGTGTGCATCCCTATCAAAGAATCTCAGTGAGTGGAGATACTCATGCATACCTAGAACTCCATTTGTGCTTCAGAGAACCTGTGAAACCTTGCATCTCGGTCTGTGGGGAACTCATTAATCTTGTGCTCTTCTCCCTCTTTCTCCCTTTCCGTAGAAATTTCCAACAGAAGGGCTTGCGAACGTTGTCAGAAATGTATTTGACTTTGACTCCTACAATAACGAAATGCGTGAGATTTTAATTCGGACTCTGCATAAACATGGAATCCCAATTGGAGCAAAACCCACCAATGTACATCTGGCTAAGGAGTAAGACTAACATACATTGTATATTTGCTGCTAGTTAAGATCAACCTGTCTCCCTTGAATGCTTGAAGCAAATATTGCTAATACCTGAAAACAGATTGATATATTATTGAACTACTATTAATTTATACTATTTTAACTATGCACGTTTACAGTATTTTGTATAAATTGTGAATGTATTATATTATGAATAGTGATGAATTGTATGATTAAATGAATCCAATAAAGGGGAAAATTCGTTCTTCTCAGTTTCTCTTCATTGAATGATCATTTTGCAATTTATTTCCATAATTAGTAGCAAATCCAAATTCTTTTATCAATAGTGGGGAAATATGTTAGCCCCTATTCTTGCACAAATCTTTCAAAATACTTTGTGGAACATGTCCAAAGAGTAAATTATTCTTGAGTGACGTTAGCATCTCAGTACTTATTCCCATCACCAGATGTTTGGCATCTACTTTGCAAAACCACAACTCCACAAACCGTTTATAGGCCATCCAGTTTGCTTCATGATATTGGTGGCCTTCCTCTGGTTTTAGACAGGTTTTTTTATAAGTATAATAAATGCACATAATTTATGTGGCATAACTACTAAAGCTGTGATCCTATCCCGACTTACCTGGGAGTAAGCCCTATTGATTTCAGTAGTACTTACTTCTGAGTAGACATGGCTAAGATTGTGCTGCAAACCAATTTCCAAAATCATTTATAGAAAAACAAATATTCCCCTTTATACTACAAACCACTGGTGTTAGGCAGATTGGTTTTTATGGAAACTGCCTAGGTGAAGGGCCAGGTAGTTAGTTAGTTAGTTAGTTAGTTAGTAAGTAAATACCATCTGAAATGCATGCCTAAATTAAAATTAGGATTCTAAAGATTAAAAGGAGCACCTTGAATTGGGCATAGAAATAAACAGGTGGTCAAGTGAAGTTGTTTGGTGAAATAGGTTCATGTTGCCTCATTCCAGTAAATAATTTAGGAGTTACATATTTTTTTTTATCAATTGCAGTTGTTAATGTAATCCAAAATAAAACTTCGGATTTGCTCTCCTTCCTGGCCGCGGACGATGAGGACTGTTTGTGCTCAGTGCACATAACATAACAGTCAGCATTTGCCGGGCAGTTATCTTTGTATTTTATTCATAGCTGCAAGGCGGAAGGCATGTTGGGGCAAGGATTACTGAGGGCAAGGAAATATTAGAAGCAAAAGTGAATGTTGGCTTATGGTTGAGACCATTATCTGGATCTCTGAGAGACTGTATGGGTGCAAAAATCTTGTTAAAGCATTTGGGAACTACCACTCTTTCCACTGTTAGCTTCATATGTACAGTTCCAGCACAGAATATGGTTAGGGTCGAAGCTGGGGTATGTTAAGCTGGCCTGAGCCCAGCTCAGCATGGTTTGGAGCAGTGCCGCTACAGGAGCAACTGAATTCCAGTGGCGGCACTTCTTCCTGAAGAAAAGGAAAAGGGACTTCCAACTACCCATTTGCCAGTTATATATACAAGAGTTCTTCAAAATAGTCAAATATTTACTCCAGGGTACTATCTAGCTGTTCCTCCCTCTGCTAAGTGACTTTTTCCAGTCTTCAGTCTGGACATCTCAAGTTCATTCATTTTTCCTTCCAGATAAGAAGTCCAAAAAAGGTTCCCCGATTGTTATTATATATAAAAGTCAACAGTAGTCTTCCTCCAGCCCAACATCACAGCTGGACCTCCGATATTAAGAAACATTCAGTCCTTGTTTTTTATTCCCCAAGGGTTTCTTCACTGTGGTTATTTGTTAAGACAATAATAGATAGCTATTTACTTATTATATAATCATTAATTCACATCCAAATCCATATCTTCCAGTCCCATTTCCTGATGGCCACTGTTTTCAGTCCTTTTTTTTTTTAATATAGTTTCCATTTCCTCCTTTTCCATTCTTTTCCCAAAAGTGTTACAAGAGGTTTAGTAGCTTTCCCCTCTAGATTTAATCCAAATTGTACACAGAATCCTTTCGTTCTCAACTCATCTCTGCCAGATCAGGATATTTCTTAGTCTCTCCATCCATGGATCCCTTCCCCTCCTCCAACATCATAGCTCCAGCACTTGGCTGTGTGGAGGTCCTCTCATCATCCCTTACCTTCAACTATATCATTCCATTCTCTTGGTCTGGCAAATCTCCAGCAGTATTTTATGCAGCTCCGCTCTTATTTCCTGTAATTGCTCGTTTAATAATTGTTGCACGACTGCGACAGTCAATGCAGTATTTTTCAGCATTTTCACCATCCTGAGTGCTTTCTGAGAAATTCACACAGTCCTTGCTTATCTGGAAATTGCAGGGAGTTGCATTTCTAACATTGCATTCTCACAGGGAGCAGCCATGTAGTTTCACAGTACAAAGCAGCACATTCACCAGAAAAACAGGATTGAGACTAGAACAAAATAAGATGAAAATTTATCAAAGCTGGAGAATCTCTTAGCTGTTTGAAAAACTTTATTTGGTATAGGTACCGGTAGGTAGCCGTGTTGGTCTGTCATAGTCAAAACAAAACAAAAAATTAAAAAATTCCTTCCAATAGCACCTTAGAGACCAACTAAGTTTGTTCTTGGTATGAGCTTTCGTGTGCATGCACACTTCTTCAGATTCTTTGGTATGTATAATAAGAGCACGCTTTTTGATTTGTTTTCAGCCCCTTAATTATGTCTCCTCTTAAGCCAGCTATTGGGTTGTATTTCAAATGAACATTTTAACCAGCAGAGAGATACCGGTAGTCATGGTAGTAATTTATAGGAGTTTCAGAAATAATTGAAGAAAGGAGCTTTTGATTATCTTTGCCCCAGGGGCTATTAAATGGTGTTTGGGCAAAATTCACCCCTTTGGGTCCCCTGAAGATTTCTTGGTCCCATGACGGGAGCAATCCTTCCAGAACATTTGGAAGATAATCCCTGTTATCTCTGTTCCTCAGAGATAATACAATAGACAGTAGCTATCGTTAATCACCACTTAATTATATTTGAGGATAGAGCCTCAACAGAGACGACTAACCAGCAATGATGCCTCCCCAGAAGTCCAAGAATAATGAATTTGTAATGAAATTGAGCTGAACAAGGTGGCCCCTGGCATGGTGTTAGAGGACCCCGGGACAGTTGTCCTGCATGACTCCATTGTCCCTGTGGAGACTGCCATTGGGCTGGCTTGAAATTTCATGTCCTCCATGACAACCATGGGAATGTCTCAAGTGGCTGTTGGACCAACAGATTAGGTAGGGCACACCCTTGAGTGATGTGAGCGATGGTTTGAAAATGGGGGGAAACAGTGCAATCCCTTGTTATTTTTGGACCATTACCTGGTCTGGCGAAGTTTGGTTTGGTAGTGGCAATTCCTGTCAGTAAGGGGAGTAGGCCTATTTGAAGGGCCTCCCCTCAGAAACTGATGTATTCCTGAGCGATTCTGTCAAAGTGCTGACCTCGCTATGAAATGACATTATGAAAGGGGCGGTTGACATGATCGCTCCCAAGCATGCTCTTTGGCACTGTGCCGCCTTAAGTGGCTCCTTGGTATTTTGGTGATCTTTGGGCTATGAAGGAAGGCCACTGTCTCCCCTTCCTCAGAAAACTTGTTTGAAACACTTGCCCCTCAAAGTTTGTATTGTTGTATGTTTTAGTAGGAACTAACAGTCATACTTTTAGTAGGAACTAACAGTCATAGGGACGCGGGTGGCGCTATGGGTTACCACAGAGCCTAGGGTTAAACCACAGAGCCTAGGGCTTGCCGATCAGAAGGTCGGCGGTTCGAATCCCCACGACGGGGTGAGTTCCCGTTGCTTGGTCCCTGCTCCTGCCAACCTAGTTCGAAAGCACGTCAAAGTGCAAGTAGATAAATAGGAACCGCTGCAGCGGGAAGGTAAGCGGCGTTTCCGTGTGCTGCTCTGGTTCGCCAGAAACGGCTTTGTCATGCTGGCCACATGACCCGGAAGCTGTACGCCGGCTCTTGGCCAATAATGTGAGATGAGCGCCGCAACCCCAGAGTCGGACACGACTGGACCAAATGGTCAGGGGTCCCTTTACCTTTAACAGTCATAATGTTGGAAGTCTGGCAGGTTTAACAAGCATTATCTTAACTAATGTGTTAAGATAATATGTGTCCGCTCTGATTCTATGCCCTGACTGTATTCTGTGACAGGCAGGAAATGCTGGGAGACCTTCTGAGGGAGACACAGCTGTTCAATGGGAATACTTCATCAGTCATACCAGTAAATGAAAATGACCAGAGTTGTATACAATAGGGTTTCCATATTTCAAAAAGTGGAAATCCAGACACAAAAGTTGCTGGTGTGTGTGTGTGTAAAATCTCCCCCCAAAATGGAGTAATCCCCCCCCCCTTTTAAAGGAAAATACAAAAAAACCCCAACACTTCTGATATGGGCTACCATACACCCAGGTTTTCCTGGACATTCGTGCTGCTTTTCGAAAATTCCGCCCAGACACCATTTTTGACGTACAGATCCCAGCTATCTCTGGGAAATTCTGAACGTATGGCAGCCCTGGTATAGAGGACTATTCCCATTATTTTTATCTAGTCTCTCCTTGATCTTGTCAGCTCCCTGTCTATCTTTCCCGGCCCCCCCCCCCACAAAAAAAGAACCCAACTTGGCCTCATCTTTAAACTCTTATTTGGCAGAACTTGTTTGTATTTTCTAGAAATTTATTTCCTTGTTCCTTTGTCAGTTGTTGCATTCAAACTTGTGGCCTCCGTGCATCCGAAGTGTTTCTGGATATGTTGGGATGCAGTTTATACTGCACAGGCCATTTGGGTTTCCAAGTCGTTCCCTCACAGAGCATACCGGTAATTTTCAGTGGGATTCCTCCTGGTATTGTATCCTTGGGATCTTAAGACTGCTGGCGCTGTGGCAGGTTAAGATTGTTTCAACAAGGAAACTTTTCAGCTCACAAATATATTTTTACAATACAATACAGTTTATTCGACCGTCAGTCAGAGCACAATCATTATCCATACAAAATTTAAAAAACGTCTAAACATCTCGGAAAGCTTTACACCAAAACATACAATGAGAAGTAGATTATACATTTAGACCCATGTCAATACTGTCAATTTTAACCTTACGGCGTTTAAAGGCCAAAAAAAAGAAATTTGGCCACCAAGAGGGTTGTGGTACCAGTAAAATTGCTCAGCAAAAACAAAACCTGTCTTTCTCTGTCTACTAGGTTAAGTTGGCATAAGAGTGGGGCTATCAGTTTTTGTCTAAGATCTACATAAAATGGGCAGGTCAAAAGAATATGTTCAGTTGACTCAACCGTTCCCAGGGCACAGGGACAAAATCTCAGAGCATATGGAACTCCCCTGTATCTTCCCCACAAAACCGCCGTATCCAGAACGTTTAACCTAGCGGCTGTGAGGAGTCTATGGTATTCCACATAGTGGATTTCCGCCAGATAAGGGGCTGGTGAAATCTGGAATATCTGATCCCCCCAAAACATCCCTGGTTTCACACGGGCAATGTCCTCTTGTCTAGCAATGTCCCTCAGTCTTTTGAGAGATCACAAATTTAGCTTGACTGAATGTCATAGATTCCAGGAAGAGATGTGACAGTCCGCAGGTCTGCACTTCGTTTAAAGTCTCTTTTTCCCACCATGATTGGAAGTCATCCCTCAGTATCTAAAAAGAGAAAGTTATGGGTGGGTTACTTCAGATGCCAATAACTTGCGTTTTCCCTCTTACATTGATTTTGGTTTTATTTTGTTCCTCTGTTCTCTTTGTTGTTATCTGGAAATGTTTGAAAACTACCATCTATCTATCTATCTAAAAAACAACAAGTTAATAAAAGTTTCTTTGTTGGGCAGGTTGCCATTGCCAGGTGTAAAATTAATGGGCTACTGGAAAGCCAGCCAGCTGGGTCATGCGCAGCAGAAACATTTGTGCCCAACTGAAACACATCCCATAGATACAAAGGTGAGATTTTTTAAAAAAAATCTTAATGTTGACTGTAAGCATACCCTATTTTCCAGGATTTTAAAATCATACAGATTTTTTTTAAAAAGTATTCACAATTTGTAGTCTGCCAATTCCAGGGCTGGATTAAGACCCTCAGAGGCCCTAAGCATTTAAAAGATTTTGGTGCCCGCATACGTGTCTAATGCAAAATATAAATAATATTTTTATTTATTTATTTATTTTTATTTTTTTATTTTTATTTTTTTGGTGAGAAAAATTTTCTTTATTGATCCGATTCATATTTTACAGTAATAAACATCATTATAATATAATACTTTCATGTCTCTTATTATACATCTCATTTTTTCACTAATACAAAGTATCTAGTATCTCATGCCAATAAAGAAAACAGATAGCAAGAGGGAAGAAAAAAGAGAAAAAGAAAAAAAGAAAGAGAAAAAAAGGGGGGGGGGAGAAAAGAGAAAAAAGAACTTGGTCGTAAAAGTAGTCGGAAACATGAATAAAACTAAAAAAAGGGGGGGGGAAATACAATTAAATACATAGACTTCCTGTCATACCCAAAAGCATAAGTAATACAAATGAATGTATTCCTTATTATTATACATTTCTTTGCCATTTTTCTAATACATTCTTTTATCTTCCTGCACCCTTACCACTCTTATCTAACTTCTACATCTTCTAAGGTCACTCAAATATAATATATAAATTATATTTCTTTTAGGGTCCAATGTACTTAAATGTGCAGGCATTTCCCCTAGAAAGACATGAAGCCAGATCCCTGAGCTTTACAGAAGAACTTGCCTTTTGGTCGCTGCCTTTGAATGAAGTTAATTTAGTGTGCGATGTTGCTGTGGCGCAAGGTAGAGTATAATTTTTATTTTCTGTTTATTTAGTGATGATGAGAAACTGTATGAATGTGCAGATATCTAGAACATAATTAATATAAATTGGTTTGTATGCCACCTTTAGGCAGTCGCACAGGATATAATAGGGTTTGTGTATTGGACTGACATTGGACTGATATATATATACCCACAAATATTAATATTTTATTCAAAGTTTTTTCCAGCTATACAAAATATAGTGGAAAAAGAGAGTGCAAAATATATTTTTTGCACTCTCTTTTTCCACTTTATTTTGTATAATATAGGGATGCGGGTGGCGCTGTGGGTTAAACCACTGAGCCTCTTGGGCTTGCTGATCGGAAGGTCAGTGGTTCGAATCCCCGTGACAGGGTGAGCTCCTGTTGTTCAGTCCCAGCTCCTGCCAACCTAGCAGTTCGAAAGCACGAAGTACAAGTAGATAAATAGGTACCGCTCCAGTGGGAAGGTAAACGCCATTTCCGTGCGCTGCTCTGGTTCACCAGAAGCGGCTTAGTCATGCTGGCCACATAACCCAGAAGCTTTACGCCGGCTCCCTTAGCCAGTAAAGCGAGATGAGCGCTGCAACCCAAGGGTCATCTGCAATTGGACCTAATGGTCAGGGGTCCCTTTACCTTTACCTTTGTATAATATGTGAATACATATATATGCGAATACATATAGGATTATTAATAACCTGCTATATTCTGTATAGACTCATTCCATATATCAATACAGTGGTACCTCGGGTTAAGTACTTAATTCGTTCCGGAGGTCCGTTCTTAACCTGAAACTGTTCTTAACCTGAAGCACCACTTTAGCTAATGGGGCCTCCCGCTGCCGCTGCGCCGCCAGAGCGCAATTTCTGTTCTTATCCTGAAGCAAAGTTCTTAACCTGAAGCATTATTTCTTGGTTAGCGGAGTTCTTAACCTGAAGCGTATGTAACCTGAAGCGTATTTAACCTGAGGTGCCACTGTATATTTATGCAAACAATGTCTGTGCCTATAAGCCATCTGTTCATATGTTTGCTTTCATGTCATCTGTATCTTATTCCCACTTTCTGATGCAGAAGGCGCCCTTTATGTGGCTACATGCAATCCTGTGTCCTTATATGTCATGGATCCGGCCAGTAAGAATGGATGCAGTATAGACTTATATGACATCTTCCCAAGGACCGTTGGTGGAATATGGCAACCGTTTGTGACATTGGCACCTCTGGGTAACCCTCTCAAAGGTCAAGTAGTTCTACATGAAGAGCAGGTAAAAAAAATCCCCAGCACGCTTTCCATTTCTGGGGTTAATATGTTACCACCAGGAAGAGGGATCCCTCACATTTCTCAAACTCTAACGTCTGTCTAGTGTTGAGAGCAAAAATAATTCTCATCCAGTTCATCTCGGTTGGGATTATGGAGGACACACGTTCCCCTGGTGTATGGCACTGCCTTTTGTTGTTTTTACCAAACGTTTCCCCACTGCGTAGGAGCTGGGCTTCTGACGCATCTTGCTTGCCCACTTGCAGACCCCCGTAAACTTGGCTCCTTGTACCACATGAGAGCTGGTGTAGTATGGGGGTTAAGATACAGCATTATGAATTGGAGACAAGATTAGCACTGGGGATTTTCTGTCCGAAGACTAATCGGGGGTCCTTTAGACATGCCACTTTGCCTCGACATCCACATCTGCAAGAGAGGGATAATTCTATGGCACTACCTTACGGACTTGTTGCAAGCTTTGTCTTCTATTCCAATAGTATATTACATATTTTAGACAGCACTTTTACATTACATTCCAACAGATCTCTCTCCAGTTGTGATGTTTGTTCCCCAGTCCCTCGTATTCTATCTTTCTTAAGTACTTCATTCAAATGAGGATATTGTATCCATGTTGTTAATTTTCCTGATAATTCCTTAAATTATTCTAATTGATACTCTCCTCACTATTTTTTAAATAAATTTCTATACGTTGTCCAACCTTCCATCATATTATTTTTCGTTACCGCTATGGCTTCCTGTGATGACAGCCCAAGTGCTATTTTTGCCTCTAATAGATTTTGTATTCATTCCATTCTCTATACAATTTCCCCCCAATTATAGGATTTGTAAATCCTTTATGTACTTTCACCTTTTCATACCATAAATAAGCGCGCCAACTGAAAATATTATCATGACATTCTAAGTCTAAAATATGTGAATTCTCCAATGTCATCCATTCCTTCAACCAACAAAGACAAGATGCTTCATAGTATAATCTCATATCAGGCAGGGAGAAGCCTCTGCTCTCTTTTGCATCTATCAGTATTTTATATTTTATTCTAGGTTTTTTCCCTTGCCAAATATATTTAGAAATACATTTTTGCCATGCATTGAAACAATTGTATGAACACTAACTTTTCTGAGTAGGCATTATGCAGTACAGCTGGCACATGGCTAGGCAGTCTCCTTCTGCTCCTTCTGATTATTCATGCAAAAGTATGGAGCGACAGTGTCGCCATTTACAAGTTTCTCTGTTCTCGCTCCACTTATTAGGCACAGCAAAATCTATGGTGACATAATATCTCCAGTTTTGCGTTGCTAAACACTGAAAATGAAAAGAGAGGTGTTGCTGCTGCCTTTGATGGCAACTTCGCACTCGCATAATTCCCGAACCAAATCATCTGTTTGCTTCCTGCTGCTGTTCCTATCCTTTACAGTCTGCTCTAACAAGATAAATGCATTCTGGATATTTCATTTAACTGGTGCATTGAAAAAAAAAGGCTTTATTCATGTTCCAGGACCTTAATGGCACAGAGAAATGCAGATAATTGTTCTGCAGGCTAAAAGCAGTGTGCCACCATCATCACCATTCAGAGTCCAGTTTAAGTCCTAATTTCCTTTTGCAGACTTTGTACAAGAAAGCAGATGAAAGCTGGGGCTCATCATTAAGCACTAAAAAAAAAATGTTGTGTGCTTTTATTGCTCTTGCAATGCGCTTGTACTCTCTGAAACAGTCCCAAGAGCTCCAGCAGAAAGTGAAGAGAAAAGGAAATTAATGTATGCCTCCAACGTTCTTTCAAGCAAATGTACATGCACAAAACAAAAATATTGAGTATTTTCTTGTTCTTGGGGGGCATGAAAAGGGGGAACTGGGTGTGGCTTTGGAGCAAATATTTGCCTGCAGGAAAGGAGAGATGGCAAAGCAATAAGGAAATAAGTCCTGTTCAAATATTTTCTTCTCTATCCGTTCTTCCTCCTCTGCGTTTTTAAACTCCCCTTCTCCCATCTAGAAGAACATCGGCTTCCCTTAGTTGCAATTACACCCTTATTTGAACTAAGTTCTTCCAAGGGAGGAAAACCCTGGCGAAGGAACAAACTGCATCAAGGAAAGGGAAGCTTTGCAGTAGCTAAAAATAAAAGAGCGGCGCCTCGAAATAATGGCTGTTACATCTGTTGAGTATTTGGAATTCAAGGCACTGGGGACGTGAGGTCACCCAAAGGTTTCTTTTCTCCCAGTAAAGAATAAACATAACCGAGAAACTGTGCACAAGCACAGCATATCTTCCCAGCCCACTTGAAGAATTGCCAAAGCTGTAACTGGAAGTATTCACCAGTGATGCAAATGTCTATTTTTATGCGCAAACCAATACACCACCAGCCCCTGTTACAGATGGGAGCCATTAACGTCTGAAAGGGTTGGGAAAGGGGCCTTGTTATGGTGCCAGCCGACCTCCTGAGCCCACCACTAAGTGAAAGAACACAACTTGCTAATGCTTGCAATGGCCAGAAAATCTTAACCCTTTATTTAGTTGGATTGTGCTAATGCATATTAGAGACTCACCAAGAAGGCATTTTTAATCTTCTCCTTCAAGTACTTTTGTACATATATATAGGGGCTGTGAGCATTGCAAACACTTTCTTGGAGTTACGTAGGGTATAATGCCAAGTGCTTGGCAATACTGTATCTTACTGGGTTTAAGTTAAAACCTTTCTTTTTTAAGAAGAGATGTTGATTTGCTGAATATAACTACGATCAGGAATGTATGAGTGGAGATAGCAGTCGAAATTAAAAGACACCTGCTTCTTGGGAGAAAAGCAATGACAAACCTAGACAGCATCTTAAAAAGCAGAGACATCACCTTGCCGACGAAAGGTCCGTATAGTTAAAGCTATGGTTTTCCCAGTAGTGATGTATGGAATGAGAGCTGGACCATAAAGAAGGCTGATCGCCGAAGAATTGATGCTTTTGAATTATGGTGCTGGAGGAGACTCTTGAGAGTCCCATGGACTGCAAGAAGATCAAACCTATCCATTCTGAAGGAAATCAGCCCGGAGTGCTCACTGGAAGGACAGATCCTGAAGCTGAGGCTCCAATACTTTGGCCACCTCATGAGAAGAGAAGACTCGCTGGAAAAGACCTTGATGTTGGGAAAGATTGAGGGCACAAGGAGAAGGGGACGACAGAGGATGAGATGGTTGGACAGTGTTCTCGAAGCTACCAACATGAGTCTGACCAAACTGCGGGAGGCAGTGGAAGACAGGAGTGCCTGGCGTGCTCTGGTCCATGGGGTCACGAAGAGTCAGACATGACTAAACGACTAAACAACAACAAAAGGGATTCTTGGCTAGAATTTTTATCCCTGATACCAAGTTTTCTGTGTAAGGAATTATATAGCATGAAGTAACATTGGGGCAAGTATGTTCCCTTTTGCTACCTGAAATGCTGTTGCCCAGATACAAATTCACCACCTCAGTAAGAATGACGTATAATTCAGACTTAATATTTAGGAAGGTAAATCTCTCAAATTTATATTTCTGCATAACTGATGCTTTCCTATTTTTTAGGGTGATGTTATAGCAATATGGCATGGAGACCCCAGTTGTCACGGTCTTGAATAGGCAGCTGAATTTTTAAAAAGAAAGAAATGAAGTGCTTTACCTTAGTGCCATATCCTTAAAGATAAGGGGAGCTGTCTCACCACACTTATTTCCAAATGGACATGCATGAATTTTATGGTCCTAGATTGTGCCTCATCTTATTCCAGGTTGCTTGAACACTTTCCCTTGCTCCAGCCTCCTTCAGCAAAATAACCAAAGAAGTGATCTGTAGCAGATCCTGGAATTATAATAATTCTGTGTTTATTTCTGTGTTAAATAAATCTGTGTTTATTTCTTTGGTGCTCTCCCATTCATTAGACATTACATGGGTTGGGATATTGAGACCAGTTGGACACAACAGACCAACCATATATTCCTCTTCTAAGTCAAGGATTTCAACCCAACAGTGAACTTTGACAAAATGCTGTTGAGGGGCCTCTTTTTTGGGAGGGGGGGAAGCTTAGGTAGTGGTTTCCAACAAAGTGAAATCTACTCAAAATTCTAAAATGTGAAAGGAATCAATGATGTCATGAAAATGGCATATGCTGGAAAAGAATGTATTTTTTTTTTTACTTTCTTTTTGCAGAGCAATGTTATTCTATTAGTGGACACTAACACTGGATCCATACGCCGACTTTTACTGTCGCCAGATGTGAAAGAGGGTCCTAAAAGGTCATCCTGGTGGGGCAACAAGGAAGAGCAGGTATGGCATTCCAGTAGCCAATTATGCTTTGTGCGAAATAAGAAACTTCGGACTCCTCCAAGCCTAGGAGCCAGTGTGGTGTAGTGGTTAAGAGCAGTAGACTCGTAATCTGGTGAACCGGGTTCGCTTCCCCGCTCCTCCACATGCTGCTGCTGTGTGACCTTGGGCTAGTCACACTTCTCTGAAGTCTCTCAGCCCCACTCACCTCACAGAGTGTTTGTTGTGGGGGAGGAAGGGAAAGGAGAATGTGAGCCGCTTTGAGACTCCTTCGGGTAGTGATAAAGCGGGATATCAAATCCAAACCCTTCTTCTTCTTCTAGTTATCACAGTTTTTTTCTGTCTAGCCTTTATGAACAGCAACACATAAAGGAAGCTCTTCACTTTGAAACCTCATGCCAGGATGCATTTCTTTAGTTTTTTTTAATGATACTACAGAACAACTGTTTTTGCTTGCAGGCACTAACATAGCTACTCTTCAGGAATTTGTATGCATGTCTTTTTAATTAAATTTCCCTCACAGTCAGATATAGGAAATGGGCTTTGGAGGAGCTATGTGGTCGTAATGCAATATAATTTCCACGTGAAAGGGCCTCTTGTTCAGTACCCAGGATCTCAATTCAAAAGAACTAGAAACATCTCGGGCTAAATTTTTCGAGAGTAGGGTAAAATCTACTGTCCTAGATGGGCCCAATGGTCTGACAGCTTCACATGATAAATCACTTTTGTTCCAGTCTTAATCCAGTTTATGTCGAATAAACCAGGGAATCTGTGGTTATAAGCATTTATATATTAGTAGAGTGCACCCTGCTGGCTTTTGTAATATAGTACCATATTTTTTGCCAGACAAGGTCTCTATAGAAGTAAAAGTCTGATATGAAGCACTTTTCATTCATATAGATAGAAGCCAAATATTCATTTGCTGTTTGTTTGTTTTTCCTCCTGTAAGCAGGCAGACAACTCTTTTACAACTGAAGTTATGATGAATTTGGTAATTTTGTGAGTTTGAAATGGGTAATTTTGTAATTTGTTTTTTTTTCTTAGAAGAGTCACAAAATGTGCAGAGAGTTTTCACACAAAAATTGGCTGGTGTTCTATAAAGAAGAAGGGTGAGAAAGAACTCCTGTTTCTTATTCCCTCCCCTCACGGCAAAAAAACAGGCCCCTCGCCTGCGTTTGTCCTCAGCCTAATTTTGTATTTCTTACCCCTTTATTTTCCAGGAGTCATCTTACTGTTTTAGATGTCCTGGAAGGCCATGCTCACACCATCACGCTGCCTATCAAACTCTCCTCCGTCTTTTTGGTGGCAGAAGACCACTGGCTCCTGGTCGAGAGCAAAACAAACCAGTAAGATAAACATACTACAGATATGCCTGCATGTTCCACCCAGAAACGTAGACATATCCATGCCCTCTCCATGCCTAAATATTTGCATGAAAATATTTCTCCATACGGGACGCAGGTGGCGCTGTGGTCTAAACCACAGAGCCTAAGGCTTGCCGATCAGAAGGTCGGCAGTTCAAATCCCTGCAACGGGGTGAGCTCCCATTGTTCGGTCCCAGCTCCTGTCAACCTAGCAGTTCGAAAGCATGTCAAAGTGCAAGTCGATAAATAGGTACCACTCCGGCGGGAAGGTAAACGGTGTTGCCGTGCGCTGCTCTGGTTCGCCAGAAGTGGCTTAGTCATGCTGGCCATGTGACCCGGAAGCTGTACGCCGACTCCCTCAGCCAGTAAAGCGAGATGAGCGCCGCAACCCCAGAGTCGTCCGCGAGTGGACCTAATGGTCAGGGGTCCCTTTACCTTTTATTTCTCCATAACTTTGGAATTTCCATTTTTTTGTAACCCCTGCTGCCTTTGCAAGTTTTTTGGCATGATCCAGCCAAAAATACTGGTGTGGCTTTTATGTAATGCTAAACCAAACTTTGGCTTAGTAAGAGCCGGTAATCCTGGGGGTATCTGGGGTGAAAATTGCTGCCTCTTGACTCCTCCCTTGGCCATGCTGCTGCTGCCCGTGGCTTGGCTTAGTGCTTGTCTTACAGCCTGGACTTGTGCTTTGTCTCTCTCCCTATAAACTACAGGCTTATAACAAAGCTTTGTTCTTGATTTACCACTTGTGGTTTGCTTGGGGGAGACAAACCACGAACCTGGTTTCACACATGACAGTAAACCAAACTATGGCTTAGCTCTGGGTTGCATGGCGGCGGCAGGTCCAGGGAAGGAGCAAAGCAGCTGTGATTTTCACTCCAGGGACCTGCTTATTCTTGCTAAGCCATAGTTTGGCTTAGTGTTCATGCTAATGAGTTAAAAACTTGCTTTGCTCCAACCCATTGAAATCCATGAGGTTTTCAGGCACTTAGCGTGGGGTATGAATCTTAAGATTGGTAAAGCAAATGTAATAACATTTACAGGTAGATAGCCGTGTTGGTCTGTCATAGTCAAAACAAAATAAAAAAATTCCTTCCAGTAGCACCTTAGAGACCAACTAAGTTTGTTCTTGGTATGAGCTTTCGTGTGCATGCACACTTCTTCAGATACACTGAAACAGAAGTCACCAGACCCTGATATATAGTGAGAGGATGGGAGGGGTATTACTCAGAGGGGTGGTGGGAATGGGTGATAGGCTGATAGCTGTGGTAAACCTGTTGACGACTGTTAACGACTGCAATTAGTCTTACAGGAAAAAGCAAGGGGTGAGAAGGTTAAAAAAGCTTTGTCAAGTATATTGAGATAAGAATCCAATGTCTTTGTTCAGGCTTAAAACCATGGAGAGACCTGGTCTGAACAAAGACATTGGATTCTTATCTCATTATACACAACAAAGCTTTTTTAACCTTCTCACCCCTTGCTTTTTCTTGTAAGACTAATTGCAGTCGTTAACAGTCGTTTATTGCAGTCGTTAACAGTCGGTTTACCACAGCTATCAGCCTATCACCCATTCCCACCACCCCTCTGAGTAATACCCCTCCCCACCCTCTCACTATATATAAGGGTCTGGTGACTTCTGTTTCAGTGTATCTGAAGAAGTGTGCATGCACACGAAAGCTCATACCAAGAACAAACTTAGTTGGTCTCTAAGGTGCTACTGGAAGGAATTTTTTTATTTTGTTTTGACTATGACAGACCAACACGGCTATCTACCTGGGTCTGGTGACTATCTACCAGGGTCTGGTGACTTCTGTTTCAGTGTATCTGAAGAAGTGTGCATGCACACGAAAGCTCATACCAAGAACAAACTTAGTTGGTCTCTAAGGTGCTACGGGAAGGAATTTTTTTATTTTGTAATAACATTTGTAATGGTGTCTACAAGCATCAAGACTATCTGCAGTCATCACAAAAAGATTGCCTCTGTGATCTCCTACCCTAAATTTCATCATCATCATTCTTTTATTCGACCGTCAGTCAGAAGAATACATTTGTACAGAATTAAAAGCATCTGAGAGAACTTTGAAAAAAGGAAACATAATCCACAATAGAATGGAACTAAACAAATAGCCCCATATCAATACAGTCAATTAAAATATTGCGACGCTTAGAAGCTAAAAAAAGAAATTTAGCCACCAGGGAGGCTGTATTTCTAGTAATATTATTCAGTAAATATAAAACCTGTCTTTCTCTGGGTAGAAAGCTAGATTGACGTAAAAGTGGAATTATAAGATTTTGCCTAAGTTCTGCATAGAGAGGACAAGACAGAAGGATATGTTCGGTAGACTCAACCACGCCCATAGTACAATGACAGGTTCTCTGGGCGTATGGAACTCCCTTGTACCTTCCCCACAATACCGCGGAATCAAGGGCGTTTAGTCTAGCCGCTGTAAGAAGTCTGCGGTATTCCACATAGTGGATTTCTGCGAGATAGGGGGCTGGTGTCATTTGATATATCTGGTCCCCTAGGAACATCCCTGGTTTCACTTGAGCTATGTCCTCTTGTCTGGCAATATCGCTCAATCTCCGGGAGATTGCAGTTCTAGCTTGATTGTACGTCATAGACTCCAGGTAGAGGTGTGACAGTCCACAGGACTGCACCTCTTTTGTGACCTCCCTTTCCCATGATGACTGGGAATCATTCCTCAATGTCAAGGGGGCGATGCCCGCTGGTTTAAAACAAAGCTTGAGCCATAGCCAAAGCTTCGTCTTCAAGGCCACATATTGTAAGGCTTGCCAGCCGTACCCTAAATTTAAGACTGGGGAACATTCTTACTGTGCCCAGGGAGGTGGGTCTGCTCCTTTCCTGTGGCTGCATCACAGCCGTGGCACCTCATAAACATCAGCAACATATGTGGGAATAAGATGTCATGTCATCAGCCTTTCTCCCTTAATTCCCCGCATAAAGATGTTGCTAGTATTATACTGGGAGGGAGGAGTCATTTTGAAGTGAGAATAAGTCCTAAGGATAATTTGAGGGTGGGAGAGAGAGATTGGGGGCGCAGGAACCAAACAATTGTGATGGTATTGATCAGTGCAGTGGACAAGAGATAAATATATTGGCCGTGTTAAATAACCAGTGGGCAATTCCACATGATTTGCAGAAAATATATTTTGACTAAGCCTACGCATATGGAATCTGAAGTGAATGGAATTTGCCAGTTACACGCACTGAATGAAGAGCCAGCGGAGACTGAATCTGGGATAAAAACAGGTAGGGAATTTAAAATTGATTTGGCACTGCATGATTCAGGTTTCCACCTGGTCACACTTTATGTTTGCACGATCTTGTGAATTAAAAGCTTTAAATGGACAATTCGTAGTCATCATTACTTTTACTATAGTACTGCTAACAAGATTGTGGTCTCTTCTACAATTGATTCGGTCCAGTATACCTAAAGGAGCATCTCCACCCCCTTCGTTCTGCCCGGACACTGAGGTCCAGCGCCCAGGGCCTTCTGGTGGTTCCCTCGCTGCGAGAAGCCAGGTTACAGGGAACCAGGCAGAGGGCCTTCTCGGTAGTAGCACCCGCCCTGTGGAACGCCCTCCCACCAGATGTCAAAGAGAAAAACAACTACCAGACTTTTAGAAGACATCTGAAAGCAGCCCTGTTTAGGGAAGCTTTTAATGTTTAACAGACTATTGTAATATGCTGTTGGAAGCCGCCCAGAGTGGCTGGGGAAACCCAGCCAGATGGGTGGGGTATAAATAAATTATTATTATTATTATTATTATTATTATTATTATTATTATTATTATTATTATTATTACAAGCTTTTGCTCTTCTGGATTAAATAAAAATGTTTCTGTATTTGTTTGCTTCACTTTTGTCTCACTTCAGAATTGCATATGCCACAGGCAGTTTCATGTGACCAGTTGTCTTCTGAAAACCTAAGTGTAGCACTTGGGCAGAAGATCAGCTCCCCCAACAGAATGCTCTCTGATGAACATAATTATGCTTCTCTCGTCGTTGGATTTCCACACCTCAAGGTAGGCATTGTTTTTACTTAGTTTAAATAAATGAAATGACAGCATCAAGGATGCCACACTAGGTAGATAATTAGCTGTGGACAAGCTTTATAAAATTCTGGTCCTACATGGTAGCAGTTGATGCCTTTCATAAAATGGAGGCATTTATGGTGCCACCATAAAAACCACGGAGCCTCTTGGGCTTGCTGATAGGAAGGTTGGCGGTTCAAATCCCCGCCATGGAGTGAGCTCCCATTGCTCTGTCCCAGCTTCTGCCAACCTAGCAGTTCAAAAGCACGACAGTGCAAGTAGATAAATAGGTACCACTGCGGTGGGAAGGAAAACGGAGTTTCCATGCTCTCTGGTTTCTGTCACGGTGTCCAGTTGCGCCAGAAGTGGTTTAGTCATGCTGGCCACATGACCTGGAAAGCTGTCTGTGGACAAACGCTGGCTCCCTCGGCCTGAAAGCAAAATGAGCGTCGCAACCCCATAGTCGCCTTTGACTGGACTTAACCGTCCAGGGGTCGTTTACCTTACCTTTTTTTACCATCATCTGTTGCCCAGAATTGGCAGAGGAGAGGAGATGCCGCCACCCCTTAATTAGTGGATCGTGCAGCAGGATTTAACTGAAATGCAGTATACCTAAGAAATTAGACAATGCATTGTAGATGAAATTAAATATAACACTTCAGTCAAAGTAATATATATTTTTCATTTAAATATCTGCTTAGTTAACAACAGCATTCCAAACAAGATCTAGGAGGTGTTCCTGTTAACACACCTTGAAATAATAATAATAATAATAATAATAATAATAATAATAATAATAATAATAATAATAGCAATTTATTATTTGTACTCCGCCCATCTGGCCGGGTCCCCCCAGCCACTCTGGGCGGCCTCCAACAGATATTAAAATACATTAAAATATCACAGGTTAAAAACTTCCCTAAACAGGGCTGCCTTCAGGTATTTTCTGAATGTCAGATAGTTGTTGTTCTCTTTGACATCTGAAGGGAGGGCGTTCTACAGGGCGGGCGCCACCACTGAGAAGGCCCTCTGCCTGGTTCCCTGTAGCTTGGCTTCTCGCAGTGAGGGAACCGCCAGAAGGCCCTCGGCGCTGGACCTCAGTGTCCGGGCTGAACGGTGGGGGTGGAGACGCTCCTTCAGGTATACAGGACCGAGGCCGTTTACCACATGTTTACAGTGAGATTAAACTGCCAAAGAAGTTTTGTAGGTAGATTTCACCACAACACAGGTCCCTGTGGCTAGGAGGAGCCTTCATTAGTCCCCAGACTATATGCCTGTTGAAGGAAGTGAATGTTTAAGTTGATATTTTCCCTTTTCCTTATTGTTCGTCCTTAACACATTTTATGGACCAGTTGTACTGAGTACAGGATTGTATACTCTGTTGTGCGGTGCAGTCCTATCGTCCTGCTTCTCTTGTGATTTCCTTGCAGTCTCCCAATGAGGTTTACAGCTGGAAGAGGGACTCTGTCCTGGGCCAGAGGCAGCCTTTGGCTTCTGATCCGTTGTATTATGGAAAGCGCAGCAAAGGTGGAGCAGCAAAGCGACCAAATTGTGTGACTCTTGCAGCTGCCAATCAGGTGGTCAGAGTTCTGGCTCCTGGAGATGTGCCTTTGAAAGAACTTTATCCCAAAGGTAACACAAATGCCAAATAGGAGCAGGATTACTAAATTACATTTCACTTAGGTTGCTGCAGTTCTTAGAAGTAAATAGGGTGATTTACTTTTAGTAAATATACATAAAATTGGGATGTGAGATTCTTTGAGAAGCAGCAAGCGCTACAACAGAATGCTGAATTGGCAAATATAGAATTTTTTACTCTGTTGTGTAGTGTAGCCAGGACTGTGTGCTTCATGATTCTATTCGACCTAGGACCCTCGTACCTAAGGTACCGCCTCTCCTGGTATGCCCCGTGTAGGACGTCCTCAAATAATAATATTTTGGAGGTCCCGAGCCATAAGGATGCTAGGCTGGCCGCAACTAAGGCCAGGGCCTTCTCAGTACTGGCCCCGACTTGGTGGAACGGTCTTTCACAAGAGACCAGGGCCCTGCGGGATTTGGCATCTTTCCGCAGGGCCTGCAAGACAGAGCTGTTCCGCCTGGCCTTTGGGTTGGTTTTAGTTTAACCCTGATGTTTTATTTCTTTATGGTTTTATTGGTGGGCTACTTAAAAATGAAGCTGCATTTTAAACTTTAAATCGTATTTTAACTTGCATTTTAATTGATTGTTTTGTATGTTTTGTTGTGATTTTATGGGTGTTAGCCGCTCTGAGCCCGGTCTTGGCTGGGAAGGGCGGGGTATAAATAAAAATTTATTATTTATTATTATTATGATTCTGTGTAAATGCACAGAATGTGATGCTGGGCGCATAACAAGAACCTCACGTTGTAATTAATCAATTAATTATGTTTCTATGCCACTCTTTATCACAGGCGGTTTACAACATAAAAATGAAAACACAAAATGCATAACATAACAGCAAGAACAAAAAAATTACCCCCTGCCACAAACACATTTAAAAGGCCATAGATTGTTTAATTAGCCAAAGGCCTGGTTGAAAATAAAAGGTCTTTTATTTTCTTTTGAAAGCAAGTTTTTTGCCCTTATGCTTATGAAACTATTCTGGTAGTGGCAGCGGAAGCCTTCCAGAGAGATTTCCAGTGCGCTTTGTGGTAGGGCTTGCTAATGCTTACTAATCAGCTCTTGCCAGTTGTCCGCAGCAGATGTCTATAGGGGCTGTGCATATCCTTGAGCGATTGGGTATATGGTCAGTATAGAAGTTATGTTCAACCCACCTGGGTCTAAATGGTTCAAGTGCAAGTTAAGTCTTCCGCTTGTATGTACATGCATTAACCGCTTTAATGCTGCTAGATAACTATCATACCAACTGAAAAAGCGTGTTTGCAGCTTTTAAAATCTGCTACTCTCTAAAAATTTGGAAGAGGAAATCCATTGGGGCATCCTTGTCTCGGTCCGTATCTCTGGCATTCAGCTTTTCCAAAGCGTTCTGTGTTGAAATGTTCTTCAAGTGTACTTACATTTTAGTGTTTGATACGAGATGATGGATTAAGATGGGCTCATTCATGCCTGATCAGGTTTTGTTCATACTTGTTTATAGTTCAACATTCACAGCATAATGTTTACAGCATTTGCTTTCATTTCTTTTTCTGAAATAAAGCTTTATAAAGTGTTTTTGAGAGATGTGGAAACACGATTTATTGAAAGAGTTTGCTGTTAACTATAAAATATCCCTCCAATACTTCTGTTTGCAGATGTTACTCCTCCCCAAGCTGCTGGTTACCTGGAAATTACGGATCTTACAACAAAGAAACTTAAATATATTCCTATTCCCAGGTATTTCATGTTTAAATCTATCTCAGCCACAAACAACAAACAGAAGCCATTGCACTAGTACGTGTTTCTCCTAAAATAAGACACCGTCTTATATATTTTTTCCCTCAAAAAAACACAGTATGGCTTATTTTCGGGGGGTGTCTTATTTTAACCGTTCCTCGTCGGTACGCTGCATAGCCATGCCTATCCAGGCCGTCTTAAGGGAGAGGCGCCGCATCACTATGTTTTATTTTTGGGGTATGGCTTATTTTTGGGGTATGGCTTATATTTCACAAATGCGTAGAAATCCTGCTACGGCTTATTTTATGGCTACGGCTTATTTTAGGAGAAACAGGGCGTATTTTAATCCATAGGGCTTCCCTAACTTTGTTCAAAGCTCAGCACCATTTTCAGTTCTCCATAGTTTTAAAACACCCTTTAGGTAAACCAGCTCCCCTTGGTTTTCAGACCAATGAACCTGACTCCCTATACATCGTGGCTCTCGGCGATCTCAGACACGGACGTCTTGTTGGCCGCACTCGGCGAAGCAGGTGTGGTCACTGTTGACATGGGTGGCAATGTCAGGCTCTGGGAAACCAGCTTGGAAAGTCTTCAGAGATCACTCCAGGAATGGAGAACCATGATTGGAGAAGAGAATGGCAGGCCTGTGCAGGTAAGACGAAGAAGCACATTCCACAGCGGGGGCTCCAGGGGTTAAATTTTGTTCTTTTAGGCTGAAACACAGCCTTTTGAGTTACCTGGGCCTGGTGGTGCTCAGTCCCAAAAATCCTCTTCAAGGACAGAACGGAAAAGCAGCCCCTGCAAATGGCATTCAGTTTGATGGCTCTGGATTGGTTTGACAGTTAAAATTGTGTTTTATTTGCATTTTGTGGGGGTTTTATTAATAGTTTTAGTTTTGGGTTCTTATTGTTTTATGCTGTGTTTTAATTTTTTGTGTTTTATTTTGTGAGCCTCGCAGACAGCTTCTCTTATGGGGCAGCTATAAAAATCTAAGAAGGAAACTTACAGTCAGTACTAGTAGCCCTGCTTTCCGCCCTGAACTTACCAGAAGGCCATTATTATATTTGCCTGCTGCCCTGCAGGCTCCAGCCCCAACCTCCGTTGTGGCTCCAGATTCCCTCAAAGCCTGGATTAAAGACAGCGTATTTCAGGTCTGGATGTGGGTACAGTACCAGACTGGTCTGAAAGTACAAAAAGGCAGAATGCTTCTCATCTGAAGAAAAAGCTCCTTGCAGAGGCCTGCAGGAGGTGGCAAGGTTAACTACGCAGAAGAAAGTAGTAAAGAATCCAGACATGGAGCCGCAGATTGCTGCACGCAGCCCATAATACCAACAATATCCAGGCAACCACCTTTAGCCTCCATTTTCTAAAATGATAATTGTTTCTCACCTTGAACAATATGTCTTAAACGTCAGTAGCACCTGGTAGCATAGCTGTCGACCCTCCCTTTTTTGGCGGGAAACTCCTTTATTCCAATGCCGTTTCCCGCTGCTATCCCAGATTGTTGATATCCCTTAAATTCCCCGGATTTCAAAGGAAGCAGCTCCTGTCCCTCCCTGCCGGCCAGGGAGGCTCCTCAGCTGCGTTGCTGGGCTGCCAATAAGGAGTCTGAGACCGACTGGGGGCGGAGCTTGCATGCCTTGTGCAGCCAGACCCTCACGCCCAACCAGACAGCCAACCTGCCTGCCGTCTATGCGCTCGCTCTTTCACTCACCCGTTCACACGCAGCCCCTGGAGCGCAGGGTGGCGAGGCTACTTGGTGCCATTGCACCGCCCTCGCGGCATCCCTTATTTTCAAATCTGAAAGTTGGGGGAAAAACCCTTATTTTCAAATCCGCAAGTTGACAGCTATGCCTGGTAGGCTGGTTATGGAACCAGGATGCAGAAAGCAAAGTTCCTTTCCCTGAGCAATCTTTTCTCTCCCATATTCCCTTTTTGCAAGATGCTCTCTGTTTACAGAACCTTGTATAACTGCTGACGTGCTCCTGCTATTGGAGTCATCAAATGCTTTTCACAGGTCATGAGAAAAAAAGGCTTCCGGCGGCCTGTTCCTGGTGTTATTGCTCTGCCAGGGCTATCTGTTCTCATCATCAGTGGAGGAACAACAGCACCATCCATTGGTCAAATATAAATATGCAGTTCATAGAGTGGCATTTCCCTTAGAGTCGTTCTCTGTAAAGGCTGTGGTAAATTACTGCTTACAGGTATCTATAATCCCTTGGTGGACATGGATGGAGCACAAAGTTAATAGGTTTGGTGATAAATGTATCCAATGTAAAGGTAAAGGTAAAGGGACCCCTGACCATTAGGTCCATTCGTGACCAACTCTGGGGTTGCGGCGCTCATCTAGCTTTATTAGCTGAGGGAGCCGGCATACAGCTTCCGGGTCATGTGGCCAGCATGACAAAGCCGCTTCTGGCGAACCAGAGCAGTGCATGGAAACGCCGTTTACCTTCCCGCCGGAGCGGTACCTATTTATCTACTTGCACTTTGACGTGCTTTCGAACTGCTAGGTGGGCAGGAGCAGGAACCGAGCAACGGGAGCTCACCCCGTCACGGGGATTCGAACCGCCGACCTTCTGATTGGCAAGCCCTAGGCTCTGTGGTTTAACCCACAGAGCCACCCGCATCCCTTGTATCCAATATATTCAGCATCAAATTTCTAATGAAGATTGGAAATGAATATAGAAATTGTCCTCAAGCATTTATTCAGTACTGCTCTAAAAGATAACTTTAAAATATATATAATAAACTATTTTGGAAGAAACAGAGAAGGCATTCCTGTTGGCCCATCAAAGGAAGCGGTGAGGTTCAAGGTCATGCAATTGAGTTGCCCAGGAGAGAGGAGCATGTTGATCTTTAGGGCAAGGTCCCTGGATGGGAAGTTTCACGTTTTTGGCACCTTTTCAGGGCCTCCGGTGGAAGAAGTTAAATCTTAGGATGCAGATCCAGACTCAGAAGCAAGTTCAGACACTTCCGCATTTTGTGCCCTAACTTCTTGGGAGCTAGGGAGCATAAAGAGCATTTTGACAAAATTAAAATTATCTCCTTTCGTTCTCTCCGCCCCTTGTTGACTTCTCTAAGGAGCCCTGATCATTTGAACAGGTACCCTTCCGTGATGCTTTATATGTTTTGACTTGCTCACACTATTTCAGCGTCCCAGATCTTCTTTCCTTCCCAGGAAACCTTTTATTTGATGCATTGCATCAGCCATCCTTTGGGCAAAGGAATACTAATACAGTGATCCCTCGACTTACGAGTAACCTGACTTCCGTATTTTTCGAGTTATGAGGGATCAAAGGGGTTGCGCACTTCCGAATTTTTTCGACTTCCGAAAGGAAGTCGCGGCCGTTTTAGATAGGGTTTTCTCGAGTTACGAAGTTTAGATAGGCCTTTTTTCGACCTACGAATTTTTTCTCCCCAATGCATTCCTATGGAGACTCGACTTACGATGTTTTCGACATCCGATGGTCCCGTCGGAATGGATTACCTTCGTAAGTCGAGGGTCCACTGTATGGTCAAGTTAGTTCTATGCCTGGATTTTATAAAGAGCGCATGACGGAGTATCCTATAACCATCATTTTTCTGCAGACTTTGTTTTTTGCTTCAACAGATAACTATCCAGAGAGAAAGTGGTTTGGACGTCAGCTCTCCTAAGCATGGGAAGATAGATCCAGATAATACCCCTCATGTTGGTGGAAACATGTGGGCTGGTGGAACAGGTACAAAACCAATGTTTGCGCCTGATAATCAGGTGCCATCCCTGAAAGGTGCTGAAGTGGTTAGGGTGTCCCAAGCTCTGTTGCGTATGTAGCATGCAGTTCTGAACAATTCGCTTGAAATGACAGTATGCTGATCTGCTCATTCTCTAGGGCAGAGCTTTCCAAACTGAGTCACAACACAACCTTCGGTTTGCTAGTAAAACTGTATGACTGTGTCGCGAAATGATGCATGATGTCTAAAAAGTGTGTCCCCAGCATGAAAAGTTTGAAAAGCCATTGGATTCTTCTCCATCCCAAACCAAGAGCGCCGGTTCTGCTTCTTTTCTAGGTGGAAGAGACACGGCTGGGCTGGGTGGCAAAGGCGGTCCGTACCGGCTGGATGCTGGCCACAAGGTCTACCAGGTGTCTCAAGCGGAGAAAGATGCTGTGCCTGAAGAGGTGAAGAAAGCCGCCAGGGAAATGGGAGAAAAGGCTTTTAAACAGAGGTTAATATTCACTTTGTAATGTATTTCTCTTCATGCAATGGACACTTTGAAAGAAGCATTGGGTTTATAAAGTGAAATCCCTTGTGCCTACTAGACGCATTATCCATCAAGGGCCCCAGCAGATAAAGCATGTGTGTGCATTTAACATGCCTGATCATTGTCATTTAAGAAGCAACAATAGGAGCACCGATCAGGACTGTACCATGTAGGGAACAGGGGTAGTTCACTCTCCCCCCCCTCCCCAGACTGCAGTCCTAATAAAAAGGATGCTAATACATGGGAGGGCTTGATTCAGCTCTTTTAAAGAGATGAGTATGCATAAGAAGGCACAGGCAGTTGCTCAGTAAATTATTTGCTCCTTTGCCTTCCTTCTCCACTTGATTTGTTTCTTGATTCCGCCTGGAAGTTGTTTGCACAGTTATGTATAATTTACCCCAATTGTCTTAACTGCTCCGTTACTTGAAAGATATTGTGCTATTTAGTTTAGAAACCTGCTCGTCACACACGTGATCGCATTGGGAGCATGCGGGCGCATTGTTACTCAGTTACTAAGTGCTCAGGTCCGTTGGCGCTTTGTACATGCCAAGGAACTCTGTGGTTCCTTTAGCTTCACTTTACAGGTGGCGGTGCAAGGAGTACAGGCTTTTTGGAAGCCTTTGGCATGGACTGGCTGCCCTCCTTAATAATAATAATAATAATTATTATTATTATTATTATTATTATTATTATTATTATTATTATTATTTATTATTTGTACCCCGCCCATCTGGCTGGGTCCCCCCAGCCACTCTGGGCGGCCTCCAACAGATATTAAAATACATTAAAATATCACAGGTTAAAAACTTCCCTAAACAGGGCTGCCTTCAGGTATTTTCTGAATGTCAGATAGTTGTTTATCTCTTTGACCTCTGCTGGGAGGGCGTTCCACAGGGCGGGCGCCACTACCGAGAAGGCCCTCTGTCTGGTTCCCTGTAACCTCACCTCTCGCAATGAGGGAACCGCCAGAAGGCCCTCGGCGCTGGACCTCAGTGTCCGGGCTGAACGGTGGGGGTGGAGACGCTCCTTCAGGTATACAGGACCGAGGCCGTTTAGGGCTTTAAAG
The DNA here is from genome assembly GCA_034641385.1 of Darevskia mixta. Taxonomy (NCBI): domain Eukaryota; kingdom Metazoa; phylum Chordata; class Lepidosauria; order Squamata; family Lacertidae; genus Darevskia; species Darevskia mixta. The sequence goes on along the minus strand of JAWWNH010000011.1, from coordinate 41,664,578 downwards.
GTCAGCACCAACACTTTGAATTGTGCTCGGAAACGTACTGGGAGCCAATGTAGATCTCTCAGGACTGGTCCTCTTTTTCATAGGTAGAGTCATCATAGTGATTCATAGTTAAAAGTAGAAGTCGTCAAATGTGTCCCCTTTTTTGCTCTTCAAAATATGGCAGCCTACTTCTAGTCCAACTCCCTGCAAGGCAGGAATCACAAGCTCTGTTTAAAAACCTCCAATATATGTGAAGGAAATCAAAGTGGCTACCTGAATGCTTCAGTTTTCTTGATTTCACTTCTGTGCCTTCTCAAAACAGGATAAGAGAAGCCAGATTTCAGGATGTGAGAGTTCAGTATAAAAATAGTCTAGCTGAGATTCAAATTCTGTTGATATTTGGACCATCCCAGTTAATGTGGTAGAATGTCTGTTTTGGAACTTAAGCTATGAAGGCCTGTTTTATTCTGCACTTGTGTGTCCTGTTTTAAGAAAGTTGACCAACTCTTTTATAGCTGTGCAAAATGCCTCTTACTCATTCCATTCTATATTCATCTCATTTCTTCAGACTAAAAGAAATCCAGATGAGTGAATATGATGCTTCTACGTATGAGAGGTTCTCTGGAGCTGTTCGACGGCAAGTTCATTTACTCCGAATCATCCTGGATAATTTACAGGTAATAATTGACTTTTAAAAAACCGATAAACTCCCTTTTCTGCATTTTACCTGAGAGGAAATTACTTATTTTCAAGCTATTGACAAAGAAAAAATATATGAAAAGACTGGAGGGGTCTCTCTGGTATGAGGGTTTAATGGATGACTTGTGGGAGCTGTTTTATGGGTCCCACTCAGAATTCTCTGTAGAAAACTAATCAGCTAAGATTTAGTTGTGATATTTGTATTCATTACTTGCTGACCCAACCAACTGGACATAAGTTGCATGCCTGAGTGTTGTTGTTCAGTCATTCAGTCGTGTCCGACTCTTTGTGACCCCATGGACCAGAGCACGCCAGGCACGCCTATCCTTCACTGCCTCTCACAGTTTGGCCAAACTCATGTTAGTAGCTTCGAGAACACTGCCCAACCATCTCATCCTCTGCCGTCCCCTTCTCCTTGTGCCCTCAACCTTTCCCAACATCAGGGTCTTTTCTAGGGAGTCTTCTCTTCTCATGAGGTGGCCAAAGTACTGGAGCCTCAACTTAAGGATCTGTCCTTCTAGAGAGCACGCAGGGCTGATTTGTTAAAGGATGGATAGGTTTGATCTTCTTGCAGTCCATGGGACTCTCAAGAGTCTCCTCCAGCACCATAATTCAAAAGCATCAATTCTTCGGCGATCAGCCTTCTTTATGGTCCAGCTCTCACTTCCGTACATTACTACTGGGAAAACCATAGCTTTAACTATACGGACCTTTGTCGGCAAGGTGATGTCTTTGCTTTTTAAGATGCTGTCTAGGTTTGTCATTGCTTTTCTCCCAAGAAGCAGGCGTCTTCTAATTTCGTGAGTGCTGTCACCATCTGCAGTGATCATGGAACCCAAGAAAGTGAAATCTCTCACTGCCTCCATTTCTTCCCCTTCTATTTGCCAGGAGGTGATGGGACCAGTGGCCATGATCTTAGTTTTTTTGATGTTGAGCTTCAGACCATATTTTGCGCTCTCCTCTTTCACCCTCATTAAAAGGTTCTTTAATTCCTCCTCACTTTTTGCCATCAAGGTTGTATCATCAGCATATCTGAGATTGTTGATATTTCTTGTCTGAGTAGACTGTCACAATAGGGATCTTCTGCCATGGCTGCTGTATCTCTTCACCTCCCCTATACATTATGCATTTCAGCAGAGGCAACTCACACATCCAGCTGCTGCCCATCAAGTCTACAGCTGTGAACAGTAGATTCGTGTGAAATTGAGATGCTTCCTGCTTTGAATTTAATCCCACCTCAGCCTTTTTCTGAAGCTGCACCAACGCACCATCAAATTCCCTGTTTTCCTATTTTTTTATTTCCAAGTTTTGCTCACGCCTCTGTGCATGTGCAGTTTGCCACAGTTTTCAGTTCACATCCCTTCCTGGTGGGATACATGCACAAAAAAGAATCACGATGTGCTCACACAACATACATATTTGCGCACAAATTAAATCGCAGCTCACAAAGGAGTTGTAAGATCCGTCCAAGATTCCATTTTGTGTGAATTTTAATCAGTGCAGATAGGTACGGAAGATACATGTGAAAACACCGGGAAAGTCTGAACATGTGAATTTCAAGATTAATTTTTTCTTAAAGTTAAACCAAAAGGAAGAGCAGAATGCAGGGAACCCATGGAATGGAAAGGAATGGAAAAGCTTCTCTTCCCTAATGTGTGCATGTATGAACCAGGGCTAAGCTTATTTGTGGCCAGGGGTTAGAATATTAGAATGAAGCAATAAATATAAAGAAGAAGAAGAAGAAGAAGAAGAAGAAGAAGAAGAAGAAGAATAGGAGGAGGAGTTTGGACTTGCTACCCCACCTTTCACTACCCTTAAGGAGTCTCAAAATGGCTAACCATCTCCTTTCCCTTCCTCCCCCACAACAAACACTCTGTGAGGTGAGTGGGGCTGAGAGACTTCAGAGAAGTGTGACTAGCCCAAGGTCACCCAGCAGCTGCATGTGGAGGAGCGGAGACGCGAACCCGGTTCACCAGATTACGAGTCCACCGCTCTTAACCACTACACCACGCTGGCACTGAGATGGACCCTGAGCTCCTCCAACACCCTTGACAGGTCCATTTTGATAGGTGGGTAGGGCTCCCCATCTGCCACTCACACGATTTTGCCATGAGATCAGGTGAGCTGCGTTTTTTCCTGCTCCACACCTGACCTTATATCTAATATCAGATGTCGGGAAGGTGGATGGAGCTTGTGGGAAATGGCCTGGTGTGGTGTAGTGTAGTGGTTAAGAGCGGTGGACTCGTAATCTGGTGAACCGGGTTCGTGTCTCCGCTCCTCCACATGCAGCTGCTGGGTGACCTTGGGCTAGTCACACTTCTCTGAAGTCTCTCAGGGGTAGTGATAAAGCGGGATATCAAATCCAAACTCTTCTTCCTCTTCTTATTGTGACCTCGTTTGGGTCATTGTCCAACCGTCTACCGCTGCTGCTTTAGGAGGTGCTGTGTTTAGTTTTGAAAGAGAGGGTGATGATTCGTGTCATAGTTCACTGATCCTTGAAACTCATGCCATTGTGCTCAGATAATGCTTTCAGCTGGGTGAGCCTTTACATCTGCTCGAGGAGCATTTCAGCTATTTGTCCATGGCATGATCTTTCTTGACATCTGTGTTTCGCTGTCTGAAAGCCAGGGAGAGAAGAAGAAATGCACACAGAGAATCAAGATAAGCTTCCATTTGCAAAGTGTGCAGTGAGATATTTTCTTCTCAAAATCTGAGGAGCTCATACTTTGTAGAGATTAAAAGAGCCTGATTGTGCCCCCAAATTGTTAAGGCAGTGTGCTTCCCCCCCGGGTGGATAAAAATCAACGATTAAAAAAAAATAAATTTAAAAAAATCAGATTTTTTTTTAATTTAAATCGGATTTTTTGATTTTAATTGGATTTTTAAAATAAAATGCTTTTGGAGGAAAAATCTTTCTAAATATAGTCTTCTATTTAAGTTACATTGTAGTCCAAAGGCTATTCATCAGGAAATAAGGATTTGTTTTAAGTTTATCAAGTGTGCTAAAACTCAGTCTAAGTTTTTTTTTTTTTAATGTTTAGCCACATCAGTTAACAAACATGGATACATATGCTATCATGTTATTGTTTTAGTTAAATAAATTGTTTAAATGGTTATTAAGGAAATGATTATTTTTCTCCTTCCAATAAAGTACAGCAGAAAAGTTGTCCAAATATAAACAGTTAACTTATTAAACCTCACCATAATTTCATAATTATGTATGTATTTTTATGTATGTATTATGTCTATGTATTTCTAGTAGTATAACCAAATCAGTAATTTTTTATATAACTGTAAAAACTACTCTGAAAATTTATTATTCCAAAAATGAAACCTTCATATGGTTGTAAATATTAAGATTATACCAGCAAGAATGAGTCTTTCTGTAAAAAAAATATGTCTTACTGACTAGTGATTTAAATCGTGATTTAAATCGTGATTTAAATCAATTTGATTTAAATCAAATCCACCCTGCCCCCTAGCTTCTCTTTTTGTGTTAAAAAAAACCCAAATATGTATTCCAGGTCAGAAGTGAAGAAACCTTCAAAATTCTGTTTCTAGTGGTAGTAGTAGTAGTAATAATAATAATAATAATATGATCAAAATCTTCTTTTTGAAGATACTTTACTGTTGTTACATGTTATATATTGCATTTTAGGCTTTGGGCTCCACAATTCCTTGCACAAAGACTCAAAGCAAGGTCCTTCATTCAGGACTGCTGAGGGAGAAGGGGGAGGGAGGCGGCAGCCGCTAGCCCTGTGCCCCCTCCCTCAGGACCAGGGTCTCTGGAGTTGGTCCCTGGTGCCTAGAGACACAGAGCAGCACTTGCCACATTGGGGAAGGAAGCGCATCCGTTTTCCTTTAGACTAACAAAAGGTTGTTTTAAGTTCATGGGGGAAGCGCCGTGTGCTCTGTTTCCTGAGGCTGCATTGTCTTCCTGGGAAATGTGTAGCAAAACTATCTGACCAAGTAACCAGACATTCTTTGCTGCCTGTAAAAAAATGGAGGAGGAAACGACTCTTATAACTGTGAAACTTGAACAACATGCTTATTTGGTGTAAAGGTAAAGGGACCCCTGACCGTTAGGTCCAGTCGCGGACGACTCTGGGGTTGCGGCGCTCATCTCGCTTTACTGGCCGAGGGAGCCGGCGTACAGCTTCCAGGTCATGTGGCCAGCATGACTAAGCCGCTTCTGGCGAACCAGAGCAGCACATGGAAACGCCGTTTACCTTCCCGCCGGAGCAGTACCTATTTATCTACTTGCACTTTGACGTGCTTTCAAACTGCTAGGTTGGCAGGAGCTGGGATCAAGCAACGGGAGCTCACCCCATCGCAGGGATTCGAACCTCCGACCTTCTGATCAGCAAGCCCTAGGCTCTGTGGTTTAACCCACAGCGCCACCCGCGTCCCATTTATTTTATTTATTTATTTTATTTATTTGGCGTATGATCCCGTTATTTGGCCCTAGTTCTCACTGAGGTGATAAACCTGTGCCTGTGTGGACAATGGATGCCACAGAGACATGGTCTGGACTTACCTTCTTCCTAACATGCACACAAGAGCGACTCGTGCTCAGAGTCACAAAGCATCCTTAGACCGGTGAAAAAGTCCCTACCTTGTACTGCATGTGGCTTCAGTGATGGCCGGCTGTTAACACGGCTCTCAAAGTCCAGTTATTTACATCAGTAACTGAAAGCTAACTGTATTTTGAGTGCCGTGTCATCTGCCCATCATCACTTAAGCCACACAGCTTGAACTATTAACAATTTGTTTGATAGGAAGGATCGATTATCAATGGAGAAGGGCTGTCGCTCATTGGCAAAAGGTCCCAGCTGGGATCCCTGGCATCTCTAGGTAGGAAATGTCCGGGTCCATAGTCCGGAAACCTGGAGAGCCATTGCCAGTCATTGTAGACAAGACTGAGATAGATGCTCCAATGGTCTGACTCAGCATAAGGCAGAGCCCTGCGTTCCTAAATACTTGCCTATTCACGTTTTGGTTTGAATATTTGTGCCAAATCCCATTGTAGAATTTGCCATTAGTGCTTCCAAAGACTTTTCAGAAAGAAAATAATATTAAAGACAAGGGTTTCCTTTTCTTCACAGGCGAAAGGGAAGGAAAGACAATGGCTCAGGAACCAGGCCGTTGGAGAACTGGATGATGCCAAGATAATTGACAGTCTGACAGGTGAAAAAACGATCTATAAGCGACGGGGAGATCTTGACCCACAAGTAAGTTAACTGAGACAAAGTTAAAGTGCATGCGCACCAACTGTTTTCCTGGCATACCGTACATGCTTTTCTCAGTCCATTTAACATTTTGCTGGGTAATTTGGTGTAATTTACAAAATTCTGCCCGCCCGCCCCATTCTTCACACATTTTATTCATGCATAAGGCAGAGCTTGCACAGAGCCTGCATGGCAACTTAAATGTAGCCCAGCCAACATGCCCCCCTGGAGTGAATTTCCACAGAATCATTGCCCGTTCTGGGAGGCAGCTGTGGCTGCAGGTTCCAGAATCACAATGTGCATTGTGTTTGGGATGGAGTCAGTTCTCCTGCAGAGTCCATTGACACAGTTTGTTTGTGCTCGTTTCATTTTGTGCTGCAGCTCTGTGTGACGTAACTCTGTCTCCAGACATGCCTTTGAGAGCAACTTTCCTCAGTCTTGCGTTTATGATATTGAGTCAGCTGTTTCTGCCTTTTCTGGACCCAGGGTGCAACCAGACATAACAGCAGGAGGTCTGGGAGTAGAGCACCTTCCCTTTTTTATTTCCTAAGTAGCTGCTGGAGGGGGTGAGGAGGAATCTGATAAGGACTGTGGTGCTGCTGGAGGAAATTGATCCTCTCTCCCCTCCCTCCATTTTCCTCATTGTTGAGCCAGTGTGGTGTAGTGGTTAAGAGCGATGGACTCGTAATCTGGTGAACCGGGTTCACGTCTCCGCTCCTCCACATGCAGCTGCTGGGTGACCTTGGGCTAGTCGCACTTCTCTGAAGTCTCTCAGCCCCACTCACCTCACAGAGTGTTTGTTGTGGGGGAGGAAGGGAAAGGAGAATGTGAGCCGCTTTGAGAATCCTTCGGGTAGTGATAAAGCGGGATATCAAATCCAAACTCCTCTTCTTCTTCTTCTCCTCATAAAATTGCCCTCTCCAAAGCTATTTTCTCTGCAGGCAGTACACTTTTAAAGAATAGCAGGAGACTCAGTTACAGATCTCCCACAGTCTTCTGCCATTTGGCCCTCAGAATATGGAGATAATTGTTATGTAAACCTCGTAATGGGGAACTTGAATCAGCAGCCACAGAACAGAGTTCCACATTCTGGGCTCTCTATGTTGGCTGTGTGCCCTCCTGGGGAATTTCCTTCCCATGGCCGACCATGAAGGCCTCCGCTTGGATGTGTCAATGTATGAAGGCCTCTGGTCCTAGGCTGCAGCTGTCGGAACTCCAGAGAGCTTAGCGTTCGCAGTTAAATTCCACCCTCTTGTTATAATGTCTGCTCTGGGTGTTCTGGATTGAAGTAAAATCATAAATAATGGGGACAAAGAACCGAATTATGACAAGCATCTCTATTTCAGCGGAGAAGACGAGAATTCAAAACAAAATGCTTGAATGGTGATTCAGTGAAAGAATGACATTGGGAGCTAGTAGAACAAAACAAATATTTTAAGCGTTTTTATCTGTTTGCCAAACTCTCTGTAAGCAGCTTGGTATTTGTATTCCGGCTTGCCTTCTTTCATGTGTCATGAAATACCTTTTCAGATCCAGGAGCAATGCCAGAAAGTGTTAAAACAGACGGTTCACTTTTTAAATGATCTACTTTATAGTCTGAGTGCAGTGTCGCCCAGAATCCCATTTTAAAGGCTGTAATGTCAGCAGACAAGCCTTGCAACACAAAGCCGAATTATCCCCATAATGCATGGTTTAAAAAAAAAAAAAAAATCCCTATTTGCTTTTGGAATGAATTCTAAATCTGAGATCCATTTTAGTAAAAAAAAAAAAAAAAAAAAGACTTTTACCTGCAGAACCTTATGTGAGATGTTTCTTGGATTTTGTTTCCACTATGGGCAACTTAAATCCAGAAATCTATTCAGTAGATTTTTCTCAATACAGTGGTACCTTGGTTCTCAAACTCAATCCGTTCCAGAAGTCCGTTCCAAAACCAAAGCATTCCGAAACCAAGGCACGCTTCCCCATAGAAAGTAATGCAAAATGGATTAATCCGTTCCAGAAAACATCCCCTAAAACAGCAATTTAACATGAATCTTACTATCTAACGAGACCATTGATCCATAAAATGAAAGCAGTAAACAATGTACTGCTGTCACACAATCAATCAATCAGTAGCTGAACTGGGTTCCACACAGTCACAAAAACAAAACAAAAAAGCAGCAAAAACAGAAACGCAAAATAAATAGCAAAAACAGACAGACCTCAACACTCAGAATGGAAGCATAACACTCAAAACAGAGCACGTTCAGCTTCCAAAAAAAGTTCGCAAACCGGAACACTTACTTCTGGGTTTGCCATGTTTGGGGTCCAAGTTGTTTGAGTACCAAGGCGTTTGAGAACCAAGGTAGCACTGCATTTCAAAAGAAGTGTTTTCCGTAATATTTTAACAAGATCACAATACCTTTATGAGGTAAAAAAAGTAAAGGTAAAGGACCCCTGACAGTTAAGTCCAGTCACGAACAACTCTGCGGTTGTGGCGCTCATCTCGCTTTACTGGCCGAGGGAGCCAACGTTTGTCCTCGGACAGTTTTTCCGGGTCATGTGGCCAGCAGGACTAAGCTGCTTCTGGCAAAACCAGAGCAGTGTACGGAAATGCCGTTTACCTTCCCACCGGAGCAGTACCTATTTATCTACTTGCACTTTGACATGCTTTCGAACTGCTAGGTGGGCCTAGCTGGGACCGAGCAACGGGAGCTCACCCTGTCGCGGGGATTCGAACCGCCGACCTTCTGACCGGCAAGCCCTAGGCTCTGTGGTTTAACCCACAGCGCCACCTGGGTCCCACCTTTTTTTTTGTAACATCTGTTCCATTCTTCAACAAATTTACTTCTCAGATTTTCTTTTATTTTTTCTGATAGAAAAGCCAACTCAACATAATCCATAGTTTTTAAAAGCCATTCTTTTTTGCTGGGTATTCTATCACTCTTCCAATAAGATGCCACTTGCTGTTGCTTTCTTTAAGCTGGGGAGCCCTCAACAAAAGCCCAAACGCCTCCGCCTGGTCGTGGATGTCTCTGGCAGCATGTACCGCTTCAACGGGGTGGACGGGCGGCTGGAGCGCTCCATGGAAGCCGTTTGCATGGTTATGGAAGCCTTTGAGAATTACGAGCAGAAATTCAAGGTGATTTGCACACGGACATATATGTATCAGCATTAACTTTTCCAGTAGACCTCTTGAACCAAGATCTTACCTTAGCAAGGAAAATTATTAATCAAAGACTGGACGGCATAGAGTGGCAGCGTAATCTTATGCTTGGTGGGGGGCTATGTTCCCCGCGTCAGTTGGGAGTTATTTCTCCAACTCATGTGCCATCTTACCTATCATCCCTTTCTATTGCCAGTCATCGTTTTGCCTTTATCAAAGCACGGTTTCCCTTCGAATTCCCTTTTTCATAGATTTTCTAGGGGCCAAGTCTCGGTTTTATGTTCCTGTGATAATAGATCAATCGAAACACTTCACCATATAGTATTTATATGTCCTTTATATTGTGTTGTCCGGAAGAACTTACTGTTACCATTAATCCACAAGTTGCCGGCAGATTTTCGCCTGGCCTTTTTATTGCAAGATACAGATCAGCATGTAACTTTACAAATGGCGAAATTTTTAACTTCCGTTTTGACATATAAACGTCGTAATGGACTGCTGTTTGGAAGCTGAAAATTCCTTATAGTATCTATTTCTAATTTGTACTCTTTTAAGCTTTACTGGTTCTAATTTTTTTAATCAAATTGTACTGTGTATTCGTTCTAGTTCTGTTGTTCTTATGAGCTTAAAGCTGAACTAAAGTGATTGATATCATGCTTTCACTACATGTCTAGTACAATGTTTATGCATTTTTTGTCCATTTTGTTTTAACCTTAATGTTATCAGTATTTTTAAAGGAATATTTTGTATATTTTTTAATGTAAGCTGCTTAGTTTTTGTAGATTAAGTGGCATATAAGTCTTGTCAAATAAAATTAATATTCATAGAAATATAGGCAGTCAAGACACTGGACAGCTTAAAAGCTCATCCTTCCCCTGGTATTCCAGTATGAATTTGTCTGATCTGTCCATGCAAGGTGATGCTGAAAAGCACATCCTGTTGTGGTTTGCTTAAAAGGGCTGAACAATCAATATTAAGAATCTGAATATCTAACTAAAGACATAAAATGTGCCTATTCCAGCCTTAATTTGTACTTTGGCCTGTGAGCACAAGGGTATTTTTTTTTAATAGTACAGAAATTGGTGGGTGGGAAATGGTGGTTCAAGGCTCCAAACTGTGACCAGTGCCTTATGATAAAACGTACATTTTCTTATGGGGACGATGCTTAAAAATAATGTTTAAATCTTTTCCATGCAGTACGACATCACTGGGCATTCGGGAGATGGTTTTAACATTGCCGTGGTCCAGAATGACAATGTTCCGAAGAACAATAAACAAAGATTGGAAATTTTGAAGGTAAACCTTTACTGACTGAAATTCTTAGACATTTCTGTAGTGCCTGGTATACCGGAAAGAGAACCAAGCGAGACAGGGAGTGTGAAAGTATAAACATGCTGTAAAAAACCCACCACCTTTGGCACTTAGAAGAATGTAAGGAGAAGCTGCTGGATCCGGCCAGTGGCCCATCTAGTCGAGGATCCTGTTCTCAGAGTGGCTGCCGATATATTATTTGTTTTTATGGAGTGTCTTTCTAGTTCGGCCTCCTGTAACATACGGATTTCCTTCCCTGCATAGCTGTCAACTTTCGGATTTGAAAATAAGGGATTTTTTCATACTTTCGGATTTGAAAATAAGGGATGCCGCGAGGGCGGTGCAATGGCACCAAGTAGCCTCGCCACCCTGCGCTCCAGAGGCTGCGCGCGGACGGGTGAGCGAAAGAGCGAGCGCCTAGACGGCAGGCAGGCTGTCTGTCTGGTTGGGCGTGAGGGTCTGGCTGCACAAGGCATGCAAGCTCCGCCCCCAGTCGGTCTCAGACTCCTTATTGGCAGCCGAGCAACGCAGCTGAGGAGCCTCCCTGGCCGGCAAGGAGGGAGAGGAGCTGCTTCCTTTGAAATCCGGGAAATTTAAGGGATATCAACAATCCGGGATAGCAGCGGGAAACGGCATTGGAATAAGGGAGTTTCCCACAAAAAAGGGAGGGTTGACAGCTATGCTTCCCTGTCCAGATGGTGTTCTCACCAGTTGCTACTGTTGTGAGTAGTTATAGTTCTCTTCTATGCATTTGAGCTTTGCAGAGGGTTCACAGACCACCTCGCATTTAATGGGTTTTCTCCAAAAATTGTGTGTGCATGGAGACAGATACAAATAACAAATCTCGTCAACTGAAGATAACGCTTCACAAAATATTTTAGTTTTAAGGAACCACTAGGCATTTTATTTTTCTGCAAATTCTCATCTCTTGTTGTTAAGGAGTCATATCACATATTTTACTATTGAAATAAACGCTAGACACCTGGTTGTTCTGCAATTCTCATCTCTTGTTGTTAAGGAGTCATATCACATATTTTACTATTGAAATAAACGCTAGACACCTGGTTGTTCTGCAATCATACTTTGAGCCTTCCAGAAAAGGCCAGTTATGGATTGCGTTCATTTTTTCCTACTCTGCTCTGGAGCGATTCTGTCAGAAATGAAGGGCCGTTATCTTTAATTCCACTTGGTCGATATGGTGCATATACCCAACCACCCCTTTCTCAGCCCACTGGGGGTTAGCCTTAGAAAACTGGCACCACAAGTCTTATCTTATGTTCCCAGTGAGATAGGTTTTGGTTCACGGGTCCATTTATTTTCCATATTTGTGTCCCAGGGGGGTGTCGCATCTCATTTTGCTGCCTGAGGTGAAATGGGAAAGTGCTCCCCTTCCATTTTTTTTCAATTAAAATGTTGCTTTATCTTCTGAACTAGAATTTGAACATGAATTCACGTGCAATAGACCAGTGTGGTGTAGTGGTTAGGAGCGGTGGACTCGTAATCTGGTGAACCGGGTTCATGTCTCCGCTCCTCCACATGCAGCTGCTGGGTGACCTTGGGCTAGTCACACTTCTTTGAAGTCTCTCAGCCCCACTCACCTCACAGAGTGTTTGTTGTGGGGGAGGAAGGGAAAGGAGAATGTGAGCCGCTTTGAGACTCCTTCGGGTATCAAATCCAAACTCTTCTTCTTTCCATTCAATGGGTGTTGAAATATTTGCTTCCTTGTTTTTCATTTCCGTGCCTCTTTTTGTTGGGTGTTTCCCTGCCTCCTCAGATAATGCATGCCCACGCACAGTTCTGTATGAGTGGCGACCACACCCTGGAGGGCACAGAGCACGCCATTCGGGATATTGCGAAAGAAGAGGCAGACGAGTACTTCGTCATAGTCTTAAGCGATGCCAACCTTGAGCGGTACGGCATCCCTCCAGCACGCTTTGCTCAAGCCTTGACCGTCAACCCCAAAGTGAACGCCTTTGCCATATTCATAGGCTCCTTAGGAGATCAGGCAGACAGGTAGGTCAATGAGTTCATGGCATGCATGCATACATATGGCATAGGTTTTCTTTCAAAATGTGTTCTGCACCAGTCGTTGGGTGCACAGTTCTCCACACATCTGCTCAGGTTTGGCCCTCTGGCCAGGCTGGTTGCCTAGCATCACGCAGTGTTTCTTGTGCTGTGAGCGGCAGAGAACTCATGCCAAGCTGAGCTTTGCAGAGAGCAGAAACATCTGCCCATGCCAGAGTTTGGTGTGACAAACAAGAGATTTGCCCTTTCTTCTGCTGTGTGTTTAACTCGGTATTGGTTGAAGTAAATCAATGCAACCTTACCAAAGGGCTGCGTGTATTCTGGGCCTCTCACAATTAATAAATATAATAATAATAATAATAATAATAATAATAATAATAATAATAATAATAATAAAAAGATCTACTTTAAATCTCACCCCTTGCTTTTTCCTGTAAGACTAATTGCAGTCGTTAACAGTCGTCAACAGGTTTACCACAGCTATCAGCCTTTCACCCATTCCCACCACCCCTCTGAGTAATACCCCTCCCCACCCTCTCACTATATATAAGGGTCTGGTGACTTCTGTTTCAGTGTATCTGAAGAAGTGTGCATGCACACGAAAGCTCATACCAAGAACAAACTTAGTTGGTCTCTAAGGTGCTACTGGAAGGAATTTTTTAATTTTTTATTTTGCTCTTACTTTAAATCAGTCATTGGTTTTGTGCTCTGGGGAACACAAAACACGTTTCCTCATGGATTTGCTGTATATCCCACATCTTAGGCGACACCCTGTCTCAGTCCCATTCGACAAGCCCCATACTATCCGGAGTCTTAATGCTGTACTTTCCTTTGTGCTGACTGCCACGCATGCGCATAGCACATAGCAAACACAAATAGAAAGGAGGAGCAGGAGTGTCCTACTCTCATGTAGGACCCTGGCAGAGACACATGCTCGACTGGCATGTTCTCTCCCTCCTGATCAGTCGTTTGGGAGCTTCAAAAGCTTTCTTCTGCCCGAACATCACAGCAACTGATACCAAGAAGCATCAGCACACTTAGGGATCCGCAGAGTCTTCACAGCATGTATAAACAGACCTCAACAACTCAGCATTTTGGCTAATCTACTTTATTTACATATAAACACACATGGAGCACTGCAACATGGCTCCCTCTCTCTCTAGCATCAGACAGCAAAGAGAAAGAACAAAGGACAATAGTCCCACTTCACAGAACACAGTAACACAAACATCCTGTCTCCGTCACTTCCCACTCTGTGGAATGAAAACATACACCGTCCTGTGATAGACAACAATCTCATGACTGCAGACACGGGGAATGAATCTCCAACAGCCTTGCTGCAGAAAGACTTTTGCAGAGGCAAAGCCTTTTCCGTTTGCTCCCACCGAAGTTTCCAAGTCTTTCAGGTTGCAGTCACAGAGATTTGGAAGGAATTTTTTACTTTCTTCTTAAGAGCATTTAAACGTTATTTGGTGTATTTATTGTAGTGGGACACAATTTGCAATAATGTATTTTTTTCTCTTTCCTGATCTGCAGGTTGCAAAGGATGCTGCCAGCCGGCCGTTCCTTTATTGCCCTGGACACCAAGGACATCCCACAGATTCTACAGCAGATCTTCACCTCCACCATGCTGTCAAACGCTTAGGAAGGGGCCTGCTTTTAATCTGTAACTGGTCAGTTGTATATGGGAAGCACCTCGGCGGAGTTTAAGAGGGCGATCTAATTCTATTAACATTGGGCGGAATCTAGTGTTGTACCGGTGGACTTCCTGTAAAGGGTCTTTGCCTTCCTCTCCTCCCTCCCCAACCCCGTGTGCCTCAATGTTTTCTGTGGAGGGAGGCGCCCTCAACATGATTAGCAGAGAGAGGATAGGAAGAAGAAGCTGCCTTCTACATGTGTCAGTGCTGCTCATGGATGGCACAGAATACAACCCTTAGGCTTTCAGTTGAAATAAGTACTATACTTTACCGGAGAAGGAACTGGCAAACCACTCCAGTATTTTGCCAAGAAAACTCCATGGACATAAAAAAGGAGAAGCTTTGAGAAGAAAGAGTTTCCAAGGCATGCTCTGGTTCATGGGGTCACGGAGAATCGAACACGACTAAGATGACTAAACAACAACAACTATACTTTACATTGGAGTATATGTTGTACTTAAATGGGCACATCTACCTATTACTGCTACATTTGAGTAAAAACCTTGGTGGTATTTTTTAAAAGAAATCCCGCCCACATTCAAAGCTTTCGATAATTTAAACTTTCAATCTAGTTTCCTTAAACACTGATTTGCACTGAATACCTGTCTACTGCAGGCATGTCCAAAGTCCATTTCGGGGGCCTAATCTGGCCTGCTGGTCAGTTTAATCCGGCCCCTGTGGCACTTTATTTCCTGGGTAAAACCCTAAAAAAAAAAATCAACAACTTCAATCCTAAAAAAACCTCAACGACTTCGATCCCTCACGGCCCTTCACTTCATCAAATCTGGCCCTCTTTGAAAAACGTTTGGACACCACTGGTGTACTGCAAAAAGCAGGATGTTTTGTCATTTCCCATTGATCCTTTTTTGGAGCTGGTAAAACTCATGATAATTTTCTGTCCGTCAATAAGAATGAATGTGGTAATGTGCACATCTGACGGATCTAATAGTCTCCCTTTGTGTTTTCTGCCTCAAGTAGAAATGCAGCGTAGTGTTAAGGTGTGGAGGCTAATGGGCTGGGATGCTTCGCCGTTGTCTCACAGGCATCTGAAAACTTCCGAGAATTTCAAACGAAAAACCAATTTGTTAAATTCTAGATCGTTAATCTACCCTTGAATTGGCTGTAGTGTGAACGGTGTTTTGTTCGCCCATCAAAGGTACTACACGCATGGAACAAGTAGTACTGTAGCGTTGTTGTTTTAAAAAAAAATTTATAATTTCAGCTATTTATATATCACTTAATCATGAAAGTTTCCAAGTGGTGTGCAAAAGCATATTAACGGTTAAAATAAAATAAGAAATCATTAAAAACTCCAAAGCTTCATTTAAATGCCTGCTGGACTAGAATGGCCGTCACTATTTTTCAGAAACTTTTCTGCCACTCTGTGTGATTATAAGCAACAGTGCATCTGCAAACACTGAAAGAAAATGCCCAGGAGGCAATATACTTGGTTGCAGCTGACTTTCTGAGGCTGTGTAAAAAACTGTTGACCATGCTAAGAACCAAATCAGATTTTCCCAATCTAAATGTTTCTCCTGAAGCTGCTGTTTTTCTCGTATGGAGGAAAACACTGCATAGCACGATGCTGACTCTGTCCAATTAGGAAGAGACGGCAAAAAGTCTCGAGAGAGAGAGAGAGAGAGAGAGTGGTACTTGAGAGCCCATTCCCTGTCCACTGAATGAGCCCGAAAAATGTGGCGTCGTTCTGAAAGCCAGAGCAGAACAATATCAGAGCAAACTCCTTAGCATCATTTCCCATCATCCAAGGCAGTGAGATGTTGCTGTACATGGGCACGGAAATGCTCCTCATGGTGGAAGTTGGAGTTCTTGTTACAAGATACACTGAAATAAATAGCTATACCAAGAACTCTGGCCAGAAGTTTCAACAAAAGAAATAATATCTACTCGTGAGTCAAAATCAAATAGGGTATATATTCTGTTAAGAATTACAGTCTTAAATGCAGTTGGCGATTAGAACAAAAATTATAATTTCAAACAAAGATACAGACTCAAACTCACAATAATATGTGTAGTATGATATTATGTATAATATAAGGCACACAAAATACCAAATACAATGAATATAAATTCATATTCAAAAGTTCAAAGAGAGCGTTTTGTATGTAAAGCCGAAATGAAGAGTCTATTAGGAGTCGAAATAAGGACTTCCGGAGTGAGGACCAGATGTACGATGCAAAGCTAGGGACCAGGACAGGGCCCTGTTTCGGAGCAGAAGCCTTCTTCAGCTCATTTTTTGAAAAAGTGTAAATTAATGAGGCTTATGGAGAGGTATCATATAATTTCTGTCTTATTTGAAATCTTTTTCAGATGTAGCGTCTTGAATGGGTGGATCAATGTGTATCCAAGTTTTTTCTGTGTGTGATTTTTGGCGTGATTTTGACTCACAAGTAGATATTATTTCTTTTGTTGAACCTTCTGGCCAGAGTTCTTGGTATAGCTATTTACCTCATGGCGGAAGGGCAACAGATAATAGCGTAAAACTGGTAAAGGCCATGAGCTTCCTCTAAATGCGAAACTTTAAAAACAAAAACCAGCTTCGGGGCAATGCGAAGGAATCAGAGACACAAATGGTAATATTTTATTGCATTCATAAGCAGACTGGCATGAAAGCACCCACCATCCACGTATGGCAAGCTCTGAAATTCCGTTTTAGTGTAGTAAATTGCAAGAACGAATAATGGTTATGTATTGAGATGCCTCACAATGCGTGTGTCACTTGGCTCTGCACCTTGCGTTACTATCAGTTTGTTAAGATTGCTAAATTCAAACCAGGGGGAGGAGAGGCATGGATATCGTGGTTTTCATTCCTCCCCAACAAATCCTCAAGGCGGTTCACAATATATTTCAAAACGGGAACGTCTCAATTCAAAATTCTGGATTAAGAGAGAGAGGCAAGGCAGGTAGTACATCAGAAAACGAAGCGGGTCAGCAGAATATCTTCAGCTAGAAAATGTTTTAAGATTTCAAACATTAATTAACATTCTTTCCCGGGAAAATAATAATGCAAGGTGGTTGTTTGCTGAAACAGTCACACACACACACCCCATGTGAGACTGTATGTGTTGTGATACACAAGAGAATGAGCTGAACCAGGCTTTTTAAGAATTGGGTGTAAAATGCAAAATACACTTCCTACAAATTTCTTACAACCTTTTTCTTACGTGCAACTCAATGACAAACAGAAAATCTGAGGGGAAGGTTGATTTCTTAAGGACAATGGTAGTTCTACTTCTGTGCCCTAAGACCCTGAAGGGCTGTACAAAGCACTCTTATTTTTTTTTAAGATTCCTTCATAATTTGGCGTTTGGACTCATTCCTTGTTTTCTAGACTTTGCATTACACTCACAATGTCAGTCAGTTTTCGGATCTCTTCCCAGCTCAGCCACATTGGCAAGCAAGCAAATGTTTCTTTAAATAGCCCATCTGCTGCATCCAGAGACGTGTGAACAATAATAACCTGTTTTTCCCCCATTCTGACATTTAAAAGAATAAATAAGGGTCTCTTTGTATCTAGAGAACACAGTGTGTAGGTCTTTATTTGCTATTCTTACTCATAACAGAATGCAGGGGGGGGGGGACTTACCCCAATGTGAACAATTTCCCACAAGTGTTCTTTTTGAAAATATGCTTCAATGCCTCTCTGGCAGTTAATGTACTGCAGCCATAAAGAAATTTGCACTTGGAGAAGGGAGGGATTCAGTTTGGGCAAAGCAGCTGCAAGATTTGATAAAAGGTTTTTTGGGGAAAGTCAACTAACCTTTACTGATACGAGTCTCCTAAATGCAACCCTCAAATAATCTTCACATTCAAAATAGCCCTGTGGTACAACCTTCCTTCAGGGACCCAGGTGGCGCTGTGGGTTAAACCACTGAGCCTAGGGCTTGCTGATCAGAAGGTCGGCGGTTCGAATCCCCGTGACAGGGTGAGCTCCCGTTGCTCGGTCCCAGCTCCTGCCAACCTAGCAGTTCGAAAGCACATCAAAGTGCAAGTAGATAAATAGGAACTGCTCTGGCGGGAAGGTAAACGGCGTTTCCGTGAGCTGCTCTGGTTCGCCAGAAGCGGTTTTGTCATGCTGGCCACATGACCTGGAAGCTGTACGCCGGCTCTCGGCCAATAAAGCGAGATGAGCGCCGCAACCCCAGAGTCGGACACGACTGGACCTAATGGTCAGGGGTCCCTTTACCTTACAACCTTCCTTCAGAACAAGACGACTGAATATCCCTCTTCCCAACAAAAATGAATACATCAGGAATATAGTTAGCCTCAACATTTTTGCCCTCAAAGTTAATCACGAGTAACTAAATATGGAAAGACTGCGCAACACACAATGTTGCTTTTACTGAAATGAATGTCTACATTAATTAAAATGAGGTCAGGAAACATGCCGGGAGGGGGAGGTATTCCTTATGAAACCAGACCAAATGCAAGAGATCTGGCTTCGCAGGCTACCGTATGTATGCTAGCCAAGTGTTCCCATTGTTTTGACGCTCAATAGAAGCTCAGTTGCTACAGCTCTGTCGCTCCCGTCCATGTCTGTCATATCAGATGAGTACGCCTCTCGTCACTGTAAATGGGCACTGAGAAAGAGGCAGAATTGTGCCAGCCAGCCAGTGTGCTATCTAATGCAAGATGGAATCCTTGCAAGCCAATGGGCACAGGGTAAACTAGAACCACACTGACCTGTGTCACAACGATGGTGGCTCCCCAAGTTAACCACTGTAAGCTTCTCAAAGAATGGGACGAAAGTGTCAAATAGCAGACAGCCCCTTTTTTCAAAACAAAAACAAAAAATCCAGTTCGTATTTTATTTGCATACAAAAATATATTTAACAAAAAAAGCATTTACATTAGCTATATAAAATTACAAATCTTTTCGTGAGCACTTTTAAATTAATGTTAAGCTATATCTTATGAAAAAGTACGGCATCAGCAAATTTGTTATTTGAAGAGAAAGTTACAAAAAGTGGAAGAGCAGATGGCAGGTTGCACGCTTGGGAGATGAGGGTCTCCGTCTCCGTCTCTGTCGTATGGAACAGGATCAGCCCAGACTCAACCTCATCCTTTTGTAGGCCCGTTTCATGCAAAAACAGTTGTTTCACATACCTATAAGAACATAAGGCAGGGCAGGTATTAAAATGGCCTGCTGTCATGGACTTAAAATGTATTTTTGGGGTCAGTTTCCTTAAACCTCTACAACAGCAAGATAACCTCGCTACGGCCACACGCCGCTGCTGTGAAGGTTCACAAGTAATCACTCCAGCCCTTATGGCCAAACTGAGGATGCAATGGGGACAAGTAGGTGAGGGCCGGCCCACCCATGAGACCGGCCTCAGGTGGCAGAACCCACAGGAACAGATCCGGCGGGATGCATTGCTTGCTGCTGCCATGGTGGCAGCAATGGCTGTGGCACAACTTTTTTGGGGCGGGCAGACCTGCCTCCTGCTCAGCCCCCTCCCCCCCCCAGGCCGCCTCTATAGTGGCCTCTCAATGAATAGCAGGTACTGGGGGTCTCCTCCCATGCCTAGGAAGGAAATGGCAAGGGCTGCCCTCTGGGGTCTCCTGGGCTCTGCACACACCCGGAGTGATTTAGGGCAGGGCCCTTTCCCTCTGCAACAACCTCTGATTCCCACTTCAACTGTTGAGTGAGGTTGGTTGGATTTTCCCCTTGTTTCCGATGTAGATCTTCGCTCGCCCCTTCTTCCCTGGCAGACAGACGCCATTTTGTGGTTTGCCTTAGCTGTCTGAAGTAGGTTCTGGTTTTCCCCTGGTATTCATGCCCAGGGGTGTCTTAGCCATAGAGGCTAGTGGCGCGGGGCACCATGGCGCCAAGTTCTGGAGGGCGCCAGGGAAGAGGTGGAGGCTGGACGCGGCATCTCCCAGCATCAGCTCACCGCCCTCGTCTGCCTCTGCCATGCCGCGCCTGGAGCCTCCTCCCTGCCGGAGGAGCCGCCCTCCAGCCCCGATGGCAGCGCTGCCCTCGCCCACCTCCACCATGCTGTGCCGTGCCTGAATCCTCCGTCCCGCCGGAGGAGCCGTCCTCCAGCTGCTGCCCGCCCGGAGGGAAACGTGGGGGTGGGGGGCGCCGGAGGGATCCTTGCACCATGGCGCCATATAAGCTTAAGACGGCCCTGTTCATGCCCAGGATCTGAGTGCTGGGCCTGCAGTCCTCCATCCCCAGCCATCTGCAGTAAATGAATTTGGGTCTGGTTGCCCATTAGCCTGACTTACTTGCCAAGGTCCGATCAAGATCAGCGATAAAATCTTCTAATTCTTTTGTGTCTCCAAGCTTTCCTGGAAAAACAAGCCCAAGATTGCTTTATGGTACATATCTAAATAATTAAAAACGAACATTTGAAGACACAAATTCATGAGTTTTCCAGAGTTCTAATGCCGCTTGAGAAATTATTCACAGGCAACCCAAAGTAACTTACAAAAAGAAAGCAACTACCGGTACATCCATCCATCCATCCAAAGCCAGAAAAGAACATAACATTAAAACATCCCACCCACTAATTTGTCCTAATATGCACAAGTCTGTATGCAGTATCAACATTTTTGCAAAGTAATTTTTCAAAATATAATGAATTTTTGTACGTTATTTTCACTAATGCTATATATGCATTTCTATGCACACTTTACTGCAGTGAGTGTATCTTTGTGCAAAATACTTGGCTAGAAAACAGCACTGGGAATTCAGAGAGACACCAATTTCAAAGGATGGCTGCCTTTCAGTTCTCGTACTGTTTTGCAAAGTGCAAATCGTGTTAGGACCACCTGAATCAAATTTCTCCCTATTTCTGTGAAAAGTTGTCTGGCTCTTGCACGATAGGAAAATGGCTCTCTCTGATCCAGAAGCCCTTCTTCCGAAACTCGGCTGCAAGGAGTCTCTTCAGAGTTCCTTAGTGGCAAGGAAAACGTACCTGCGCTCCGGAGAAACAGCTTTATTTCCCATTACTTTATAGATCCTAAAGGTTCTGCCTTGGCATGCAAACAAACTGAGAACTAGCAGAAATGAGGTCCGTCATGCGATCCTGAAGCACAGGCAAACACTGTCTTTGTGGGGCAGGAGGAGCAGGCATCCTATGTACCGCCAACGGCCACCACCCCACGGAAAAAAGGGACTGGAGCCACATGTGGGAGCTTAGAGGTCAAAGAAGGTGGTTCCTGAAGAGAAATTCCTCTCTAGCCTGCACACTCTGATGTCCGGTCTCTGAGCTCATGGTGGGTCTTTTCTTCCTCCTCACAGGGGGGGGGGGGTTAATTAAGTCAATCCAGGGGTTTGGGGGGTGAGGGTGAATTATCTCTACAACATAGAATAAGATACATGGATGCTCAGCATAAACGTGTGCTCATAAACACACCTGTGCTATTCAGAATTTTATTACCTTTGTGAGGAGCTATTGTTGGAGTAGACACAGCTGGAGGAGACGGCGCTGGAGAATTTAGCTTTCCGTCACTGAAACCGAAACTATTTCTGTAGAGTGAATCTGCACCTGCAACAAAAACATATCAAACATTTAGAAGCAGAGACGCAGCAAATCTGTACCAGCAGTAGCCCCCTTCCTCAGCCCCCTCCCACCACCAGAGAGAGAACGAATGAATATACCCATGTCATTCTGCTAGTGCTGCAGAATTTGATTACCTCTCATTTAATCAATGAGAGCTGATTAAAATCCCCAAATAAATGAGAAAAAAAGAAGCAACAGATTCCGGAAAGGTCCACTGGTACGGAGGTTTCACAGTTAACTCTTTGTGGGATCATCCTGGCTCCTGTCCCAAATCTTCAACAGGCTCTTACATGTAAAAAAAAGGGGGGGAAGCAAGCTTTATTCACGGCCTGCAACAAACCAGGTCAGAGACAGATAGTCTGAGGCGCAGCTATAGACGTCAGGAACGGCATCAGGGTTCCAAGACCGGATAAAAGTCACAAAGATGTCTTAATAATGGGTTGTTGTTGTTGTTCAGTTGTTCAGTCGTGTCCGACTCTTCGTGACCCCATGGACCAGAGCACACCAGGCACGCCTATCCTTCACTGCCTCTCGCAGTTTGGCCAAACTCATGTTAGTAGCTTCGAGAACACTGTCCAACCATCTCATCCTCTGCCGTCCCCTTCTCCTTGTGCCCTCCATCTTTCCCAACATCAGGGTCTTTTCTAGGGAGTCTTCTCTTCTCATGAGGTGGCCAAAGTACTGGAGCCTCAATAATGGGTACATTATTAATTATTTTAAAGGTGAGATGGCGTGTTCACTTGCAAAACTCCCTATGAGACGGGTGCGCTTGAAGGTGTGCGTCTGTTGCCCATGGCAGAAGCAGTGGCAAGTTATTGGGGACAAGGTGGGGGAGGGGTCAATTCCTCTGGTTCTCATTGCTCCTCCAGCTGTCCAGCTTCCCCTCCCAGCTTGCTAGGAAATATCGCTGCTCTGTGGATGGGGCAGGAGAGTGAGCCAGCAGGCCTGCCTCTAAAGGCAAAGGGGCAAGGGGAGCCCCCACCCTCTCAGGCGGCCCCCACACCCTCCTCTCCTGTCTCATCTGACAGCAATTGTCACCCGAGCCAGATGGAAGGTTGTGGAATCTTCTTCACTGGAGGTTTTTGAACAGAAGTTAAGAGTCCATCTGTCAGGGATTATTTAGCTGTGCTTCTTGCATTGCAAAGCCCTGGACTTAGATGGTCCCTTGCAGCTCTATCTATATATATATATAAATGTTCCCATTGCGTGTTTGTCCAAAACACCCTTGCTGCGTAACCGCTGGACCAAATCGCATCAAATTAGGACACAGCGTTCCATTACCATGGCATACTAATCTGAGCATAATAAAAATTCAGAAAAACCACACCTGTCATACCTAAAATAAAGTTTAAACGCAAAAAAAAAAGTCGCAGGCATTAGATGTCATCAGCAAAACAGCGCCCTCTAGCGACGGCTATACTGGTACTACAGCTACAAAAGCAAAACAATGGCGCAGCTTTTATACATCACAGCAAAACCTCAGAGCTCCGTCGGCCATTTGCAAGCTTGCAAACCGGTAATTGGAAACGGGGGTGGGGACAGAGAAGGGGCAGGCGGAAGTTGAACAGGGGAACTTCTTCCGTTTCACAAAGCCGTGAAAGTTAGGCCGGCACTGTCACCACAGCCCGGGTCGTCGCCGTTAACGCCATCAAATGCAGGCCCAGCCCAACCGCCGCCCAGGCCCCTTAGCCACCCCGCCACTGTGAAAGGCAGGACCCGGCCCTTCTCCACAGCCGCTCACGCCGCCGCCGTCAGAGCCAGCCTGGGCCGCCCACTGCCCACTTCCCCACCGCAGCTGCCATGAAAGGCAGGCCAGACACCATCCCCACAGCCGCTGCCGGCCCTCTCCTCTCCTACCACCACCCACAGACGCAGCCATTGCAAAGCCTTGGACTTAGATAGTCCCTTGCAGCTCTATGTTTCTATGAAATGCAGCAATGACATTACCTGGAGGAACAATGTTTGAATTCTCAAGCGATGAGAAGCCACGCACTTATTGTGAGATGATAAACTTCCTCTACGCACCCACGATGTCACCCCCCAGAGATTTTCTGATCTACAGCTAGATGGATTTCTACCTGAGCAGCTATTTGGAATGCTTGAAAAAGCAAAATTAGCACGGGGGAATTGTTCCATCGGCTTATCTGAATGCCGGAACTAACTTTAAGGTTTGAAAAGACCACGGTAAATCCCAAGACGTTTTAGGACAATGGCAGCAGCTGACAACGGCAGCATGGCTTCGAAGGCGTCCTCAAGATTTAATGCTGGTTGACTTTTGTGCTTCAGTCTTAATGCTCCTTCTGTCTCTACCAGCTGCTCTCTGCCTCTTTGGCTGTGGTTCATGTGCAGCAGCTCATAAAAGGTTTCTTCTGCTGTCGGCTTGCTTGCTTCTTCTAAGGGAATGGAATAGGCCAGGTGGGCAAGTGGGTGGAAATATTTAATGTACTCTTGCATGCAGCAAACTTCCCACAACCCAACACAACCAGCTACAGTATGTGTGTTTATTTACACTTCTGTTCGTCCTTCGTGGAGTTGGAAGAGGTTGGCATAAAGCCCCCGTTCACTAACTAAGCTAAAACCTCCCCCCAAACCTCTCCAGGCACCTATGTAAATGGCTATTATGGGCTCCATGCCCACAGAAATACAGGTCTAGAAATAGGCTGAGGATTTTAAGGGGCTGAAAAGCTCCCCTCCATCTGAGTGTCTATTAAAATAGGAATCTGTGTGGATTTGTGTGCTTTTGGCCAGGCACATGAAAGCATGCACTGCCCCGGCTGATTAGATCTGAAGCTTTTAATATGTGATATTTTAATGTACCGTATATTCTGGCGTATAAGACGACTGGGCGTATAAGACGACCCCCAACTTTTCCAGTTAAAATAAAGAGTTTGGGATATACTCGCCGTATAAGAAATACGACCCGGCGTATAAGACGACCCCCGACTTTTGAGAAGATTTTCCTGGGTTAAAAAGTAGTCTTATACGCAGGAATATACAGTATTTTTTATTTTTGTTGGAAGCCGCCCAGAGTGGCTGGGGTGACCCAGCCAGATGGGCGGGGTACAAATAAATTGTTGTTGTTGTTGTTATCATCATTATGTAGTTTGGCTGTGCTGAAAACAAACTTCTGCCCTCATGCCATTCGATAGGGAGCAAGATCTTCGTGGCCTGGTGGCACGGCAGAGAAAACAAAAGGCTCAGATAACTGGCAAACGTTTAACCAACTCTGTATTATCAGCTCCACTCGGTTTTTAATCACCCCTTCCACATTCTGAGCTCCCATAATAGCAACACTCCTGAAATCATGCTATTTATTAGGTGAGAATATTTATCAGGTGAAAATAAAGATATATTTTTTTTAAGGTTTCTTGTTCTTATGGCTATATGTGTGCTGGACTACAAAAGCTAGTAGAGAATGAAAGGTGAAACTTGGTATTTTAAAAAAGAAACGCAGACAGGGAACATTTGGGAAGGTGGCAAGGATCGCCCGGATCCTGTAACCTGGAAGTCTGCTCCTCAGGGTAGCATTTTCCTTTTAATAAAAAACCAAAAACAATCGACTTCAGCAGAACCTGAAAGATACCCCACAACTCTAAACAGCGCAATCTGCTTTGGAGAGGCAACTTTAAGCATTTTTAAACTATCCAATCTGCAGAAATCAATATGCTGATGGCAAGCAGCTCTAATTCCCCATTGCAGTTGCTTTCATAGCTTCTGTCCGCATATATACATAGCTGTCAACCCTCCCTTTTTTGGTGGGAAACTCCCTTATTCCAATGCCGTTTCCCGCTGCTATCCCGGATTGTTGATATCCCTTAAATTAGGATTAGGAACAAACGAACATTTACATTTTTATTTATATAGATTAGAATTTTTCAACTACCTAAAGAAGAAAAGGTTAAAAAATGACTACTGCAATGCATTTCATGTGGGGCTGCCCTTGAAGATGAAGTTGTAACTGTGATCAGCTGAAGGGAGCGTGGCTCTACACACCAGCCCCCTGATGTTCCAAGTACCATGTCATACCGAACAGTTAGCTTTTTGGCTGTACTCTCTCTCTCTCTCTCTCTCTCTCTCTCTCTCTCTCTCTCCAACCCTCTTGGATCCATGCGTCTGCTGCAGCTACTGCTAGCATGGGGATTAGATTCCTGGAATGTATCGTTTAATATTTAGCATCACCCCAGACAGAATGTGGGCACCAAGTGTCCCAACCATGTCCTTCGCCTGCATCTGACTCGTGATGCCAGTCGCATTAACTTCAGTGAATCAGACTACGAAAAATTCTAAGCAAAGTATCGTCAAGCCCAGTTCTTTGAATGTGAATTCAAGCAGATTCAGCCCGCTTTGGCTGAAGCAAAACTTACTTAATGAAGGGTTTGGAGTACAGAAAGATGGATGCTTACCTTGGCAGGCAAAATAATTCATGGTTAGCTCCGGTTATTTCTATTCCAGACTTCAGTGAAACCTCAAGAGATCTACTTACATGCAGGTCTGCCTGCCTCTTAAGCAACAGTTAGTTATTACACTAGTCGAAAGGGAAGTGGAAGAACACTCAGACTTTCCTTTCAGAGCAAAAAGGGAAGAAATCACCATGCAATTATTTTTAAACAACACATTTATTCTAGAACAGCTATACTCAACTTTTTCTTCTGACTGGGGACCCACCTTTACTCCAGACATGCACTATGGGACCCGATTTTTAACTTTATACCATATAATCTATACAGTGATAGCAGTGCTGCTGAAACCCACTTTAAGGTCAGACCGTGCCTCACTAATGGGTGGAAAACCAGTGTCCTAGAAGACAACCCTTAATGTTTAGTGTGATAACAGCAAGTCAGCCTGCATCTTTGACTTAAATGTATTGTTGCACGCTGGTCCAACCTCCGAGCAGTGCAAGATTCCATGGGATTGTATTTCCTTTGGGAATGAGGCACTGTGGGGTCTTACTGATAAATGGTTTATTTACATGTATATACAATCTGAGCCGTCAGTGGAGGGCTTCACACCACCAAAGTCTCCCATAGTCTTGGATTCAAACAGAAATCCTCCAATGCCCAGGAGAGAGGTAAAAGGTAAAGGACCCCCTGGACAGTTAAGTCCAGTCAAAGGTGACTATGGGGTTGTGGCGCTCATTTCGCTTTCAGGCCAAGGGAACCAGCGTTTGTCCACAAGGTTTCCGAGTCATGTGGCCAGCAGGACTAAACCGCTTCTGGCGCAATAGGACACTGTGACGGAAGCCAGAGCGCATGGAAACGCCGTTTGCCTTCCTGCTGCAGCGGTACCTATTTATCTATTTGCACTGGTGTGCTTTCGAACTGCTAGGTTGGCAGGAGCTGGGACAGAGCAACGGGAGCTCACCCCGTCATGGGGATTCAAACCACCGGCCTTCTGATTGGCAAGCCCAAGAGGCTCAGTGGTTTAGACCACAGCGCTACTCAGAGAAGAGAAGTGCTGGGTCAGGACAGGCTAGGAGCATCTGCATGGTGATGTCTGCTTCGCGCCCCCTTTAAAAATTGCACCTGGCGCCACGGCCCCCCGTGGAACTCCCCATGCTACGCCTCTGTTTTTTTTGTATGCATCACAACCAGCATCTCTCTATGCAAACAAGAACAAAACTCATTCAAAATGGTCTAACTTGGAATAGAAGACGCCAGTGCTTTTGTCAGAGACATGCAGATTTGTTGCAGCAAAATACCAAAACCTTATCATCATCAATAGGTGGGCAAGGTTGACTTACCCTTTTATTATTCAGAGATGGAAGCCTACAGATGCAGTTCTAAGCTGTGTCGAGTTGGATTTAGTCCTATAGCTTTGTTGCCACTAAAGCACAATCCATCTTTGGTGGAGT
The DNA here is from genome assembly GCA_034641385.1 of Darevskia mixta. NCBI lineage: Eukaryota > Metazoa > Chordata > Lepidosauria > Squamata > Lacertidae > Darevskia > Darevskia mixta. The sequence continues at coordinate 41,637,114 of JAWWNH010000011.1, read as the reverse complement.
TCCACTGACTGAATTCAGCATGAAAGCATGGAGAGGCTAAACTTTGCTGTTGAGCCAAGAATAAATTATGTCTAACGTCCAATCAAGTGGTAGTCATCCAAACCTGAGACAGAAGAGTCAGCAGAACTCGCTAAATCCTCAGAGCATTTTACAATCCAGCACGATATCAAAGTATCCAGGGGGATACAACCCACAAAATCCATGCCTTCACAAGGTTATGCTCCAGTTCTGGCAACGCCCCACTGAAATCTGTGCCGTGAATAGGTAATTATTGGGCTGGGACTGATCTGAGCTGGAGTTCAAGCAAAATCTGGCCAGATGTTCCCGATCCCTGGCAAAGTGCAGATGCCACCAAAACTCTCTTTGCATCTGCAACTAACTGTCCGTGTAGAACAGGGGTTGTCAACCTGGTCCCTGCAGCCCACTAGTGGGTGTTTCAGGATTCTAGGTGGGCGGTAGGGGGTTCTACGACACAAGCTGAATCCTCCTTCCATCGAGCGCTGGTGGGCGATAAGGAAATTTTACCATCAAGAAAGATGCATTAGTAGGCGGTAGGTATAAAAAGGTTGACTACCCCTGGTGTAGAATATCAGGCCCCATGTGTGCCCTGAAAAGCGCATGGGGAAACTGACAAAAGTCCATAGCCAGGAGGGTGGGGTTTGAAGGGAGGGGAATCAACTTTTCTGCATGAGTGGAAAGTCTTTGTATGACTCGCTCATTAATGTGTTACTGGAACGTCGCCTTTTCCCTCCATCTCCAATGTGACAAGAACTTTTCCGCACCAGGTATCACCTGACCTTCCTACGCCTCTGGTCAAAGGCAAAGTGGGTTAGCTACCAAGACTCTCAGTACGAGTTATCGACCCACTGCACAATGCAGATGGTACACGGACCCAGTATAGTCCCAAAACAGAGAAAGAGAGGATCTGTAGAAAGAGCTGGTCGAATACTTTTCTTGGCTTATGGTGAAGCTACTAGCTAGCAGAGATCACAAGAAGCCGATAAGAGTTTGCAGGAAGCCAGAGGAGAGAGTATGTGCAAGGTGGCTTGCTGTTCCATCCAATAAAAGTTGTTTACAGACAAAATACCACCTAGCAGGCTTTTTTTTTTTTTATACTGCGGTTGCTGCAGTTTTGTGTTTTTAGAGCATGTCTCCTTGTGGCCTGGCTTCTCCCACACTGACATTTCGCATAAGTGTTACCAAGGAAACGGCGGGGTAATGAATTTGGCACCACAATTTCGCTACCGAGACAAAAAGGGAAACCAACTTGCATTCAAAGAGGGAGAGTCGATGTTTGAACAGTACAGGACTGTGAGCGGCTGTAAATTCAGCAGTGTGTGTGTCACAAACGGCCAAGGAGGAGAAGCAGTCAAGTTATGACATCTGTGCATTTCCCTAGAATAAAGGCCCTCTCTATTAATCCTGCTACGCCTTTCGGATTTCTTTACAAAAGGTCCTTGTCGTTTCTTTATACTGCCATTCAAGAATACCAAGAAAGAAATCAAGGCATGTCCATGTAACTAGAAATCTGCCTCCTCCCAATTGGATGAGGGTTTAAACACACCCAGACCCTGGACTTGTCTTTTTACATACACAACGATGGAGACCCTGTAGCCTTCCAGGTGTTGCTGGACTACAATTCCCATGATCCCTGGCTGGACCTGAAGGACCACAAGCTCCCCATCCCTGCCCTAGAGCTAAATCGTCTTCTTGAGAACCCAACAACCATCTTTGGTGATCTCTCTCGTTCTACCCGCTCAACAGAGTGGACATGGTGCCTTAGCCCCTATTTCATATGCTTTTGAATCTGGCAATATTTCAGGCATTATTAAATTTGGATTTTCACTGTTGCTTTGGAATATGATTGTGGTCAAATGACATCGTAGCAAGAAGGGTGGTGTTAAAAGTTGTCTGAATGGAAGCTGGGAGAGAAGGAAAGGCTGGCTGGCAGGGCAACAGAAGTCTTTTTCAAAATTCAAGATTCAAGATTTCTTTATTGTCATTGTACAAGTACAATGAAATTGGATAATAATAATAATAATAATAATAATAATAATAATAATAATAATATTTTTATTTTTCCAAATATTGCCTGTGTGGTTCCAAATATCTTTATACAGCAGCTGCACATTTGCTTTGTGTTTTCTTATTTTAAGAAACAGAATGTTTGAATTCTCATTGTGTGTGTGCTAAATATCGGTTTATGCCACACGGCAGATTTGGGAAGCTATTTCTAGCCAGTGGGCTGGATGGCTGTTTCCCCAAACCATTAGGTTCCCCACGGTCCCTTTTGACAGGTAGGCCGGGTCACCCACCTGTCAGTCACCTGGTGCTACCACAAGACCAGCCCCCTCAAATATTTTACTGGGGTGTGTGTGAAGGGACCTGGGGACCCTAGGAATTGGCACTTATGGAACAAGCTTGCCAGTTCGATCCCCGAACGGATGATCTCCAGGGTTCCTTGCAACTCTACAAATTCTGTGATCGCTACGATCACATTCTTTAGCTGGTGATACATTGCGATGTTGACAAGTTGATATTGCTTCCATGGCCAATCATGGAGATTTGGGGCACTTTTCTATACAAGTCTACTCCAGTGAATTCTAGGGACTTAGGACTAGATCTCCCAACCACCAGAGTTTTAACAACACAAGATATATAGCAATAAATATTGTCACAGCGTGAAAAACACGGGCACAAAACAAAGCCGCGCTTTTGTTTCTGTTGGGTGGGGATGTCTGTGTCCCGAGACAGGTAAAAATACCTTTGAGAAGCATTCCTCTCTCAAGAGCAAGTCGTGTAAAAAAGCAGGTGACTTTGGGCAGCAAATTGCTGAATGCAAATGTTTTTGAGCAGTTAATTCTCAAGCACCGCAATCACATAGCTGTCAACCCTCCCTTTTTTTTGTGGGAAACTCCCTTATTCCAATGCCATTTCCCGCTGCTATCCCGGATTGTTGATATCCCTTAAATTTCCCGGATTTCAAAGGAAGCAGCTCCTCTCCCTCCCTGCCGGCCAGGGAGGCTCCTCAGCTGCGTTGCTCGGCTGCCAATAAGGAGTCTGAGACCGACTGGGGGCGGAGCTTGCATGCCTTGTGCAGCCAGACCCTCACGCCCAACCAGACAGACAGCCTGCCTGCCGTCTACGCGCTCGCTCTTTCGCTCACCCGTTCGCGCGCAGCCTCTGGAGCGCAGGGTGGCGAGGCTACTTGGTGCCATTGCACCGCCCTCGCGGCATCCCTTATTTTCAATATGAAAATCTTGAAATATGAAAATATTGACTGCTATGTGCAGTCAAGTCCTGGCGCTGCTATGAACGGCACTGAGCAAACTCTCAGAAAACGCATCTGTCGTAAAGATTTTGTTTTTTTAAAGAAACAATCTTAGGAGCCTATCAGAGGAGAGATGCAAAAGATAAAGGTCAAGCCAGCACCTTTTTCACAAGAACACTGACACTAAGCCGTAGGAAAAAAAGCCAGATGCTGGCCAAACTGCCCCACATATCCCTTGTATGGCACAAGCTCATGATGGATAGTGGTGGAAGGTATATGGCAAGCATTTAAATAGATGCACACCTGAGGTTCCCAAATACATGGGGGGAGGGAGGCTAAGTGCCAACCCTAAATTAAGTACATACATAGATGCCCATTCAGAGTGGGCATCTCCTATTTGCCAAGGCAGGAAGAACAGCAGCCGATTACACCGGACTACACATCTATCTGCACATTTTAAGCAAGCAAGCAATATTCAGCGCACTAACATTCAAATGCCCCTCGACAGATGAAGAAGCCCTGTGTGTGCGCTCCATAGAGCTGGACTCGACCTTCAGCTGACACTCAGAGCCATTTCTGCTCTGGGCAACTGAGTCCCCATCATCCATGCACACGACCGTGTCGACTTCAGCTCCCCCCTGAAGTGCTAAAAAAAGCAAGCGCTTTCTCCGGGGCAGACGCGCGTCGGTGGAGCAAAATGACGAGGATGAGCCCAGGATCCCCGAGAGAGATCCCACGACCGGCCGAGGGTGCCTTGAGCAGGGGGTTGAATAAAGGGGAAGAGTTCCCTCCTGGCGGCAGCAGCAGCAGAGCATGGACTCACCCTGGGCGTCGCAGCGGAACAGGGACTCCCTCTGGGCGGCGTCGCCGCTTCTCCGCCGCTCCGGAGGCTCCTCGCCGGGGAAGCGGCGCTCCTGGGCGCCGGGAGAGAAGGCGTCCAGCACGGCGTCGAACTCGCGCAGCTCCTCCGCCAGGTCCCCCGGAGCCCCGTCGAGAGAGCAGCGAGGGCCCTCCGTCGGGGGCCGCCTGGCCGTCGAGGCGCTCCCGTCGGCGGACAGACAGGGGCGCCTCCGCCCGCCGAGCTCCGCTGCTGCTCCCCGACGCCCCGACGGCTCGTCTGCGGCGAAGGCGCCCCAGGGCTGCTTCCCCTCCGGACGCTGCATGGCCGCCGGAGACGTCGAGCGAGAGAGGTGCCCAATTCCCCCTCGGAGCCGCCCAGGAACCGCCGCCGTCGGGGATCGGGAGGCAGAGGCAGGGGCCGCCCACGGAGCTTTCTTCCCCACCCGGTCTCTCCCCGTCTCTCCGGCGGAGGGAGGCGGGAAGGCTCCCCGGGGCCCCGCCCAGCCACGCCGGCTTCTGGCTGCGAACCGCCCGACGGGCTTGGCGCGCGCAGGGCGGCATACAAATGGTGCATTCGGGGGATACCCGGGCCGGGCGCGCGCCTGCGTAATTGTGGTTATTACCGATTAAACTGCAGGATGCGGTTTTAGTCAGTTTTCATTGGAGTAGCATATGCTCTGTATTGTTCTCGATTTCTCTTTTGTGCATTGCTCCCAGTGTCTTCGGAATAAGAGTGTTTCTGCACATGCAGAAGGAAGAAAGGCTACAAGCAGTAGCCCCTCCAAAATATTATTATTATTATTATTATTATTATTATTATTATTATTATTATTATTATTATTCATTCATTCATACATACATATGCATGCATGCATGCATACATACATACATACATACATTTATACATACATACATACATACATACATACATACATACCCCGCCCATCTGGCTGGGTTTCCCCAGTCACCCTGGGCAGCTTCCAACAAAATATTAAAATACAATAATCCATCAAACATTAAAAGCTTCCCTAAACAGGGCTGCCTTCAGATGTCTTCTAAAAGTCTGGTAGACTAAAAGTCTTTGACATCTGGTGGGAGGGCGTTCCACAGGGCGGGTGCCACTACCGAGAAGGCCCTCTGCCCATAGCTGTCAACTTTCGGATTTGAAAATAAGAGGGATTTTTTCAAACTTTCAGATTTGAAAATAAGGGATGCCGCGAGGGCGGTGCAATGGCACCAAGTAGCCTCGCCACCCTGCGCTCCAGAGGCTGCGCGCGAACGGGTGAGCGAAAGAGCGAGCGCGTAGACGGCAGGCAGGCTGTCTGTCTGGTTGGGCGTGAGGGTTGGGCGTGAGGGCACAAGGCATGCAAGCTCCGCCCCCAGTCGGTCTCAGACTCCTTATTGGCAGCCGAGCAACGCAGCTGAGGAGCCTCCCTGGCCGGCAGGGAGGGAGAGGAGCTGCTTCCTTTGAAATCCGGGAAATTTAAGGGATATCAACAATCCGGGATAGCAGCGGGAAACGGCATTGGAATAAGGGAGTTTCCCGCAAAAAAAGGGAGGGTTGACAGCTATGCCTCTGCCTGGTTCCCTGTAACTTGGCTTCTCGCGAGGGAACCACCAGAAGGCCCTCGGTACTGGACCTCAGTGCCCGGGTAGATGGATGGGGGTGGAGACGCTCCTTCAAGGGGTCCGCTGGCTCTGCCCCCCTCCCAGCCGTGTCCCCCCCCCCACATACACACCATGGAGCCAGGAGCAGCTCTGAACAGTGAGCATGCAAGTGCACAGCCACACCTCTGGAGGCTCCTTCGTGGCACTGAGCTGTCCTGTTGCCCAAGGCTCCTCGCTGCACCGTATGTTCCTGCCTGCCCCATGGCTCTCCCTCCAGCTCTTCTGCTGAAAATGAAGGGTCAGGGGGCTGAGCCGCGGTGAGAAGGCATTAATGTGCAGTACTCCCTTCTTTCAGTGCAAAGCAAACATGATCGCCCCAAGAACCTTCCAGCCAAAAAATGATTGCTTTTATATTTACTTACTGTAAGCACCAAGAGAACTTTATTCTATAGGATGCCATCAATAGATAAAACAAATCTGTGACTTAGCAGGTAACTCAAGAAAGTGAGCTTTTACCAATCTGCTTCTATTACATCATGTTACAAGAATCAGGTAAATTTAAACCCAGAAGCTGCTACTGAAATTGGCAGTCTAACTTCACTATGATTGTGGATTTTGTAATGTGAACAGATGTCTAACAGCAGAACTTGAGCTGGAGCCAAGAAGGCATCTTAACGTAAGAAATCACAGAGGCATTAACATAATAATTAACAAATGCTAAAAGCTGTGTTTTGAATCGGTGACCTGGAAGTGAGCTCCTCAAAGCAATATACCGTAGAATGTGTGTATGCATGCGTGCTTTTGTTTTTAAAACTCATCTTTTGCCTTTCTTGTTTTCTTTAGAGATTTCTTACATATTTCCTTTCTCACTATTTGATATTCATGAATATCCCACAATGGATATTAGAATTAGTTAACGCCGAAACCCTTGAGAAACCTTCACAAAACCCAGTGTTCTGCATTTGGATCTGAAAGAGGAGCTAAATTAAACCAGTGCAGGAGGAGGTTCTGTGAACGGCCTTGAGACCTTTGAGTACAGGACGGTATATAAATTAATTAATTCAATCAATCAATCAATCTTCCTTCTAAGTTTCTCCAAAAACAAGTGTCCATAAGCCAACGAGGTTTGTTCTTCAGGTCCTTAATGTTGTTGACACAGAAGTTTACTAATGGGAGGTGTGGATCTTTCCCAATAACCTGATGGATAAACTCTGCCTTAGAAAACCACTGCTGACAGACAAAGCCATCACATGTGGTGGTAAGTTCTGATCTACAGGTCCCTCCAGGTCAACATGTGGCTCAAAATACCCACAGCTCAGTGGTAAAACATTTATCTTGAATGCGGAAGGCCCCAAGTTCAATCTCTTTTGTCTTCAGATAAGAACTGGGAAAAATATCTTATTTGAAAACCTGGAGAGCTGCTTCCAGTCAGAGTAGACACTATTGAGCTAGATGGAACAGTGGTCTGATTTGGTCTAAGGCAGCATCCTGTGGTCATCATTTCCATAGAGTTTTAAAAAAAGATTTCATGACCATGGCCCCGTAAAAATAAACATTCAATATATATAAAAACACAAAACCAGAGCCAATGTGTACAAAATAATTTATTACAGCATTACATCAGTTGGCATTATTTTACAGTGAATTTTTCATTCAACTATTGATTCTAAACAGATGATAGAAGAGACTGTCTTCAAGATAATTGTCTGTCTTGATAAAACTTCCCTTCTTGGATTTTGCATAGGGCCTAAGTAGTATTACTTAAATATTTACATTAACCATAAAAAGGAAAATAAACTGGTTCGATTATTTTTCAGAAAATGGATTTTCTGTACAAGCCAGGGTGTATTTTAAGTTTGGACAGCAGTTTATATAAAGTTGTCATGAATAGCCATTGAAGTAAAACATTTAAGATGGTTGACTTAGAATTTTGATATGTTGTAGGCGTAATCCATTTGGATTAATGCACCAAAATACAAAGAAAAATATTAACTGTGATTTGAAGACAAACTAATTGTGCTCATTTAAATTTGTTAAAGTAAATATTAACCACTAATTGCTTTATAGCACTTAAACCAATACTTCAGCAAAAATTGAAGTTCACTTCTTGTGAGTTTTAACAGAGCTCAACATCATATTTAAACATAACTTATTATCTGGGATTGGCCACGTTCTATGTTGTTGTACCCTCCCCCCCCAAAAAAGTGGAATAATATTTCAAAATTTGTAAGTGGTGAAGAAACAAGTATCTAAACAGTAATAGCGGGTATTCAAGAGTTCAAAAATATTTAATAAACAGTTCAAACTAATAGTTACGAGAAAAAGGAGGTTATAGCTTTTTTTTAAAAAAGCATACCAATTTAAAAGCACAAATAAGCTTTCCGAATGAAGCAGTTTCCATAAAATGCTTTAAATAAACAGAAAATCGCCATCACCCATAATTAGGATTTGTGCTTTGAAAGAAACAAATAAAAAAGCTGAAAACAATGGACAAGACATGCAGTATGATAACCCTTTTAACTTGCCAAGTTTGCTAATCCAATAGGTTTTATAAGAAGTGGCTGTATTTATCTGAATATGTAACAGCATTCATGTGAATGGTCAAACTCTTGTGTCCATGATTTTGGATAAAAAGATTCATAACTGTACAAATATAAACATAACCAGTATTATGCAGAGATAGATGTCTACATAGATATCAGCAGCTCCTGTTGGGAGAAATGAGCTCATAGCACAGTACATTTTCATTCAACTGCCTGTCTGAATTTCCCCAATGTATTCGGAAGTAGAAACCCTGAACTGTGTTCCACCAGTCTGGAAGAGAGCACAATCCCATTGCTCGGCTTTACGTTTCATTGGACAGTACATTGTGATGGATGGCTGTATGATTGATCGATGCAAAGCTACCATCATCTTCCTTTGTGGGGGAGAAAAATGCAGATGCTAAAGGAAAGAGTTTGTGGCATGCCAGCCGGTACTCATCACTCTGGGTGGGGCTGGCTCCAAAGCTGCCATCAAGTAAGGACTCTAAAACTGTTGTTAAAGTCTGAAGACAGAAAAAAAGATTATTATTTTTAAGTTGGGGCGTCTTCCACAAAATAATCCCAACAGAAAACACCCATCCCTATTAGCTCCTCTCTCAAGTGTAGGGCTGCTGCTGCTGCAATCTTTTTTCTTTTCTACTAGAAGTCAAAATACTGTTTTCTTCCATGTGTTATCCTCTAATATAGGGGTAGGCAACCTAAGGCCCGGGGGCCGGATCCAGCCCAATCGCCTTCTCAATCCAGCCCGCGGATGGTCCGGGAATCAGCGTGTTTTTACAAGAGCAGAATGTGTCCTTTTATTTATTTGCGGGGCATAGGAATTCGTTCGTATATTTTTTTCAAAATATAGTCTGGCCCACCACATGGTCTGAGGGATGGTGGACCGGCCCATGGCTGAAAAAGGTTGCTGACCCCTGCTCTAATAGGTAAGGTAAAGCAGGCATCCCCAAACTCGGCCCTCCAGATGTTTTGGGACTACAACTCCCATCATCCCTAGCTAACAGGACCAGTGGTCAGGGATGATGGGAATTGTAGTCCCAAAACATCTGGAGGGCAGAGTTTGGGGATGCCTGAGGCAGGGGCGTAGCAAGGGAGCGGGCCGCCCCGGTGGGGGTGACACTCGGGGCGGGGGTCCCGCCCCCTGCGCCTCCAAAGCCGCCCTGGGCTTTTTCTTTTTAAGGCTATTTTCGGCGCTGCCGGGGCGGAGCCGCAGGGACGGCCAGCGAGGAGGGGTGTCATGCTTGTCGCTGATGTGACACCCCCACCTCACTGGCCGCCCCTGTGGCTCCACCCCGGCAGCACTTTTTTCGCCGCTGGGCTCCCTGGGCGGAGCCGCGGCATGGAGGCAAGGGGCGGGCCAGCCAGGAGGGGTGTCACCCGCTCCTCGCTGGCCTGCCCCTCTCCTCCATGCTGCGGCTCCGCACAGGGAGCCCAGCAGCGAAAAAAGCCGCTGAAAGGGGGGGGGAAGGAAAACAAAGCAGGCACTTGAAAGCGCCTGCTTTGTCTTCCTCCCCCCCCTTTCAGCGGCTTTTTTCGCCGTGGCATGGTGGCAAGGGGCGTCGCTCCGTGCGCATGCGCATTGTGACGTCATGCGCACGGAGCGATGCCCCGCCCCCAGGGGTGCCGCTTGGCTTGCCGCCCCCGGCAGCCAAGCGGCACGCTATGCCCCTGGCCTGAGGTAAAGGACCCCTGGACGGTTAAGTCCAGTCAAAGGCGACTATTGGGTTGCGGCACTCATCTCGTTTTTCAGGCCGAGGGAGCCAGTGTTTGTCCACAGCTTTCCGGGCCATTTGGCCAGCATGACTAAAGCGCTTCTGGTACAACGGGACACGAGAGCGCATGGAAATGCCGTTCCCCACACCTCCTCATGTGCATGTCACCTCATGCACTGTTCACAACAGCATACTATCTAGAAACTTCAGTTTCACAATCGTAATAATGAATTACCTTCACATTTTTGTCTGTCATAGTTTCATCTAGTTTAGTTGCAATGCCAATAGCTTTCTCTTGTCTTGAGTTGTCCAGGAAATACATCATCTTGGCACCTGAAAAAGAGGAGGCATAGATGTGGAACAGGGTGGCTTTCCACAGGAAACCATTCAAAGGGAGAGCTTAATGGTATGTTTTGCTTCAGTTTTCACTAACGCTAAACATGCATTGTGCGCATTGTAAAAAACAAAACAAAAAAAAAACTTGAAATAATAGCAAGGCAACAAGGACAGTTGAGTCAGCAAGTTACAGCAAAGCAAAGTCCACCATACTGGATCCAAAGAAGCTCAAGAAAATAAATTCACCCATACTGTCATCAAAGGCCACCCCGTTTTATATCAATAGGTCCAGCCTAAGCTACAGTAGGGCCAGAGAGAAGCCAGCAAAATATGACTTCAATTTTTCTGAGGTTCTGGGAGGGAAAAAACCTTACTTCACTCAGAACTGGGTATCTGACTTCAAATTCTTACTGCAACCATTATATGTTGAACTCCAATAAGTCTAAATTAAAGGCGAACCATGACACAAAATCTGAATATATTTTTTATTTGCCACAGTTACTAAAGCAATTAATGAAGACAAGAGAAGTTCAATTATCCACAGTTACCTCATTAAAGTAATTAAAGTACCGGTAATTTAGCTTTGTAATTTGGCTGTGTATTTAACAATAAACATGACTTTTAAAGGGCAGCGAATGTAGCAAGATCCATGCTAATGAAGTTGTGAGTTACGGTTCGGAAGCCACTAAGAATAGACACCACACAAAAGAAAAAGATAACAGAGTAAGAAAATCCCATGGGAAAGACCTGATGAAGTAATGGGGGAAGGCATTCTAATAATAGAAGACAATGGGGATGACAGAGATGGAAATCCTCAGCCCATAAAGACTGGTGGTAGACTAAACACATATATAAAACTGCAAAATGATGAAGACAACAATTAGCAATGTTTCTTCAAGTTCTCACAGTCTTCATTTAGGCCAGGCATGGCCAAACTTGGCCCCACAGATGTTTTGGGACTACAATTCCCATCATCCCTGAACACTGGTCCTGTTAGCTAAGGATGATGGGAGTTGTGGTCCCAATACATCTGGAGGGCCAAGTTTGGCCATGCCTGATTTAGACTTTCCTTCCTTCTGAACGTGGAAGTGATAATGCTAGGAATCATCTAATGAAACTGACCAGCAGCACATTCCGGACGGTGGAAGGAAGGGCTGCTTCACCCAATCCATCATTTAAGTTATGGAGTTCATTGCCACCAGCTGGAGTGTTTGCCAAATTCTCCAATTCACGGAGAAGAAATGTACCATGGCTATTAGTCATACTGATTACATGGGACCTCCATGTTCAGAGGTACTCTGCCTCTGAATACTAATGGCTGTGGAGCAACAGCAGGCGAGAGATACTGAGCTGCTTCAGATGACCGTAGATGGAGCGGATCCAGCCAAGATAGAAACAGGTCTTTTCCTGTGCATGTAGCCCTAGCTCTTCCTGCCTCATGGGCATACCCTCCAACATTGCTCACATGAAAATAGGGAGATTTCTCACTCCCCCACAACTGGCCCTCCTCGACTCACCATTTTGGGGTGCCTCCCCCCCACCGCAGAGCATTTCCTATCAGAAGAAGGGTGAGTGCCACCACCGGCCGGCACACACACACACACACACCCCGTCCTGAGAAAACCCCTTAATCCCAATTTTATTTTATTCTTCGGTAGATTTGCAGAAAGAAAGACACAAACCAATACATAAATTTTAGAAAGATTAGACACGGACACACAAAGCATTGTTTTAAAAAATCAAGACTCCTTCTCTTCTTCTCTTGGGGTCCTGCTTTTCCTTTCTGTGAAATCTCGCGAGAGGAGCACTTTTCCTTTACAGTGGTACCTCGGGTTAAGAACTTAATTCGTTCTGGAGGTCCGTTCTTAACCTGAAACTGTTCTTAACCTGAGCTACCACTTTAGCTAATGGGGCCTCCCGCTGCCACCACGGGATTTCTGTTCTCATCCTGAAGCAAAGTTCTTAACCCGAGGTACTATTTCTGCGTTAGCAGAGTCTGTAACCTGAAGCGTCTGTAACCTGAAGCGTCTGTAACCTGAAGGTACCACTGTATCTCCTTGGAGCCGCCAAGATGCCTTCAAGACTGAGCAAGACCAGGAAACTGTGAGGTCCCGTCAGCCACGGCCATGGTCGTATTGGCAAGCATAGAAAGCATCCTGGAGGATGTGGTAATGCCACCACAGAATTAACTTTGATAGATACCATCCTGGTTATTTTGGAAAGGCTGGTATGAGACATTACCACTTGAAGAAAAACCAGCACTTCTGTCCCACAGCCAACCTGGAAAAACCGTGGCCACTTGTTAGTGAGCAGACAAGGCTCAAGTATGCCAAAAATCCGGCCGGATTATCACCTGTAATTTATGTTGTGTGCTCAGTCCTGGGCAAGGGGAAACTGCCCAAACAGTCTGTAGTTGCGAAAGCAAAGTTCTTCAGCAGAAAAGCAGAAGAAAAAAATAAAAGAAGTTGGTGGAGCGTGTGTGCTAGTAGCATAAGGACTTCTCTATGTGCTCAGATTTAAATAAACATCATTTCAGCTTAAAAAAATAAATAATCCAGACTCCTTGCACTCTGCTCCGCTTCCCCTTTCTTCCTGCCCAGGGCAAGGCTGGGTGGGCCTCCGCAGCCCCTCCTCCTTGACTGCTCTCCAGCAGCCACTTTGAGCAGCCCAGGGGAGGAGGCTAGCACCAGCGACCAGAGAGAAGCAATGGGATGCTCCCTTGCAGCTCAGGCCAAGCACCACCTTGTTCTCCCTAAGCTTAGCGGCAGCAGCATAGGCAGAGAACAGGGGCATTCCAGGATCAAATAAAAAACCCGGAATGGCTTTCGTAATTTCAGAACTGTCCCTGGAAAATAAGGACACTTGGAGGGTATGGAGTGAATAAACCAGGAAGTCTCTAATGAGCCAGAGCATCTTGTTTTATCTGAACTATTGTTACCAGGACAGAGGACCTTAAAGAACTTGAAATCATGGTGGCGGACCAACTTCAAGCTGCCTTCAAGCCTTCTTAGGAGCCTCCTCCTAGAGGTTTATGGTTGTCAGGGGCAGAGTCCTGGGCTAGATGGACCTTTTGGTCTGTTGAGCAGGGCTCTTCTCCTGAACCTACTTCAAGTCCTACAATAAAACACAGGCGTGGCATAACGTCATCCTTTAAAACACAAATAAACCAACCTGATAGCAGATGCCGTATGGAGGTAGAATTGCGTCTGAGAAATTCTTCGTTAAAACTTTCCAAATCTTTACTAATAAAAATCTTCTGCATTTCTTGGGTTAGGACTTTGTTCACAATTTCTGGCAAATTACTATGATCAGACACTAAAAAAGTTAAAAAAAACAAAGCACATTGTTGTTACCATCTAACAAGACTGTACCTCAGTGTTCCAAGCACAGTTTTATAGCATGCAAACAGCAGATTTATCTTATACTTACCACATTTGGAGAATTTAATTAAACATTCATGTAGCCACGGGTTATTACTGTCAATAGCAAAAGCTCTTTTAACCGACTGCAACATTAAGAGAAACTTTCCTGCGTAAATACAAGAATAAAGAACTAGTTTTTATAATGTTATTTACATTTGAATAATCTGTTTGTATTGCTATGTTATAACCGTTCTGCACAAACACTCTCACTCATGTGTCACATGCAAAATAAAGGAGACCTCTATCACATATAATAATGTTCAAGTGTCCCTGCGTCCACTGTGTGTCAGTGGAACTGCGCGAGTGCGCATGTCCCACAGGGACGCACGGATTGGAGAGCTCTACTTTCCCCCCCCCAACAGGGACGCAGGCATTGGAGCGGCCGGAGAGGGGGGCGTGTCTGGGAGGCAGCGGCGGCGCACGCGCGTTGTCAGTTGGGGCAGCGCCGCCGCCTTGCATGGAGCCTCCTCCTCCTCCTCCTCCGGCCGCCGCCGCCACGCTCCTTCTCTCCCCCGGCCGCGCCAATCACGCGAGCCCCCGGCTTCACCCGAGGCCTACCCGCCCGAAGCCGCCGCCGGGGCCGCCTGTCAGCTGCAGTCAGCCGCCAGCCTCTGCCGCCTCCTCCTCCTCCTCTAGCACCCGTTATTGTAACGGGCTACCTTCAACTAGTTATTTATATATGCTACCTGTCAGCTTATTAACAAGGAAAGGCCAGGTCCCTGCCCTATGGGGCTGCCAGGAGCTGAAGACAAACATGGGTCAGCAATAAAAAATACAGTGTCAGAGAAGTTAACTCTTTATTCAGAGAAGCCCCAAAAGCGCAGGCCTAGTGGTCCGAGCAACTCTTCCCACTGCTCTCTAAGGCTCCTCCTCTCCAGGGTCTTTCCCAAGCAGTCATAGACTGTGTCTGCGCACAACCAATCTCTGTTCTGCTCTTCATTTCTCTGCGTGTTCTAGATGACCAGGGGGAGAGAAGTGGTTGCAGCAGGATGGGGAGACTCTCTTGAGAGCCAGTGTGGTGTAGTGGTTAAGAGCGGTGGACTCGTAATCTGGTGAACCGGGTTCGCGTCTCCGCTCCTCCACATGCAGCTGCTGGGTGACCTTGGGCTAGTCACACTTCTTTGAAGTCTCTCAGCCCCACTCACCTCACAGAGTGTTTGTTGTGGGGGAGGAAGGGAAAGGAGAATGTTAGCCGCTTTGAGACTCCTTCGGGTAGTGATAAAGCGGGATATCAAATCCAAACTCTTCTTCTTCTCTGGCTTCTTCAGGAGCCTGTCTCCCCTCTGCCTCTTGACCATCTTCTCCAGCCTCTGCTTCAGCTTCGGAGTCTGAACTGTTCTCTGCCACAGCCTCTTCCTGCTCTCTAAACCCTGTTATCTCTTCTGCTTCTGAAACCTCCTCCTCCCAGTCTGCTCCTTCTTCTACCTCTGACCTCTCATTGCCATCCCATCACCAGTCCCCTGGCTCTGAGCCTTCTTCCCCTGGGGATTCCCTTGGGGGTCCCCCAGCTGGTGCCTCCCACCACTCCTCTGCGCCCAGCCATCCCATTACAGGGGCTTACAACCAAGAAATAGGCCCGAGGCAGACAACAGAGAAGGGGCAGGTGACTGGAGGCAGGGACTAGACGGATTGAATGTAAAGTTATTTAAGTTATGCAAGGTTATGAGAATGATGACGGTATAGCAAAGGTATCATAGAAAAGGTGAGGAGGAGGATTTGAATGAAGTAAGGGAGATGGCCTTTGGGGAGGAGGTTTCAGGCATAAGTGGCAGCAAATAAGAAATGGTGTTGTTTGAGGTGGCAGGAGACCTTTGGACACCTGAGGATTGTGGAGCTGGACCAATGAAACCAAAATACAGGGATTATGTTGGTATATAAAAATGGAGAGACAAGGGGGCGGGGAAGATCTTGACAAGAAGCTTGTGCAGAATCTGGGAGTAAAAAGGATGCCAGTGCAGAGATTTAAGGACAGGCATTATGCGCAGAGAGCAATAAGAAAATTGAATAATTTGAGCAGCAGTGCCGGATAGTTGTGACCAAGGTGAGACAATGGAAAACCCAGTAAGTCAAGCCCAGAGATGACTAGTGTTTTTGCAGACAGGTAACCTGAAAACTAATAATGGATAAATCTACACATGTAACTATTACAAAATCATCCTGTTATTTCACAATCTTGTTTCACAATTACATATACTTTACCTTTCCTTAAATAAATGTCAAATGCTAAAAGATGTGTGTCTATGTTATTGGCCACAAGATTCTTAAGTGGTATAAGGAACTTAATAGCTTCCTCTAATGGATTGCCAACCTGCCAAAAGAAATTCAAGTTAGTTATAAACTGGAGTCATACCAAAAAGCTTGCAATAATCTTACTGATGTATTGTTGCACACAATATATTTAATAGTGTTTATCATAGTTACCCGCCCTTCCAAAAGACAGCTAGTCAACGAAACACGTTGAGTTGTATAAATACTTAAGAAGGAGCTTGGCATCTTGGACGTAACTTCGAGCCATCCCAACAACTACAATATAATGGTACTTTAGGAATTACCACCCTATACAGGGAAACTGAAAGCACGTTTCTGGTTAACAGGCTCCCTGCTCTGTCATCATCAGTGGGCAGAGAACTTAATGCCCTACCTAAATAACCCCACTGTTATTCAAACAGGGGATTTCCCAATGTGACTGCTCACTTCTCCTGTAGCAAGGAAAATGGGACAAAGTTGAGGGGGGAAATGTATGACCAGAAGGCCTGCTCTTGAGAACAACACTCAATAGACATAGCTGTCAACTTTCGGATTTGAAAATAAGGGATTTTTTCCAAACTTTCGGGTTTGAAAATAAGGGATGCAGTGAGGGCGGTGCAATGGCACCAAGTAGCCTCGCCACCCAGCACTCCGGAGGCTGCGCGCGAACGGGTGAGCGAAAGAGCGAGTGCGTAGACAGCAGGCAGGCTGTCTGTCTGGTTGGGCGTGAGGGTCTGGCTGCACAAGGCATGCAAGCTCCGCCCCCAGTCGGTCTCAGACTCCTTATTGGCAGCCGAGCAACGCAGCTGAGGAGCCTCCCTGGCCGGCAGGGAGGGAGAGGAGCTGCTTCCTTTGAAATCCGGGAAATTTAAGGGATATCAACAATCCGGGATAGCAGTGGGAAACGGCATTGGAATAAGGGAATTTCCCGCCAAAAAAAGGGAGGGTTGACAGCTATGTCAATAGATGAAACACAGGAATTAAAAGCAACTCTGCTGCACAAGCATAATGATACCAAGAAAGGTTTGGAACAGGAGCCCAGTGGAAGAGAATTATGTGAGCAAAACCAAGTTTCACAGAACTCTTAAAAGTTCAGAAGCAAAGCAGCAAAATGCTTGCTTTGATCTTGACGCCCCTATTCCAGCATGTACAATGTGTCTGTCATCTGATCAGTCATGTACAGCCCCCAGAATGTGCTTGATCAGATGGCACATTCGAGACAAAGCGGCACATGTGAAACAAAGGTTTTGAGCATCGTATCATGCCAGGCCAGGGAGTTAACTGACCCCAACCTTCGTGTAAATATTTTGGTTTGATGTGGCACAGTGAAGAAGGTTTTGAATATGCGATGGTTAGCAAATATAGAAAAGGAGAAACAAATCCACCCTTTCCAGTTTTTCAGGAACTAATTCTTCCTTGGGACCACTGGTTTCTTCCTCTTCCTCCTCTCGCTTCTTCTTTTGGTTCTTCTGCTGCCTCTCTCGCTCGGCATGCTTTCTCTCCTCTTCCAGTTTAGCTTTCTTCTGTGCTCGTCTTTGCTTACTAAGCATTTTCTTAAGTTCTTTGGCCGAAAGGTTTTCTACAGGTAATAGGAGATTTACAAACCATATGGAATGCTGGGTTTATTAAAAAAAATACAGTGTCATATTTGAATATCACTTCATTAAATGCCTTTACAATACAAAAAACACAAAATAAACAAATAAAAGAAGTAACTCTTAATTTATTGTTTAAATAAACCTTCGGGATACTTAAAACCTAGCTATAAGCACTCCAGTGCACACTATGTGCTTAAGGTTCAGAAACCTTTTGGCAAAGTCCCTCATAAAAATTTCTTAAGAAAACGTAGCAATTTTGGGATAAGAGGTACGGCTGAAAGATAGGAAGCAGACTGTAGGACTAAATTACAATTTTCCCAATGGAGAAACGTGTGAACTCCTATAAATTTATATAGGGCTCAGTCTGTGTGTGCATGGAAGCACCAGTGAGTTAGAGGGCTATATTTGCTGACAGGGAAGCAAACAGAGGCTTCACATGTGAACGCTTTTGCTGCTTGAAGCAACAACAGGTTTTCCTTTCTGCAGTGACCTAAATGACACACAGCTCTGGGAACACCAGAGGAAAGCGTTTTGTTGTAGCACATTTCAGTTAAGGGCTAAAAGTTCCAACACCACCTTTCCTTCAACTGCACAACAAAGGATGAAAACCAAGGGCCTTCTCATTCAAGTGGCAAGGCTCAATCAATCACTTTATTTCAGCTTTAAGCTCATAAGAACAACAGAACTAGAACAAATGCACAGTACAATTTGATTTAAAAATTAGAACCAGTAAAACTTAAAAGAGTACAAATTAGAAATAGATACTGTAAGGAATTTTCAGCGTCCAAACAGCAGTCCATTACGACGTTTATATGTCAAAACGGAAGTTAAAAATTTCGTCATTTGTAAAGTCACATGCTGATCTGTATCTTGCAATAAAAAGGCCAGGCGAAAATCTGCCGGGTGTCCAAGCAACTTGTGGATTAATGGTAACAGTAAGTTCTTCCGGACAACACAATATAAAGGACATATAAATACTATATGGTGAAGTGTTTCGATCGATCTATTATCACAGGAACATAAAACCGAGACTTGGCCCCTAGAAAATCTATGAAAAGGGGAATTCGAAGGGGAAACATTAAAACGTGTTTTGATAAAGGCAAAATGATGACTGGCAATAGAAAGGGATGATAGGTAAGATGGCACATGTGTTGGAGAAATAACTCCCAACTGACATGGGGAACATAGCCCCCCACCAAGCATAAGATTACGCTGAGTGGCAAGGCTTTGTCTGATACATACCACTTTAGATAGCAGGTTTTGGCTCACATGACCAAATGTCCCTCCATTTAATTTTTTGTGTGTGAGAAGGAACATATATAATGTGAACCCGTCTGCCGTCTGAAGAGGTGTAGCCCAGATACAGTTTTATCAACGCAGAGAAAATGAGGCCAAGTGTAAAAGCCGCAACAGAGGAGGCTTGATAGTCTGACTGACGGAAGCAATGTCAAAAGATCCTTTTCCAATTAACAGGACTTTTGCATTAACTTAACATACAATCCAGACTTTTGTCTGCAGTCACTTAATAAAATTAAAATGATGGAAAGAAGAAAGAGTCTCCACCAGAGAAGAATGGCAAACCAAGCTGTTAAGACTACGCCGAAATGGCAAAACTGACCGGAAAGCTCAGGGATCAACAAGACAAAAACTTCAAGAAAGAATGGGAAAAAATTATAATTTACTTAGGAGACAGTGTAAGCAGATGAAAACATTAGCAGGAGTTTAATCTCACTTGTAATGTAACAAATACTACGGATAATATGGATAGGTACAAAATATAGACTATGAAATAATATGCAGTTGAAAACATTGACAATAGGCCTCATGGAGGGGATGGGGGGAAGTCTTGAGATTCAGAGAAATCTCTCTATATGGATATGTATTTGGTTTTGTTATAAATTTATATTAGTAAAATCAAATAAAAACAATTTCAAAACAACAACCCTAAAATGAAGATTTTCAACCATCTAAATTCTGTGCTGGATCAGGGGTCCACCAACTTGGTGCCGGCAGCAGCCAACAGAACAGATTTAGGTGTGTTCAACGGTTGTTGTGTATCCATGGCAATCAGTTTCCCCAGAAAGTCTGGTAACCCGTTTTAAATTCTTAATACTGCACTGGTTATTAAGCTATTTTTGCATCCAGTTCAGCAGATGATTCTCCCCAGTCCTGTATAAAATAAGTTTCCTTTACATATACCACTACTGCTGCTTTACATTTTCAGCAGTGAACACTTCTGTACAAAGCTTTTTATACTCAAACTATCTTAATTATTGCTTCAATACCTGAATTTACTTCTTGTTCTTTGCTCTCATTGGCTAGCGGATTATCATATAGCTTCAGGTAGATTTCAATTGCTGAGCGAGCAGCCTTGAAGTAGAAGGCATGTTGCCTGAGAATGTCTTCCAACCTCAAGAGGTCCACATAGGCACGGAGTGTCATCTTTCTCATGCAGTATGTGTGGAAGTCAAATTGATCATCTGTTATCTCAAAAAAGTGCTTAAACAAAAAAGAAAAGGAAAAGAGGATACTATTTTTTATGATGCAGTTTACTAGATGGACAAATAAGGCAGCTTCCTAGGTGTGCTTACAGCTTTTTCGAAATAGTGTTTTGGCAACTTTAAAGCAGATGGTAAGTTAACAAAGCTCATGTTGCTTATGAGAAGCGGTAGGCAGGAAAAAGCAATCTGTTTACCTACTTACCCTCTCCACTTCATGGCACTTTTTCAAGGCATCTCCATATTTCCCTAGTCTCTGAAAAGCTAGAGCGCATTCTGTTTGGAACCACATGCACTGCATTTCATTGAGATTCTCCATTGCAGAAGTTCCTTCCTGAAATAAATAAGGAAGTATTTTGTGGGATCAATAGTCGTTTAAATGTATATGTATCTGTGTGATATCTATCTATCTGTTTATCCATCCACACAGACACACAGACACACACACACACACACAGAGTCCTAAGATATCCTATAAGAATGCTTCAACATAAATAACTGATATAATCCTTTGGATAATTATTGATTTCTGGACTTTTCAATTATTGAGTGCAGGGATAGCAAATGTAGTGCTTTTAGATGTTGCAGAACCAAGCCACTCCCTGACCACCACAATCCATGGCCAGGCAGGGGGTGATAGGCGTTATTCTCCAACAATATTGAAGGGCATCATATTGGCCACCCCCACTCTTATAAAGTATCCTATTATTTTCCCTTTTCCAAAGGCTTTACCTAATGCACACTTTTCCCATTCAGCTAAGGGAAAAGTCTGTGAGAAGGGCAGTATTTCATTCATACAGAAACGAGAATGTGGGCACTTTCACTGTAAGAGAGGCAGAGATAAGAGAGGTGTTCTTAAGATGACCAGACAATATTCCTCATATAGTAGCAAACACTGTGTGCAAAAAGCTATAAATGTGGTCTTGTTTAATTAATGACTGACAGCTCAAAAAGGCGGGGAATTTTAATAGTGAAGATACGAGGTGCAACACTAAGAGGGTAATCCTATACATAGCTACTCAAAAGTAAGTCCTATTCACTTCCATGAGGCTTACTCCTAGGTAAGAGGGTAAAGGACTGAGGTCCAAGAAAAGCAAATCTGAACAACTCCTTTCCCTCTGTGGTCATCAAGGCAACCACTCAACTGGCGATGTGACAGTAAAATAAATATAATAATGATAATAATAATTTTATTTATTTATACCTCGCCCATCTGGCTGGGCTTCCCAGCCAAAATGAACGGAGACCTTACAAAGGGACAAATGCCAATAGAAAATTTGGCAATATGAAGAACTACCTGAATGGGAAGACATTTCAAAGTTATTTACGATGCAATCTTGCACATACAGTTCCAATAGCCAGCCCCACTCTGTTAAACTGGGCTTACTCCAAGGAAAATGGGTACAGGATTGTAGCCTGCAGTCTATTTAATAATTTACAAAATTTAAACATAGTCTTCAGTAGTAACGATGCCTGTATTTCTTTCACCACCAAGTTAGCCTATGCATCTTAATGAAAAATGTTCACTTTTAGTTGGCTAGTCTATGGACATGGAAGTTGCTCCCACTAAAACTTTCAGCCTCCTCGTGAGTAATTCATTTACTGTGACAGTTACTCACAATGAAGCTGTTTCATACTGCAGTGAAATAGCTAAAAGATATTTAAAGATTACAGGGGGGAAATAGAACTATTCTGTTCCTGGAAATTCACCAGTACTATTATCTTGGCTCAATGGATATATTCCTGCCATCGTACAATTCTGCTACCAATGACTTATAATAAAATAGTAACAATTCTGAAACTGACAGAGGAAATTTTCAAAACAAATACGCAACCAACCTCTATTTAAAATATATCTCCTACCCGTGTGAACTTGGAACACATCTCTTCTGCATCCTTCACCATATTTGCTCTCAGCATATACTTTGCACATTTGGAGTTGATGAATCTATCGGCTGTATCCAACGACTGCGCCTCATCCATCCATTTGGCAGCCTCCTTTAGGTTGCCTACATGCTATTGAGGGAAAGGGAAGAGTTTTATACTTAATTTTGCATGTCAATGACAGGCATATTGTGTAAGCTCTGAGAACTGTAATGCACACATGCATCTGACAGAACTTCTCCCCTTTCTGAAACATTTGGCATGCAACAAATCACTGCCAATCTTATTATGCTTCACTGTGTGAAATGTAGCTCTGAATAATAATAATAATAATAATAATAATAATTTATTATTTGTACCCCGCCCATCTGGTCGGGTCTCCCGGCCACTCTGGGCAGCTTCCAACAAATATCAAAATACATTAAAATATCACAGATTAAAAACTTCCCTAAACAGGGCTGCCTTCAGGTATTTTCTAAATGTCAGGTAGTTGTTTATCACTTTGACCTCTGATGGGAGGGCGTTCCACAGGGCGGGCGCCACTACCGAGAAGGCCCTCTGCCTGGTTCCCTGTAGCTTTGCTTCTCGCAGTGAGGAAACCGCCAGAAGGCCCTCGGCGCTGGATCTCAGTGTCCGGGCTGAACAGTGGGGGTGGAGACGCTCCTTCAGGTATACAGGACCGAGGCCGTTTAGGGCTTTAAAGGTCAGCACCAACACTTTGAATTGTGCTCGGAAACGTACTGGGAGCCAATGTAGTTCTCTCAGGACCGGTGTTATGTGGTCCCGGCGGCCACTCCCAGTCACCAGTCTAGCTGCCACATTCTGGATTAATTGCAGTTTCCGAGTCACCTTCAAAGGTAGCCCCACACAGAGCGCATTGCAGTAGTCCAAGCGGGAGATAACTAGAGCATGCACCACTCTGGCGAGACAGTCTGCGGGCAGGTAGGGTCTCAGCCTGTGTACCAGATGGAGCTGGTAGACAGCCGCCCTGGACACAGAGTTAACCTGCGCCTCCATGGACAGCTGTGAGTCCAAAATGACTCCCAGGTACGCACCTGGTCCTTCAGGGGCACAGTTACCCCGTTCAGGACCAGGGAGTCCCCCACACCCGCTCGCACCCTGTCCCCCAAAAACAGTACTTCTGTCTTGTCAGGAGATATTGAAGATATTGATCCGATGAAAACTAAAAAAGAAGAAGTTAACAACAAAGGATCATGTTCAGACTTCAGTGCCCATGTCAAGCGTCACAGGTCTGGCAAAATTATGTTAGCACTAAATATCTGAGTATGAGAGAAGCACAGAACCTTTACTAGCTTTGAGTGAGAGCTGCTCACATTTTACATTAAAAACAAAAACCATTTCCATAGTCCTAGCCCACTAATTGCTTCCACAAAAAGAGGATGATCACAAACATTTCATATGAACAATTTATTATGAATTACCAGTACTTTTGTTTGTCCCTTTTCTGACTGCTGCAAGAGGCCATGGACAAAGGAGCGAACACTAAGTACTTGGTCATGTACATGTACATATAGATCCAACCACAGTATGCTATCCAAGATCTGGGGTCTAGTATACCAATAATTTGGGGGGTGGGGTGCAGGTAGACAGCATTGGAACACATACTACAGCTTGAGGTGGAAAAAGCCAATTTGATTGATAAGAAATACAGGGACAAGTGGATACATGTACACTTTGTAAAGGCCACACAGAAACTCACTGAGTGATATTCAGCTAAGAGTAGACTTGCTGAAATCATATTCATTAATTTCAAGTTTTACTCTGGGTAAAACTTAGCTGAGTCTATGGAGATGGAGAAGGAAAGGGAAACAGAGGTGGAAAGAACTGCTATTGTTGCATAAGGAGAGGGAAGTGTGCTTGGGATTCAGCAGGGTATAATGGAGGCTTGGAATGGACACAACAAGGCAAATTCACAATGCCGGCCGATGCTGTGGGACTAGGCCTCAAGAAGAAGCCAGAAGAGTGAGAGAGAGAGGGAGGGAGGGAGAGATTGAAATTGAAATGCTAAAATTTACTTGTTCCAGAAAGGGAGAAGCAGTAGCTTTCTTAGGGGCTTACATGGTTACCTGAGAGTTTAAGATAGGACTGGGTATTAGGGTTCTTGGGGCACCTTGGTTCTGATTATGAGTGGCTAAGAAGGTCGTTCTCCTACAAAAGCAGACAAAGCTGGGTTTTGCCCAAGCAAAACTCTTTCGGCGTTTTTAATGATGCTTGTGATTTCTAGATGTTTTGGTTTTGCACTTAACGTTACTTTAGGTGCTTCATTGAAAACATTGTGCATTGTTTCTCTTTGATCTGGTAAGAGTGGTTCTGTTCTTATCTCAACATAAAATGTCTATCAGCTCCTATGAAAAGGATGTACATTGATTACATATTCCACTTTCGATAAATTTATGGCAATATTACCTTATAAATTTTTGCTTTCAGATAGAACAACTCTATTAGTGTTGGCGTACTTGCAACGGCAGAATTAATGTAATCCAAGGCCAAGGAAAACTGACCCAGTTTGTCAAAGTGCTGGGCAAGGAAATAGCGAACCCAAAGCAGAGTCGTCGGGGGCTCTTGATCGCCATTTTCTGCAATGATACATATGCGTCAGAAAATTTGGCAAGAAATTAAAATGCTTACTTATTATTATGTCTGTTTGGAGGTCTACCAACACAGCTAAAATAAGGATTCAAAGCTGCATTTTAGCTACAATTAATAAATAATGAAACCTACCATATGGACTGAACAAGTCACAGGTTTTCAAAGAAGCTTCGTAACCAGTAACAAGCTCTTGGATTGTAGAAACCTATAAAAATATAGTTGCCAAGTTTATTTTAACTTGATTTTTTCTTTAAATCACATTGCATTCAATTTGATATCCAGATACAGCTAACCATGCCAAATGAATAGTGCTAATATTTCTAACTAACTTTAAACAATACTAAAATCTGTATAATACATTATGTTTTGCAAAACAAATAATCCGCACCTCGTTTGTTCCCAGAACAAAATCAGAACATGTAAAGGCTAGAGGCATTAACCATTGATTTAATGGTCCACTCAGAGTATAACCAACACTGGATATCACCCATTATATCCAAAGCGGTGAGGATCCCTTTCCTTTCTCTTTACAATAAAGGTTAAGTGGTTGCCTATTTCCCCCCCATTGTTTTTAAAACTGTTAACTACTTTTGCAGACTAGTTCAACCCAACCAGTATCTACTTTTACTATCAGAGCACAAAAGAGATGGGGTTTCTATGGGAAAGTGGGTGAAGCTACATAAGAACAAGCTGCTGGATCCCATCAGCGGGCTGGCCTGGTTCACAAATAACTCCAATCCATGGTCTGTTTAGCCATTCTAATCCAGCATATTAACCATTGTTTGTTTTCTGGTAACAAACTACAATGTGAAGCCATGGATACATAGAATCATAGAATGGTAGAGTTGGAAGGGACCGCGATTGTGGATGGATTATTTTAACAACGGCTTGGTGTTCCGTCAGAGCCTAGCAGCTTTGCTTAACCATAGTTTGTCTGCCCCAGATTATTCCAAAGCAACAGAGATATAAAAACAAACCAAGCTTCAGAGAAACAAGATACGATTTGTCTGTGAGATGACTTGTGGCTTATTGAACAACACATGGTTAAAGCAACCATGGCTTAGTGTTATATACTAAAGCAGCCTCCATCTAGCCCAGCATTATGCTTACCCCAATTGTTAACCAGAGACCTGTGAGAAATCCATAGCTTAATGGCCCATTTTGTATTTGAATTTATGCAGATCAAGGGGGATGAGCAACCAAGTGTTGTAGAGTTGAATGCTTCTATTTGGGTCCCTATAAACCAGCAAGCCAGCCCTCTTCCAGAACACTTCATTTCCCCCTCCCAGTTTTCTGTTCTCTCCCCTCACCTGGCAACAGACACTTAAGAGAGTGCTCACTCCCCATTGGAATGTATTTGGTCCCCCACTCCTTACGGTTACTTTTTTTAAATTAAAGTTTTATTTTCAGACTACTGCAAACATTGGGTCTCCCCTGAACCTGCTGATATCTCCCCCTGGAGTGTGGACAACGCCATTCTGGCAACATAAGGATCAGCACACGATTAGTATCTTGGATAATGTGAGTGTCCATTTTCAGTGACGAAGCTAATCATCACAGAATGCCCATAACCATTCCAATTGCTGTGTTGAAAGTCTGCCTTACACCATCTCAGAAATTCACCTGACGGGGTGAGGGTCTGCTCATTTCAAAGTATCTGCATTTCAGATTCTTCCTGTCACTGCAAAGCTTAGCACGTTTAAGGGGAGAAGAGTCTAATATGTTTTTGCGGTTTGGATTCAGCAAGGACAGTTTGCTGTAGGTGAACTTCCAAACAAGAAATCTCGTGGACAAGTGCACCACTGTCACCTCTGGTATCTGCATGACCCATGAATGAAAGGGAAACCTCCACAGAAACAAAGAGAGGTTGGTCACTAGGTCATAGGATAGCATAGCATAGCCCTGCTGAATCAAACTAGAAGGTCTTTCACCCTGTGCTAGGGAAAACCTCACACTCTATCCAAACACATGCATTTAATTCTTAAATTAAATGCAGGGTCACAGCTTGTTTCTCCCACCCAGCGAGAGTGGGAAGGAGTGAAATACTCTTCTTAGGCATATTAATCTTAACCATTTACTAACATTTACCATGGCATGAGAAATGGAAAGGAAAAATGACTGTTACTGGTAAATTATCTGTAAGACACACAAAGCTGTATGAAAACTGAATAAATTTGAGTTTTACCTTTTCTTTACTGTAATACAAAGATTTCAAAGTGGTAAACAAGGGTGGGCATCCTTTACTGAAGTTAACCCGGAGGAATTTATCCATTAGTTCTCTAAATTTTTCACCTAGAAACAAAATTGCATTGGGTTATATTCTTATTACTTAGTGTTGCACTACTGATTTTTATAAATGTTATATTAAAACCTGAAAGATGCTGGGAAGAACTGTGATCTACTTGTAATTTGAAATTAAAAAGTATTTCTGCTTTGACAGAAATACTTGCACCTGGTCTTTTTTTTTTTTTTAGCAAATTTGAATGTTTTGAATAATTTTTCTAATTTGCATAATTTATACATAATTTCAGCCTTTTTAGCCTTCCGGGATACAGGGTTGCTGTTGTTGTTTTAAAAAACCACACAGAGCACATTCTTTGTCTGAACCTATGGCATGCCCAAGGAGTTCAGCGACTGCAGATGAACAGTCGTTAAAAAATGGCTTAAGGCAGATACTGACACCTGAACCCTTACAATTAGTGGCCATTACTGCTGTTTGTAACAGTGATAAAGGATGAGTCTGCTATGCTGATACAGGAAGCATATGAATGTGTGTACAGTGGAACCTCTACTCACGACCACAATCTGTTCCGGAGGCCCGTCCTTATGGCGAAACAGGTTGCTGGGAGAGGCGCCGTTGTGCACAGGCGCGGGCGGCAATTGCCCGCTCCTGCGCATGTGTGAACGGCAATCGCCACTCCTGCGCATGCGTGAATGGCAGCAAACCCGCCGGTTACTTCCGGGTTTGCCGTAGTCGCAACTTGGAACGTCCGCGAGTGGAGGCGGTTGTAAGTAGAGGTTCTACTATACTACATTAGAAAGAAAAAATAGTCAGCTGTTTTGTGACCAACGTTTGACAGAACCATCTGACAGGGCCAAATGGTGGCTCTGTGCTCGTGGAAATGCTTCCATTAGCTCAAGCACTTTCACCAATCCCTTCCAAAGCGGTGCAGCCTTCTGTGCTGAATCCCGTCCTGTTCTGTATCTTCCAACCCAAATCAGCAATGTTTTTTTGGGGGGGACACAGCGGGTTGCAATGAAAAGAAGGGATTCCTGTCTTGCTCTAGTACTTGTGCTAAGCACACAATTTTGCCTTCCACACAAAAAATTCCCTTTGCGTTTTGTATTGGCGGTTATTGGCCTGTCACCCTAAGCCAAGCTCCCAGGGGAAAAAAATCGCAGCTGCTCTGCTCTTTCACAGTCATTCTGCTGCAGCGCTGAGTTCCACTATGGTTTGACTTCGCATGTAAAGGTACTAAAGAAATATGCAATGTTACCTGTGACAAAGTTTAAAGGTAATCTTCTAGGTGAAACCGCTCTTGGATGCTGCTTGCTTATTTCTTCATACATTTCTAGTCTCTCGTCTAAAGAGCCTATTGGTGGATAATAAATGTACAACTTGAGTTTTTGTATGTTATAAGCATCTGGTATAAATCACAAGTGTACCTATATGCAATATGGAAAACTATACTAGCAGGATTTTTATCTTTTTCAATCCAACAGAAGACCTTGGTGAACAACATCTCAAACTGCATTTTTTGTATACAACAGGTTGAAAAGCAGTTTTCAGTATGATGAAAGGGAACAGCTGATGAAAGAAAGATGGAAATATACTGTGTGTGTGTGTGTGTGTGTGTGTGTGTGTTTGGCTGCATTTTCTTTAAAAAAAAACACACAACACAATTTTGTGGTGCAACCATGTTGCAAAATATTTCAACAATGTCAAAAGTCAAACTGCCGTACATAAATCCTCAGTTCTGAAACCACATGTTGGAGCTCCAGAACTTACCATGGGGGAGGAAGCAATTATATAAGCACCTTAAAGAAGTAGCATAATAATAATAATAATAATAATAATAATAATAATAATAATAATAATAATTTATTATTTATACCCCACCCCAGCCACTCTGGGCGGCTTCCAACAAAATATTAAAATACAATAGTCTGTTAAACATTAAAAGCTTCCCTATAACAGGGCTGCCTTCCGATGTCTTCTAAAAGTCTGGTAGTTGGTTTTCTCTTTGACATCTGGTGGGAGGGTGTTCCACAGGGCAGATGCCACTACTGAGAAGGCCCTCTGCCTGGTTCCCTGTAGCTTTGCTTCTCGCAGCGAGGGAACCGCCAGAAGGCCCTCGGCGCTGGACCTCAGTGTCCGGGCAGAACGATGGGGGTGGAGACACTCCTTCAGGTATACTGGACCGAGGCCGTTTAGGGCTTTAAAGGTCAGCACCAACACTTTGAATTGTGCTCGGAAACGTACTGGGAGCCAATGTAGGTCTTTCAGGACTGGTATGTGGTATCTGCGGTCGCTCCCAGTCACCAGTCTAGCTGCCGCATTCTGGATTAGCTGCAGTTTCCGGGTCACCTTCAAAGGTAGCCCCACGTAGAGCGCATTGCAGTAGTCCAAACGAGAGATAACTAGAGCATGCACCACTCTGGCAAGACAGTCTGTGGGCAGATAGGGTCTCAGCCTGTGTACCTGATAGAGCTGGTAGACAGCCACCCTGGACACAGAATTGACCTGCACCTCCATGGACAGCTGTGAGTCCAAAATGACTCCCAGGCTGAGCACCTGGTCCTTCGGGGCACAGTTACCCCATTCAGGACCAGGGAGTCCTCCACATTGTTATAAAGGTTAAAATATAATCTTTAAAAGGCTGCCATCCTTTGACTGTGTTTAGCTCCATTGAAGCCAATGAGTGTAAACAGCAGTAAATGGGTGCATAGCATTGAATTTTTCATTATGAATTTTGTAATGTAATAGTTATGCATATTGCAATGAAGCACATTTTAAGAGTAAATTTAGTAACTATAGGTAGTTCTTCCATTTGTACACCATCCTTTCTCTGGCACCATTCTTCCAAGGATAGTATTTTGAACTATACTTCTGATGCAGCTCAGTTGGTACAGCACGAGACTCTTAATCTCAGGGTGATGGGTTTCTGTACACTGAAGTAGCAAAAAAAACAAGTAGCTAAAAAGCTGTAACGTATCACTTCAGTAAGGAACATAGCCATTTAGCTCACTCTTTAGGCTCCTCCATATGAAGCAGTCCCTGATAATGATTTATGGTTCTGAGTACAAATAAGCTTATAAGTAGATAAAGCACTGGAAATTATGCTGGACAATGATATTCAAATACACATCTTCTTTCCAAGGTCTAGGGTTCCAAGAGTTCCGATTTCTGAACTTAACAAGACACCAGTTGCTTAATAAAAAATGTGCAAACCAAGTTTATAACTACAACACTTACGTGGCTGTAGAGCTTTCTCCAAGCCTTCATAGTAACACCAATTTTCTGCATTCCGATCAATAAGCTCTTTATAGACTTCAGAAGCTTCTTTTAATCTTCCCAACTTCAACAGCATTTCTCCTAAAGTAATAATAAAATCGCAAACCAAATTTAGTTAAGGGAAACAGCCTACAGCTGGAAGGTGAAGTCTTCAACTCTGGAAGCCTGAAAGAGCCCATTAGCCATAGTGATGATGATGATGATGATGATGATGATAATAATAATAATTTTTTATTTGTACCCCGCGTATCTGGCCAGGTCACCCCAGCCACTCTGGGCGGCTTCCAGCAAACATTAAAATACATCAACACATCACAGATTAAAAACTTCCCTAAACAGGGCTGCCTTCAGGTGTTTTCTAAATGTCATGTGGTTGTTGATCCCTTTAACCTCTGATGGGAGGGCGTTCCACAGGGCAGGCACCACTACCGAGAAGGCCCTCTGCCTGGTTCCCTGTAGCTTTGCTTCTCGCAGTGAGGGAACCGCCAGAAGGCCCTCGGCGCTGGATCTCAGTGTCCGGGCTGAACGGTGGGGGTGGAGACGCTCCTTCAGGTATACAGGACCGAGGCCATTTAGGGCTTTAAAGGTCAGCACCAACACTTTGAATGATGACATTGACCTACTACTCTGCAGAAAGCTGCTCAGAAACTGTGCAGCAGCAACATCCCACATCTGCCCCTAATCATAATCCTCTCCCACATCAGTTTCTACCCAGCATGGGCAGTGCTGATGTGATATGGAATGAGCATTCTGATTAGGATAATGAGACAGGTCTTGCTGCGTCTGTTCAGCGCGGCCCCGAGTCACCCAGAGACTTACTGTAACGACTTCATGGTAAGTTCCGGCACCTATTTTTCTTGAAAACAAGCACTGCTTAAGCGGTTTTCTTGCCATCGAGGTAAATAAATTTTGGTAGATAAATAAAACAAAAATACAAAAGGGTGGTAGTGGTGCTCAACTTGCCTTTCAAGCTCCCCAGGCAGTTTGGTGACAGAGCCTGCCGTGGGAGCCCTCACGGTGATGGAATGGGAGCCCTAGGCATGATGAAGCAGACAAGGATGGGCGCTATAGGGTATCTTTTTAATCTAGAGTAGCCTTTCCTTTAGGGACGCGGGTGGCGCTGTGGGTTAAACCACAGAGCCTAGGGCTTGCTGATCAGAAGGTCGGCGGTTCAAATCCCCGCGACGGGGTGAGCTCCCGTTGCTTGGTCCCTGCTCCTGCCAACCTAGCAAATGGAAAGCACGTCAAAGTGCAAGTAGATAAATAGGTACCGCTCTGGCGGGAAGGTAAACGGCGTTTCCGTGCGCTGCTCTGGTTCGCCAGAAGCGGCTTAGTCATGCTGGCCACATGACCCGGAAGCTGTACGCCGGCTCCCTCGGCCAGTAAAGTGAGATGAGCGCTGCAACCTCAGAGTCATCCGCGACTGGACCTAACGGTCAGGGGTCCCTTTACCTTTACCTTTACTAGCCTTTCCTTTAAACTGTTTGAACATTTCAGACAAATGTTTATGGACTGGCATGTGTCCGCACAGTGTGTGCATGCATGTCTGTGTGATGTTTATATTACACACAGTTCCCCCAAAAACACTTAATGAAACGGGATCTTCCTCTAGGTTTAATGGTCCACCGCTCCCGAGACTGAACCACCTCACACACCAAGATTCACGTGAAGGAATATTTCAAGCACGTGAAAAGAAAAAAATGTTTTACCTTTTATTTCATCTATCATGAGCTTGTCACATATTTGCCTCTCGTAAGTTTCTATGTGTTCCAGAGATTCTTGAAACAGATCTGCCTCTCTCATAACTTGATTCTGGTACAATATTAATTCACTATACTCATAGTCTATTTTATTAGGAGGAATCTGGAAAAATAACAGAATCGTTAACATTTAATCTGCCCCAGAAGACTAACTTCACAAAAGTTCTTTTTTTGGTTAATAAAGGGACACTGGATAGTTGAATTAGAACTTGGAAATGAACATTTAAAAGGAGTTCTTGCCTTGAAAAATGACAGAGCAGTAAGTTGATCTCCTCAATTATCCTCTCAACTATTGACATTATTGTACTATTACATATTGGTTTTCACACTGTCAGGCAGAAAGATGGGATATAAATATAGTTTTTACCTATTTTTGGGGAAATCACATTAAAAAAACCCAAATACTGCCAATGTGGCTGCCATACGCCCAAGTTTTTCTGGACATTTAAACCGCTTTTCAGAAATTCAGCCTGGACACCATTTTCGGCAGACAAATCCCAGCTTTGTCCAGGAAATTCCAGAAGTATGGCAGCCCTAAATTAATGTGACTTGTATAAATTTCAAAATTCAGCTTTCCTTAGGGCAAAATATCTAAATGCAAAATTTAGATTTTTAAATTCATTGTGCACAAGACACCAACTTTTTACTAATTTTATGTAATCATTAAGAAGGAACTATACACTAAAAACATTTCATAAAACAATGGCACGTTTTCTATGCTTTATGTCCCAAAGTTGTAATTCTTTTGAACAATGGAAAGAAAAACAACAGAAAATAAGTAATTATTCTGACCACGGTGCAGTTACTCACGATTCTTAACTGTGTACAATAACTGACATTTTTAAAAGATCTTACCTGCTGAGTTTTTCTAAACTCTTCCAGTAATTTTAAGGCCATATCATAATCTTTTAACAAATGATATGCAATTGCATATCCAATCCAAGAAGCCCTCTGCGTGGGCCGCAGCTGCAGCAGCTGATACCTGGTCTCCTTTAAAGAGATAACGAATATAACTAAATATAATCTACCAAATAATTAATTTTGCCATTCTTAACCAACAGTGCAAAAGGATTCTGTTTAATGGAGAAAAAAGGATGAAGTCTTAACAGCAAAGAAAACTAGAAAAGCTCAGCTGGACTTCTTGTTAAATACTTGTAATTGCAGCCCAACCTCTAACCTTAACTATGTTTACTAGCAAGTAAATTTACAATTTGCCACTGCCACTCCTCCAGAATTAAAGAATAGTGTTGCAAGTAGCAATGGAAAGTACTACATCAAGGATGGTTTTCCATTTTGCCATGTGCTACAATTTTGTAAAGTCCCCCCCCCCATTTTTCTGTACAATGGTGGTTTTGAACATGGCAAATAAATCATATACCTATAAGATGGTGCCCAGATAACATTGGCATGTCCATTTCCCCAACCTAATTAAACGCAAATGCTCCTCTCAACTCTAGTAAATATTCAGAGAGCACTTTGCAAGTTTTCAGTTAAGCTCAACACAAAAACTGGAGAAATTACTTACTCTGTAGCCTTCAAGATCCCTCATTTGGATCTGCAACAGTGAGAGATCTCTTAGGATTTGTAGATTGTCTTTATCTAATTTCAGAGCATTTCGATAGCACTTAATAGCTTCATCATATTTTTTATCAGAGCGCTGCAGGAGTCCATAAACATGCCAACCTAACAGAGTTAAGGAAATGCACTGGGGTTGGGGTTTTTTTGGGGGGGGGTGAGGAGTTGAAGACAAATGTTTGTAGTCCTGAAAGGATTCATAAATGAGTGTTATTCATTTATCTCAGCTTAAGAGCATGAGCTGACACATATCATAATGAAGGATGTATATGCTAGCCATAGGAGTGATTTCAAATACAAAATACAACGCAGGAGTTAGCAATATGATGTGGCATTAATAGCACTTTAATGTGAACAATGTTTTTGCGCAGGCATTCGGCATTAATGGTATAGTTGTGCATCTGCCAGTTAAATGTTAAATTGCCATTTTACCATAGCACTATGAGTAGCACTTCAACAGAAAATTGTGGAGACGATCCTTGGGTTAAAGAAGTTCAAAGTGCTCAGTTGTCTGGGAATCAAGACATCCTGGCACCTAGAAAACTGAAGTATTTCCCAATCCTAGTGAGAGCTTATTCCTCATGAAAAATCTCCAATAATACAGTGGTGATCTAGCTCTTCTGGACACTGCTAGACACAGGCCCAGATGAACTGGAGCCCAAAGGTAAAGATAAGGTTATGGTCCCATGCCAAATTTGTATATGACTAAGCCATCGGATACTCTGGTGCCATAAGCCAAGGGAGGAAGTGATCATGTGATATTAGGTAGGCCTATTCTTTGTTTTCACAAAATAGCCTATTACTT
Organism: Darevskia mixta; assembly: GCA_034641385.1. Lineage (NCBI taxonomy): Eukaryota > Metazoa > Chordata > Lepidosauria > Squamata > Lacertidae > Darevskia > Darevskia mixta. Next base: position 41,602,890 of record JAWWNH010000011.1, on the reverse strand, counting down.
GTTTAGACCATGAGGCTGAGGGGATGTATGGAATACAGGACAAAACATATTATTTTCCTTAAAATTATTTTAATTGTTTTTGCTACCTGCCTTTCTGCAGAATGACTCATAATTCAAGGAGGCTAAGAAGACGAAGCAGCTGCATGTCAGATTACAACAAGCAGGAAGGAAGTTATTGACAACTGCTCTGTGATCAGAAAGCCAGGAGGAGCAGGCCAAGCAGGCCAGAGGAGACGCAAGGAGCGTGGCTCCTCCTGCTCCAGCTGGAAGGTTTTCTCTGCCACAGAGTCATTGACTGCCATGGGCCCTGTGGGCAAGGACCCCCCCCCCCCCAGGTTTAGTAATCTGGGTGTGTTTTAATGGGCATTGATGTTGATTGTGACAGTTTTGTACCCTGAAAAGTCGGCTGTAGGTCAGGGGTGGGAAGTCCCTATGGGCAGATCCAGAACAACTGGCCCAGGCTCCGCGGACCATGTGGGCAGGTGTGTGGCCCCAACCACCTTTCCATCTCCGGACATTACAGGATGTCAAGTAATTCAAAGTTCAAGAAGCATCTGCAAAGGAAGAATCAGAAGCATGCTTTGTGGGTGTTTGGAATTCTTCCTTTATTTGAGCCTTGACTTTTCTGTGCCCAGGGCCCTATATTATTACATCAGGCCCACGAAAGACAAAACAGCCTGGGGAGCAAACCTCTGAAGCTTGGAGGACTAACTAGGCCCACAGGCTGGAGATTTCCACCCCTGCTAAAAACAAGCATCACTGGAAAAACCTGCGTTCAAATTCCCACTCCACCATGAAACTCACTGAGTAACCTCAGGCAGTGGCTCTTTCAGCCTAACCTATAAGGCTGGTGTCTAGGACAGGAGTCCACAGGATCCGGCCTGCCAGAATAAAAGGGTCCCCCATCCCTGCAGAAACAGAATGGCATAGTAAACATCACATGTTTTGTGCTGACCTGCAGTAAGTACCCAGGAATCCAGTGTTATGACTAATACCCTACACTTTAGAATTTCCTAAATTTAACAGATTACATATCAAATTAAGTTGTTAGACCAGGAATCATCTATGACCCACCAGTTGTTGTGGGAATAGAATTCCCATTACCCTGATGGTTGGCAGGGAGTTGGAGTCCCAAAAATATCTAGGCCACAGGTATGTTAGACAATATCCAATGGCCTAATCTATAAATTTAAATATAAACACTCAAATCTGTTACATAGCAAAGCATCCACTGGATAATAATTGGGAGGGGGTAGAGAAAGAGGATTTCAGAACTATTAGGAAAAATTGAAATTGGTGTACTATTTGAAAGGATACACACATGACTTTTTACATCATTACGAAGGCCTTTGCGAACAAATACATATGCTTCTTCTTTCTTCCCTAAACAATTCAAGGTCAGTCCTTTCATAGCCAAAGTTTCTGTAAGAAATATTTTATAATTTAGGAATCAAGTTTAAGGCAACACACGTGTGATAAGTTTCACTGTCCCCAATAGTAATAGAAATCATCATCATCATCATCCAAGCACCTCTTGGGAATACATGGATGCAAGAACATGTATGGATTCTCACCTTCCCACATATCCACAAAAGCTTCTCGTTCACTTTTTTGCGGGGTGGGGCAGCTAGGTCTAGAGCACACAGAAGAATGTGCCCTTGCTCTACAGAATAGAAAGAGAAAACACTGCCCCCCTCCCCAAACAAAGCAGCTCTGAATCAAGAGTGAATCAAAGTGAAATTATTCAAGCTTAACTCAATAATAACCTATGACCAACAACCATCATGGAACATGCATTCATTTCCAGAAACCACAGAGTTCTGATCTCAACACTTTTAGAACAGGGTGGCAGGAGAGAGTGTAACAGTTCATGATACAGATTTTACCCGTATAAAACAAAACATGACTACCACAAAAGGAAACAGGCTTTGTTTTGTAATGAGCTTTCAGACTTCTGGTAGGGATGCTCCCATATTAAAACACACAAGCTGTGCAAGAAACATCTAGCATGTGAGAGAAAAGGTTGTAGTTCAGCTAATTCCCAATTTTGCTAGTTTTCTACTTATTTATAGATATAGGAGCATTCAAAATGTGATCTACCACCTGCAGTTTGAAGTGGCACAATTCACCTTACCACCTCATCTTTCCGTACATGTACACCAGACCAAGACTGAATTCTCTAAGGTTCTGCTCAGAAGCAGTGTTTGAAATTCCCCAGGCACCAGGGACGTTTTGCAACTGGTGCAGATCCAACTGCACCCAAGTGACGATGCCTCGTCTCAAGGTTTGGCGACTGACATCTCCATCTGGCTAGCAGGCTGCAGCGTTTTCTGCTACTGCACACCCCCACATCAAAAGACGCTGCTGCATGCCAGCCAGTCATCCGATCACTTGAGATTTCTTGCCGTTTTATTCTGAATTGTTTTATTTTGATGTTTTAATGTGTTGTAAACCACTTTGAGATTTTTCTTTAAAATATAAATAGGTATAGAAAAGGAATAATAAGAATAAGAAATGTCGCTGAAAAAAAGGCAACTAGACAGTCTGTTGTGGCAAATGTAACCTAGATTTAAGGTGCCATTTGGCACTTAGCTTAAATAGCTGAGTTTCTAACACTGTTCAGAAGGCAAGGCTTGTTTTAAATTATTTCAAGATACTTGAAGTTTAAAATTTATCATTCTAAACGGCAATATCTGCTGGGTAAACAAACATTTTGCATCCTTTAAGACAGGGACATCCAACTCCAAAGAGACTGTGAATAAAAAACTGGCAATGATCTACCCCTTTGGGGACGTCAAAGTTGTTGAGCTTTTTTTAGGGAGGGGATACAAAAATGTTGAACTTTAATAAAGGAAAAGGAAAAAGGGGGGAAGTCGCTCACCAAAAGATTGCTAAGGAAACAATCAGCCTCACAGCGAGAACTCCGTCTTCCGTTCTAGCGGTCATGCGCAAATGTAGGAGGGGGCGAGCAGGATGCTCTTTTGCCACCGGAAAGAAAAGGGATCGACCAAAACCACCCGGGGATCGCCCACTAGATTGCGACCGACCTGTTGGACACCCCTGCTTTAAGAAAATGAATAAATTAAAATAATGCACGTACCTCCATGTTCAGCAAACTTTGGATTGGAAAGGATCATCTTACAGAATTTGAGTCCATTTTTGTATTGTTTTTGTTCATAACATTTCTAGGAAGGGGAAAAAATAAGATTAGGTTACACCTATCTTAAAAAGTAATCTCTTACTTAACTTAGTATAACAATCCATCAGCTTCTTCGGTGGCACTTCAAATCACTGACAAGATTGCCTTTTAATGAGATCTCTGAGGGTCAAACTATATAACACAATCAAATATATGTAGGGAAACTGACAGTAATTTTCAAAAATGAGAAACAGCAGTGGGAGAGAATAGTTCTTAACTTTTTTTCCTTTTCCTTACCTGCCATTTCCCCTTGCTAAATGCCTCCAAGTGTCCAGTAAGAGTTCTGACAGGCAAACTGGGCCATACAAGTTATAGTTAAGCAATGATTTTATGTGAACAATAAACATTCTCACTCTGCTCTTCCCCTGCTCCTGCCACAGCTCTGGGCAACAAGTCGGGAGTCTGGCTTGCTGTGATGTTCAAAACAAGAACAAACCACCAGCAGAATGCAAAGAACAAACCTTTGTTAGCACTCATGGTTTGCTTAGAGAGAAACAAACCACAAATCCAGCTTCAGGAACCACAAGCTGGACTCTGGCTTGCTGCTTGGTGATGCAGCAGCAGCAGGAGTGGGGAAGGAGTGAACTTCTCAGTAGCTTGAACCAGTGTACAGTACATCCAAATTAAACAAGTCTGTTTTCAGCTATGCAACATGTCAACCAGGCCTGTGTGTCTCTGTGTGCACACTTAGCACACCCAAGTCAGAAAAGAGTTGCTTTAATTTGTTTTCCAACAGCAACTGTCTGTTGAATTAAAATTTTCCTATGTTCTTGTTAGAAATGCCATCAAACCCAGTGGGGCTTACTTCTGAGTAAGCCTCCATAGACTTGGAGTTTCTAAGTTTCAGAAATCATGGTGAGAATTGAAGCAGGGTGGTTTTTATTTCAGATTGTTTGCCTCTAGGTCTACCAATCATTTTTGCTCTGGCTCTGCCCACCAATGTTATGCACCTCCAAGCAGATTATCCCCCTAAGTGAAAAAAGTTACCCACACCTACACAAATTAACTCCACTTCCCCCCATTTCCCCAGTAAAATATAGTATTAATACTGAGCAGTTTTACAAAGGTTGGAATCTGACAGATTTTAAAAAAACTTTTTGACTGCTCAAATATAATAAAAAACTGTCCACATGTTTAACATGGTAATTTATTAGTACAAGAAAGTGGGGGGAATGTCAATTACAAAAAATGACAGTCTTTTAGAAGACTCCAGAAGCATTTCAGAACACCATGTGGAGGCCCCTTCACCCCATACCCACTGATTTATTATTGTCTTGGTGCCTGGGTCATCCAGTACATTGTGATGACTGGCTTTGTACGCTTCCTTTTGAAGCTTGTGTAGCGATGCCTGCAGTGACAGCACACTGGCTGCTAGGGTATGCCGCTTCATGGGGAAGGGAGAGCTGTAAGGACCCCAGGTTGCCTGTTTCTAAAGGAAGGTTGTGGGCACAGGTGACCCTGACTCCTCCTAAGTTGGGGAAGCAGAGGAGGAGCTGACATGCATGGTTAACATGCAGAATGCAAGTCGGCTTCTGAACACAACCCACTCCCCCAAAATGTCTGAGTTTTGTAGGTTTGGGGCTTCAGGGGGAGCTAAGAACAGAGGCTGGGGACCTGATTTAAAATGAGGGCGAGGAGGCGAAAAAGTTGCTGAAGTGCAGCACGATCCCAAGCTGTTTTACTCAGTCTCGTTTGATTCAGTAGAACTTATTCCCACTGGAGCGAGTTTAAGGGATGCAGCCTTTCGGGGTGTTCAATGGGAAACAAGCCGTGCTGTGTCTAATGCAGCTTTACTGGGGTTGCAGCTGGACAGCATAATCCTATTGCATACTCATTTAAAATTAAACCCTGTCGTGTCCATGGGGTTGCGGAGCTGGAGGCAGTCCTTTGCAAACAGTTATGCCCATAACTCGGGTGACTTTCAAAGAGGGCTCAACCCCATTCACAGAGGGGGCTCTCCGGGCTACCAGCCAGGCTGGCAGGGCTTTGTACACAAGAGGCTCGGATCCTGCCCGCTGGCTTCCTGGGGGGGGGGGGGCCTGGCGGGCCCAGCTGGGGGGTTGGAGCAAATCCTGCACTTCTCCCTTGCCGTGGTCCTAATGAAGCCGTGCCGTGACCAGACCTCCAGTGAGGGGCGAGAAGCGTGGGATATTCGGGGTGGAAGAGAGCAGGATGAGGCCTCCGGAGGAAGGGCAGCAGGCAAATTTAACAAACAAATGAAATGCACAAATGATCTGTTGCCTGCAACTGACAGCAGAAGGGCGTTGGGGGGGGGGGGGAGAGAGAGCGCCCAGGGCCGGATTTAGGTTTGATGAGGCCCTTAAGCTACTGAAGGTAATGGGGCCCTTTATATGTCCAGCTGTCCTTTGTCAACAACAAAACTGTCACTGTTTTTTTTTGTGTTGAATATATGCTACCGTATATTCCGGCGTATAAGGCGACTGGGCGTATAAGACGACCCCCAACTTTTCCAGTTAAAATATAGAGTTTGGGATATACTCGCCGTATAAGAAATACGACCCGGCGTATAAGACGACCCCCGACTTTTGAGAAGATTTTCCTGGGTTAAAAAGTAGTCTTTTACGCAGGAATATACAGTATATGGTAATTTATGGACCTAATAGGTACCTGAAGCCATTTGCACGTAACAAAATATGTTATTTTATCAAAGGAATTGTTGAACCGAAATACAATTAAGAAGTATATTGATAGCGAAAGGCAATTAAGAAGAAGTATATTAATAGTGAAAGGCAATTAAGAAGAAGTATATTAATAGTGAAAGGCAATTAAGAAGAAGTATATTGGGGGGGGGAGCAAGAGAGTGGGGTCCTAAGCTATAGCTTGTTTAGCTTCTACGTGAATCCGGCCCCAGGAGGGGAGCCGAGAGAGGCCTCCGCGTCCCTCCTCCTTCCGAAGGGAGGCCCGGAAAGGTGCCGGGACGGAAAGGAGGGCTGGGTCGGGGGGGCAGGCGCCGCACAAAGGGAAGGGAAGAAGGCGACACCGCCGAGGCGCCAGTAGCGATGGGGGGACGACGACGACGACGAGGGTGCTGCCCCCCCAGGCGACCCCCCCTCCCCTCCCCGAAGAAGGCCCTGCCCTCTCTCCTCACCAGGACCCTCTTGAAGAGGTTGCTCTCCTTGGGCGGCAGCGGCGCGGCAGGCATGGCGGGGCTTCGCCCACAGCCCGCGATGGCCCCGGCGGGCGCGGCCGGCCCTCAGCTCCCTCGCCCCGGCCCAGCGCAGCCCGCCGACCCCTCTCCTCCCGCCCTCCAGGCCCACGCCGACCCCTCCGGAGCGCCCCTAGCGGCGGCGGCCGGGCGAAGCGGCTTCCCTTCCCGCTGCCTCTCAGGCCCGGAGGAGGAGGAGGCGGCGCCGCCGCGTGGGCCGTGGAGCCGGAGGAAGGAGGGGCTTCGCGGGAGGCCGCGGCTCTCGCCTGGCGGTGGTGACACAGCCCGAGGGGCGGCAAAGGGCCTCAGGAGGCACGTGCGGGGCGTGGGGCCTATATAGGCGGGAGGCGGCCAGGCAACCTTTCCGTTGAAGGAAAGAAAGCAGAGCTGAGGGGTTTTTATTGGCGGGTGTGTCTCATTCTGTGTGTGTGTGTGTGTCTTCACTGCCCGAGGACCTCCAGAGCCAGGGAAACGGTTCTAGGGAAGAACGCGGCAAGGAAGAGGTTAACCGGAAGCGGCACTCTGGCCTTCTGGGACTTGTAGTCGGGTGGCTCTGGGAGCTTCGTTGTTTCTCAAGGGCTTCCTCGTTCCCGGGGCGGGGAGGGGGGAGAGACGAGTGTGCACCTGCGTTTCCAGAAAATTTGCGTCGCTTTTATTTTTAGAGAGAGAGAGAGAGATTTACTTTACATATTTCCAGTTACAGGTAGATAGCCGTGTTGGTCTGTCATAGTCAAAACAAAATAAAAAAATTCCTTCCAGTAGCACCTTAGAGACCAAGTCACCCACCACCCATCTGAGTAATACCCCTCCCCACTATATATAAGGGTCTGGTGACTTCTGTTTCAGTGTATCTGAAGAAGTGTGCATGCACACGAAAGCTCATACCAAGAACAAACTTAGTTGGTCTCTAAGGTGCTACTGGAAGGAATTTTTTTATTTTGTTTTTACTTTACATATAACATACAACACAAAACACACAGTATAATACAGTGGTACCTCGGGTTAAGTACGCTTCAGGTTAAGAACTCCGCTAAGAACCATAGCTGTCAACTTTTCCCTTTTTTTTGCGGGAAAGTCCCTTATTCCGAATAGGATTCCTCGCGAGAAAAGGGAAAGGTTTACAGCTATGCTAAGAACAGAAATCGTGCTCTGGTGGTGCAGCGGCAGCAGGAGGTCCCATTAGCTAAAGTGGTGCTTCAGGTTAAGTACGCTTCAGGTTAAGAACGGACCTCCGGAACGAATTAAGTACTTAACCCGAGGTACCACTGTACACCATTATACACTACAATATACTAAAATACAGACCTATATAATACCGACACCATAATACAAGACTATACTATACGTAAAGGTAAAGGGACCCCTGACCATTAGGTCCAGTCGTGACCGACTGGGGTTGCGGCGCTCATCTCGCTTTATTGGCCGAGAGCCGGCGTACAGCTTCTGGGTCATGTGGCCAGCATGACAAAGCCGCTTCTGGTGAACCAGAGCAGCGCACGGAAACGCCGTTTACCTTCCCGCCGGAGCGGTACCTATTTATCTACTTGCACTTTGACGTGCTTTCGAACTGCTAGGTGGGCAGGAGCTGGGACCGAGCAATGGGAGCTCACCCCGTTGCAGGGATTCGAACCGCCGACCTTCTGATCAGCAAGCCCTAGGCTCTGTGGTTTAACCCACAGTGCCACCTGGGTCCCTATACTATACATACTATACAATAAATTCTGTTTATATTTACCTACCCCACACGAACACACCCACAGTGACTTGACTTCCAACCATTCGCATTGTACTGATTTATGTTTAATTGACCTAAATGCATTTCTTTTTGAAAAATCTCCTCACTCAATTATTCTCCGCTTTTAATTTCTTTATCTTCTCTCCATTTCCTAGATTCATTCAAAATTTGCGTCGCTTCTAATATTATGGATGTTTGTAATTTTCCCAAACAGCTCCTGCTTAAAATGGAAGGTGGGAGCCCTAGGCTGAGGCTGCTAATACGAGGGGGAAATAAAAGGTTCACTAAAATCAGTGAAACTTCCTTCTTAGTCAATGGCGGTGGATCTGGTTTAGAATTCCTGCTCAGATTTAAGCAGCAATCCTATGCATATGATGCCCTATATAGTGCGGGCCTGCATTTCTAGTCCCTGGCTGTGTATTCATATTATATAAATAATACAATTATTATTATTATTATTTTTTATTAGACACTTGTGACCTGCCAATTTGGCCAGCTTGAGCCGGGGGTTTTGCTAAAAGACTTCTAGTGTACTGGATGTTAGAATTCGTGTCAGTACCGATGGTCAGCTGTCTGTTATAATTAAGCTTAAATTAGACTGCCTTAAGATTTCCGGAAGCAACTACCTTGCTGAAAGTAGTTGGTGAAATTACTGACTGGGAAACTTGGAATATTCCCTGAAATTATAGGATCATTCAGAACTGTAAGGAACAGTATTGCTCAGCCATGTGTTTGAATCTTAAAACGTTTTGCTCAACAGCGTGAGATATGTAAAATGTTTCTTTTTTTGCTAACCACGCCTGTCAGAGCAGTTTCCTGCTCTTACGTACGTATGTACATAATTGGCCTCCACAGTCATTGTTAAAATCTTGTTTATGGAAGACAATCTTACAAGTGATCGCCAAACAAGGAGGAAGGTTAATACATAACCTGTTGGCTCATGCTCAGAACAGGATACCAGAAACATGGGAAACGAATCATTTTTTTCCTTTACAATAATTTATTTTGATTAAAGTGACTACACTTTCACTGAAACAATTTTTCTGTTTCCAATGTACCTTTTTTTTGGCAACATGCCACTATCAACAAAAATTATATAATGGAAATATTAGTAACCTACCTCGTGGGGCTGCTATAGTGGTAAATGATATTCAGCATTATAGTATGAGTTATGAATATAGGCTGGAATTCAGTGGCGAGGGAAGCCCTACTGCGCATGGCTTCCACTGGTGCAGGGCTTCCACTGATGGCATTTGTTTGGTGAATCCCGCCCACTATGTTGTTCAAACACTCTGTTAAACTGATATACTTACAGGTAGGTAGCTGTGTTGGTCTGTCATAGTCAAAACAAAACAAAAAATAAAAAAATTCCTTCCAGTAGCACCTTAGAGACCAACTAAGTTTGTTCTTGGTATGAGCTTTCGTGTGCATGCACACTTCTTCAGATACACTGAAACAGGAGTCACCAGACCCTTATATATAGTGAGAGGGTGGGAGGGGTATTACTCAGAAGGGTGGTGGGAATGGGTGATAGGCTGATAGCTGGGGTAAACCTGTTGACGACTGTTAACGACTGCAATTAGTCTTACAGGAAAAAGCAATGGGTGAGAAGGTTAAAAATAGCATTGTCATATATAATGAGATAAGAATCCAATGTCTTTGTTCAGACCAGGTCTCTCCATGGTTTTAAGCTTGGTAATGAGTTGCAATTCAGCAACTTCTCTTTCCAGTCTATTTCTGAAATTCCTTTGCAATAAGACAGCTACTTTGAGATCTTGTATAGAGTGTCCTGGGAGATTGAAGTGTTCTCCTACTGGTTTCTCTGTCTTGTGATTCCTGATGTCAGATTTATGTCCAGTTATCCTTTGGCGTAGCGTTTGTTTAAACTGATATATTGCAAGTGAAGCAGTGGAAAGTATTACTAGTCTTTGAATCGATGTCCTTAAAATAAACATCAGTTTATGCAGCAACACCAGGCAGAGATCTTAGTAAATTTAAATAGTCATATTCTAGTACTTAATAAGGACTCAAAAATTCTGCAGCGGTGGGAATACTTTTTATTTTTACTTGGAACCATGCAGAGCATGAAGTTATGTGTCTTGCTGCCTGCCATTTTTCAGCCTTGGCCCAAGGGCTCCATAAATCTGCTCCAAATTTTCAATTTTTTAACTCAAACTCTAGGGACAAGCTATTGATCCAATGCATTAAGTGACACACATTACTCCTTGAATTCCAAAATCCTCCCCACTTCCTCTGTTCTTCTGATCCCCTTATCTCTGGTTTCAACCTTAATTTTGCTACTCTAGGCTGCTAGTGTCACGAGGTGTATGTCTGAACCTACGTGCATGTCCACAACAACAGTGTCTTCAAGCATACAGCTCTGAGAGGATCAAGACCTTTCATGGGGGGGTCTGTACATGTATCTGTTGAACATTAGTGTATAGCTTTAACCCTTACGCCTAATAAAGAAGTTCACACAACAAAGGAATGAAGATTGGTTTATTACATGGGGTATACAGAGGCTGCTTCTGACAGCAAGGTTATACATATATTCGGGCGGCACATACATTCATTTTTTACCAGCTTTATTTTATTACGTTTCAACATTTCTAACCTATACAACCAAAACACAGTTTCATCTTTTCTCCTGTTTTTGTCAACTTCCCGCCCCTTTTTCCAGAAAAGCAAGAAGGAAGTAAAGGTATATACTTTTAAGTATATAATAATTACCTACGTTAAGGTTTCAGCATCTTTTGGAAACCTAGTAAGGGGCCTTTTCCTTAGAGAAAGTTAAGTTAAGAAAGTTCCTTAGAGAACATTAAGTTGTAAAGGGTTGAGGTATAACAAGCTCGTAAAGAGTTACGGGATAGCACCTATAATTCAAGAATACTTTATAACGGAAAATGTCCCTGTTGCATCATTAATCACAGTATTTGCATTGCCAGAAGTGCCCTGATGGGTATTTAGAGGCCCCGTTTAGCCAACATTTATTGAACATTAACTTCTCTTATTCGTCATAGCAGCAGCTATTGCTCAGAATCAGCAGGAAATGTGAGGAAGAGATCAGAAGATAAATGGAATCAGAATTTTCCTGGAGCGGGGATAGTCTTCAAACTTGTTGAGGTACCAGCTGAAGGAGAAGAAGCAGAAGTGAGGAGTACTATTTGGCTCAAATTGCATAAAACTAACACATTTCCACCTTTCATATATCTGGAATAACGCCCAGGCATGTTCTTAAATCTTCATAAATACAAATGCATTTCTTAACCGCCTCGGTAAGAACAGGAAAAGCCAAATTTATGTTAGAACCCAAATTCATATAGAACAAGTTATTTACGGAGTAAGCAACTTGATAACAATGCAATTATTATTTAATTATTACATTTCTGTATCGCCGTATGTAGGTTTTTAAGTAGTTTACAAAGTAAACGCACCGAAGTGAAAACAATATATTTGAGATATATTTATTTTAGGACCCATTCTAGTTCTGATTGTAATGTTTTAAACTATTTTAATGCTGTATTTTACATTGTTGTGACCCACCCTGGGACTTTGTGGTGAAGGGTAGGTAATAAATCTAATATTTTTCTTTAAAAAAAAAAACACCCAAGCATAAAAGTGGCAGATACCAACACAGTTAAAAATCGGTTTAAAATACACACAGGTCTCGCTATCCAAACACAATGCATTCTTGGGAAATAGCTTCTTAGGCCAGCATTCACATAATGAGTCCATGATTTCCATTTATTCCTATGGGGAAATTTCTAATGCATTCCCAACCATGGAATTTTGGCCCTAAAAGGTCGAAAAGCCTCATAAAATCACTGGAAAACCCCCTGAAACCTTGCAAAAGGCAAACAAGGAAGAGGAAAATGCTCATTTATTTTCCAATCTCTCCCCTCGCCTCCCTGCCCTCTCACCATGGCTGCTGTGGCTCAGTAAAACACAAAAAAGTAAGGCTTGTTTTAAGGCTGCTTATTTGTTGAACTGCCCACCTAGCAGTTCGAAAGCACGTCAAAGTGCGAGCAGATAAATAGGTACCGCTCCGGTGGGAAGGGAAATGGCATTTCCGTGCGCTGCTCTGGTTCGCCAGAAGCAGCTTAGTCATGCTGGCCACATGACACGGAAGCTGTCTGCGGACAAACGCCGGCTCCCTCGGCCTGTAGAGCAAGATGAGCACCGCAACCCCAGAGTCGTCTGCGACTGGACCTAACAGTCAGGGGTACCTTTACCTTTATTTGTTTACAATACTACATGCAGATCCAGCTATTTGGGTATCTGAATCTGGTGTGTATAGACGAGGTTTGGGTACTAATTCCTCTTGTTTGGATAAGTGAATTTTTGTACAATGAGTTTTTGGATAGCACAACCTGTGCATAATCAAGACAGTTAAAATGCCTGGTTTGTTGTTTGCTTTTTAAAGTCTTTGCCTGACACTTAAAAAATAGAGAAGTTGGTGCCAAGTGAATTCTTACAACTGGGCCACCATGGCCACAAATAACTAGCAGGGATTTATCAATAATAATCCAGATTTGTGTTCAGATTAAGTTTTCCTTGTTATTGGTTGGGTTACTGAGTTAGCGGACTGTGGGAATGTAACTTATCTTGAGTTCAGGAAAATGAAGTTCCACATAATATTTAGGTTATCAAGCTGGTTAAATTCAAGCTGGATGATAATACAACCAGGAGGATTTAGAGCTGGTTGGGAAATCATGCTCAGAGTACTCACAATGCTTCCTCATCAAACCTGAGGCAAGTTTCAAATGGGGTGCTACAGGATTCAACCTGGGCCCAATACTTCAACATTTTTATCAATGACTTAGACGTGGTGCTGTCCAGATGTTTTGGACTACAGTTCCTATAAGTCCCAATCAGTATGGCTGTGCTGTCTGGGGCTGATGGGAATTTTAATGCAAAACATCTGGAGGGTACCTGCCCGCAGACTGTCTCGCCAGAGTGGTGTATGCTCTGGTTATCTCCCGCTTGGACTACTGCAATGTGCTCTACGTGGGGCTACCTTTGAAGGTGACCTGGAAACTGCAATTAATCCAGAATGCGGCAGCTAGACTGGTGACTGGGGGTGGCCGCTGGGACTACATAACACTGGTCCTGAGAGATCTACATTGGCTCCCAGTACGTTTCCGAGCACAATTCAAAGTGTTGGTGCTCGGAAACGGCCTCGGTCCTGTATACCTGAAGGAGCGTCTCCACCCCCATCGTTCAGCCTGGACACTGAGGTCCAGCGCCGAGGGCCTTCTGGCGATTCTCTCATTGCGAGAAGTGAGGTTACAGGGAACCAGACAGAGGGCCTTCTCGGTAGTGGCGCCTGCCCTGTGGAACGCCCTTCCAGCAGAGTTCAAGGAAATAAGAAGCTATCCTATTTTTAAAAGACATCTGAAGGCAGTCCTATTCAGGGAAGTTTTTAATATTTAATGCTGTATTTTTTTTAACACTTGATTTGGAACCGCCCAGAGTGGCTGAGGAAACTCAGCCAGATGGGCGGGGTACAAATAATAAATTAATTATTATTATTATTATTATTATTATTATTATTATTATTATTATTATGAGGGAAAGGTGAATAACTGAAGGGCCTGATAATGATGATTTAAACCAGCTCAATATTTAGCTTCCCTGTCTCTTTCCTTAGCAAATATAGATAATAAACGTAAGTTCTATGTCCATACAAAAAAGGGGGGGACCTTAAGTATGGTTTATCACAGAAAAACAAATATGTATGTATTAAAAACTCCCACAATAGAACTCAGATGAAAATTCAAGACAAATCAGAATTTCTGAAAACTTACTGATGATGCATCTGTGCCCTTCTTCCTAATATCAAGAATGTACTAAGAGCAAAAGCAGTGCTTGCCAAGGTACAGGAGGCAAGAGCAAATCCACACCATTCAAGAATCTCTCCAAAGTAGTTGGCTCCAGTCACATATTCAAACATTCCTCCTGTAGAACAAAACGTAGTAGCAATTAATGCTCTGATAGTTTTAGGTAAAGGTAAAGGGACCCTGACCGTTAGGTCCAGTCGCGGACGACTCTGGGGTTGTGACACTATCTCGCTTTATTGGCCGAGGGAGCCGGTGTACAGCTTCCGGGTCATGTGGCTAACATGACTAAGCTGCTTTCTGGTGAAGCAGAGCAGCGCACAGAAACACCGTTTACCTTCCCGCTGGAGCGGTACCTATGTATCTACTTGCACTTCACGTGCTTTTGAACTGCTAGGTTGGCAGGAGCAGGGACCGAACAATGGGAGCTCACACCATCACGGAGATTCGAACCGCCGACCTTCTGATCGGCAAGCCCTAGGCTCTGTGGTTTAACCCACAGCGCCACCCGTGTCCCTCCGTAGTTTTAAGTCATTGTAAATTCGAAAGTATTGGGAGTTATCTAGTTGTAAAACAACTAATTATAGCTACTTCTAGCAATATTGATGTTACATTCAGTCATGGTTTCCAGCCTCGTCTCAATCGCTTCCATTGGCAAGAGAAGCAACTTAAACTCTTGACAGAGGGGAGCTGTTTTCTCAGAACAAGATTTTAGGAAGGGAGAAAGAACTAAATCTTAGTTAAAACAAAGTAAAAAATTAAAAAAAATTCCTTCCAGTAGCACCTTAGAGACCAACTAAGTTTGTTCTTAGTATGAGCTTTCGTGTGCATGCACACTTCTTCAGATACCTCTTGGTGAGGTTTTGATGGACTTCCATTTCATGCGGCTCAATGTGGTGCCTTCCATAGTTCCAGTTACAGGTAGGTAGCCGTGTTGGTCTGCCATAGTCAAAACAAAATAAAAAATAAAAAAATTCCTTCCAGTAGCACCTTAGAGACCAACTAAGTTTGTTCTTGGTATGAGCTTTCGTGTCCATGCACACTTCTTCACGAAAGCTCATACCATTTCATGCATGCACACGAAAGCTCATACCAAGAACAAACTTAGTTGGTCTCTAAGGTGCTACTGGAAGGAATTTTTTTATTTTTTATTTTGTTTTGACTATGGCAGACCAACACGGCTACCTACCTGTAACTAAATCTTTGTTGTTGTTGCTCTAAGACAAGAGAAGTCAGATCCTCAATGAGGATTTGAGGTTCCTCTTACTGCTGCTCACCAAAAAATATCTGCAACTCTGGTCTACCAGCATCTAGTACTGGGAGAAAAGTCCTTGGGCACCTCCCCATCATTCTGGGTGGCATCCTGTATTTTGCAAGACTCTTAATTCTTTGTCCCAATTTTTCAATGTCATCCACAGCTTCATAGTCAAATGCATCTGTGCCTGTAATTAATTCTCAAGCTGAGCAAGACCAGGTTCCTGGAGTACATGGTAGCTGCATCCACATCCTCCCTCCTCTGAGAAAGCAAACTCTCGATTTAGCCCTTGTAGCAGACAGATTTGACTCAGGCGTGGTCGTTTCCGTTTCTTGGCTGCTGCTTTTGTCAGAGACGGTAACTCGAGACCGAGCTAGAGGTGAAGCTAAACACACGGTGGTTCCTTGCACCCTTTTGGTTTCCATTACAAAAAAAAAAAAAAAGCAGTGGTTTGCATGATGATCCAGATAGAGACTGTGGCGGCATGGGGGAATAGGGAGGGATGTTTGGGTCTGTAGGGACGTTAGATAGATAGATAGATAGATAGATAGATAGATAGATAGATAGATAGATAGATAAAGATTTATTGTCATTGTACAAGTAGAAGTACAACGTACAAGTGCAACAAAACTGAATGCCATCCCATAAAAAACAAAAACAGCACAAAAAACCAAATAACTCCCACAAAAAAACACATTTTCAGCCACACATACATACACACCCATCACAACTCTCCAAGGTCATATTATCTAGTTACAGCCTTTAAGATGGTTATAGCTCTTGGGTAGAAACTGTTCTTCAATCTATTTGTTCTTGATCTGATTGTTCTATATCTCTTGCCCGAAGGCAGTGGTGCAAAAAGACTACCCGGTATATCCCGGATGAGATGGATCCTGTAAAATATAGTTTACTTTTTTAAGGCAACGGGAACTGTATAGTTCTTCCAAAGATGGGAGAGGATGACCAATTTTCGTTAGGGCTGGCCTAGCAGGGAAAATAGCCGGAGGCATTGGTCGCATGGGTTGCTAGGGGAATGGCGGACCATACAGCACTCTTACAAATTCTTTCAACTATGCCTTCATGTGGGAGCCCCTCCCCACCTTCTCGAGTGTGGCGCTAGGCCTTAGATTTGAACCTGTGATCCCCTGCATATGAAACCTGAGCTGTCCCCCCCCCCCAACGTGGGTTCCTTCTGAAGCCCATGTGATCTCAGTGCATATATTTGGGTCTTGAGGGAGCTGGGCAAAAGCAAAATACCCCATGGTGTCTCTGTTTCCCCGTCTACTGCTGTGGCCGAGTGGGTTCAAATATTGGGCACTCCCTCTCTTTTTTTGCTTGGTATCACTGTTGCTGGTCAGGCGTGAAAAACAGGAGGGGAGGCCATATTCCACTTCCCTATAATGGGGAATGAACTCACACCTCCAGCTCCAGAGTATTGCTGTTAAGTGTGTGGCTTGGACTTGTCTTTTGAGGGTGGGTGTGAAATTTCTTTCAGGGGGTGGGATGGGGGAAATAAACCCTCTCCAAACCTCTCTGGATTTCTATTTCTATTTTCGTATTTTAATATGGCTGTAGGGGAAAGTGGGGCACGTTGAGCCATGGGGCACATTGATCCTTTCCATTTTAAAACCGTACTTTAGCTTTTATACAAAGTTTGTGGCAACACAACAACAGTGATACTACATACTGTCATTGGGTTTGGGTTTTCAAAGAAGTTTTTAAAAAAATCCAGATTTGTTAAATTAGGTAAGCTTTAGTAAATTATTTTATATGTATTGTGAACCATGTAGCTCTAAAAGTTGTAAAGGTAGCTGAAATATCTTTTCATTTATGTGATCATAGTTAACATAGCTGCAGTATGTACTAAAATATTTGTCATAGCTGCCAGCCTGTTTTGCGTAAAATAGATTTATGTCTGAAATGGTGATGTGGGGCACATTGATCCAATTGGGAATGGGGTACATTGAGCCTAGTTCCCATTATGTTGTTGAAGTTACCGGAACTGATGAATATGGGGACTTCATTGTAAAATTTCTAAAACGTGTTCTGTCCAAAGTGAATGACCAGCCCAAGTTCACTCCCTCTTCTGAACCAGAAGCTTTGATTCCTTTTGAGGATATTGTAAAATTGTTGCCTAAACCACTCTGCTTCGGAGGAACTGCTCATGCTTCTAAGATGGTAACATTTCCATGTTTACTTAATGAGTACAAGTTGAAGTGATGCTGACTCTTAAGAACTTTGAGATATTTTTTAAACTCTTTTGGAAGTTTATACTGTGTAGTAAAAATGCCTTCTTTGCTCTTAAATTGGAATGGCTCAATGTGCCCCAAATGAAGGATCAATGTGCCCCACTACTGGGGCACATTGATCCATTATTTTGAAAAACTTAAATGTGGTTTTTTGTCATTTTATTCCATCAAATGTGAAACATTAACCATTTAATTTTGCTTGGAATAGTACCTAATAAATATTAAATGCAAAAGTTTTCTGTTATGTGCATTATTTTGAGGTGTGTAGAGCTTAAAGTAAAAAATGGCTCAACGTGCCCCACTTTCCCCTACATTCCTCTGGAAGCCCTCTTGGGTGAAAAACAACCTATACAATTTACCGTAATCCAAAGGAATTATATTTTTAGCAGTAAATCCCAGAATGAAGACAGGGTAACCATGTACTGAGTTGCAGGCTCGTTTGGACAAAAGAGCCCCGAAACCGAGTGAACTTGCATCGTGCCCTTGGCAAAGAAATGGGGAGCTCAGGAATCCACGGCTGTGAACCGCAGTACTGGGAAATGTGTGCCTGTCTCCACCAAATGCATGCTGTACCGAAAACGTTGCGTTTTAGCTACGGCACGTTCCCTGCAGGGGCACAGCTTGAAACTGCCTCTCCATGTTTCTCAAGAAGCTAGGAGGGAAAGCCGTTTCCTTTGCATATAAACCTACAGGGTCTTTACCTTGCGAGGGGCATCCGAGGGAGAAAAGTAAGGTGACATTGCTGCTGGCTGATTGGTGCTTTCCAAGCACAGCTGCGCATGGAGCGGATCACAGACAATGTCGCCATTGATAAGGCTAAGCACTGCATTGCTAAGCGCTGCATGGCAACACTGGTTGCTATTCCTGCATTTGCATTTCATTAAATGCTGTTGAATTTCTGCTGAGTGAGGATGGCGGTGGGGGAGACAGACTTGGCTTGCACTTTTGCATGCAGCAGGGGTAGTAACCGCCTTGTCAAGGCTGCAGGAATGGGTTACCTTCCAACCAGTTCCATATACTTAACTCGCGTGGAAATTAAATGGGATTTGAGCACACACAGCCAGGAAAAGTGATGCAGCCCCAGAGCTTTTACTGTCAATAAAGCTGGTGTCTCAGCAATAGCAAAAAATAAGGGAAATAACACCGTGTAAGACCCCTGAAACGAGGTGAACGTGTATTAGACTTTCAGTGAAACGAGTTTTATAGCTGGCATCTCGTTAAGGTTGTTTTGCAGTATTTTCATTATTTGTAATTTAGTAAGGTTGTTTTGTAGTATATTACATTAATTGAAGTTTAGTTGGAGGGTTCTTGCCATTATTTATATCCTTTAAGCAGTCTACTATGTGTCTGAGTACAGTGGTACCTCGACTTACGACGATAATGCGTTCCGACGCGATTTTCGTAAGGCAAAAAAATTCGTAAGTCGAATCCCCATAGGAATGCATTGAGCGAAAAAAATTCGTAAGTCGAAAAAATCCTATTAAAAATTCATAAGTCGAAAAAATCCTATTCAAAGCGGCCGCGACTTCCATTCGTAAGTCGAAAAATTTGGTTGCGGCGGACATTTTGTTTCTCCCGGAAGTCATTCGTAAGTCGAAAAAAACGTAAGTCGAATCGCTCGTAAGTCGAGGTACCACTGTAATTCTGTTCAAGAACTACTCCAAGTGTTTTTTGAAAGCAACTTAGGTTGTATTGTAGTATTTTTCATCATCTGGAGTTTATTTGGAGGGTGCTTTTCATTATTTATAATCTTTTGAGTTAGTTTACAATGTGTCTGAGCATTTTTGCTTAAAAGCAACCCAAAGAATTTTCTTGAGAGTAACTCAACACATTTTTTGAATACACGTTCACCTCGTTTCAGGGGTCTTTCACGGTGTTATTTCCCTTCTTTTTTGCTGTTTATCATTCCCGTGATTGTCCTTTTTACCTAGGTGTCTCAGCAATAGCTAAAGAGATTTTCAAAAAGGAATAATCTGCTTTATTGTGTTCTTTTTTTAAAAAAAAAAAACCTGCTTTATGAGCGCAGGAATTTATAGAGAATATAAGAAAAAAACACTTTTACTCCTTTTGAATCCACTTCTGTGACAAGCAACTTCGACCCAAGTTGGGTCTCTGGGACCCTTACTGTTAGAATGCTTCAAAATAAAGTAATTTAAGTTTCAATGACACATTTGCACCATGGGATTTCTATGACACGTTACTTACCTCTTGGTATTTTATAGCCCGTTTCCCCTGGTTTTCTGAGATTCCTCAAAACATTATCGGAATGCACATTAATCAGCAGGCCGCTTAGCCACCCCGAAAAACCTAAAAATATATTAGAATGCTGGTTTAGAAACACAACCTTAAAAAAGAAAGTTATGAGAAGGCACCACAGTATGTATCTGATCTGCTTGCTTCATGATGTTCTGTACGAGGTCGCTCGCGCGGTCACAAAATTATCTGTGTGTTCTGATCAGTGCTAGGCACAATTTCCCCTGTATTAAAGTTAGTGGCACATTTTACTCTCACATTTACAAAACACACGTATCTTCCTACATCAGGCCTGAGAACAACCAACAGGCATCCTCTCTGTAAATATGGGGATAAGAGCAGTTTTCCTTCTATTGGGCTACTTTTCCAATTCAAAAGTGGGCTGCAGTACTCCAGAAGGTACACAGTAGAAACGACAACAGACAGTCACGGTGACTATACAAAGGATGATATACAAAACCGTGAACAGCTATAGATGAAAATGTATTGAATCATGAACTAAACTGACAATGTCATACAACAAGCATACATAGGTATTTCCTCAAAGGCAAAAGCCTGTATATACTTTCAAACATTAAAATGCTAATTCAAAGTGCAATATTTAGTGTTGGAGATGGTTATGCAAAGTCCATCAGACGTATGGGTCTATCTTTCCAGTGTTAAAGATGGTTAAGCAAAGTCCATCAAACATATGGGTCTGTCTTCCCTGGAGTTTTTTTAACCTGGGGAGTTTTTGAGCCCGTATTAGCTTTATTTGAATGATGGAGTTTCTTAGAATAGCTTAGTTCTGTGTTCTGGAATATCCTAGTTCTGTGTTGATGGTGAGTACATGAGTCTTTAATAAGCCTTTTTAATGTATATTCTATTTATATTCTTGGTAAAGTTGATGGTATGTACTGTTGTTATCTAAGATAAAGTCCAGTCCTTGACGAAACTGCTGGTGAAACGGGAAGATTCGAAGCTGGCCACCTGTAGAAAAAAAGGGAAGACAGACCCATACGTTTGATGGACTTTGCTTAACCATCTCCAACACTATATATTGCACTTTGAATTAGCACTTTAATGTTTGAAAGTATATACAGGCTTTTGCCTTTGAGGAAATACCTATGTATGCTTGTTGTATGACATTGTCAGTTTAGTTCATGATTCAATACATTTTCATCTATAGCTGTTCACGGTTTTGTATATTATCCTTTGTACTCCAGAAGGTGGCATCTCGACCCAAAGGAAAGAGAAAACGAAGCCTAACAGCTTCCACTTTAGCGCAGTAAAATAGCTCCTATGAAGCATTCAGAGTTGCAAAGTCTCAACTGGAACCATCGCCAACGGCCACACTTGAAAGTCTGTGACGTATTTAGTACCTAAGGTTACTCACCTAGAACGAAGCGCAGTGTCGTTGGCCAATCTGAAGAGTATTCTGCATAGTTACTCAAACTCCGGCCCTGCAAGTATCCATTATACACGCAGAAGAAAAAAGCTAGCAGAAATGTAATGGTGGGTGTTGGCTTTCCTCCACGAATTAAGAAAGGAAAGATGAATGCCCTGGAATAAATGCAAAATTAAGGGTTTTAGTTAGTTTTGAATGTTACAGAAATGCAACACACACACAAAACTAAGCTCCAAGCTTATTGAAAACAGTTTCCCTTTTAAGCAACTCGTGCAGTATGTATAAAGTACATTTTAAGTCATAGTTCATTCCCCCCCCCCAAAAAAAATATAGTCCAGCCCCCCCACAAGGTCTGAGGGACAGTGGGCCGGTCCCCCTGCTGAAAAAGTTT
The DNA here is from genome assembly GCA_034641385.1 of Darevskia mixta. Classification (NCBI taxonomy): domain Eukaryota; kingdom Metazoa; phylum Chordata; class Lepidosauria; order Squamata; family Lacertidae; genus Darevskia; species Darevskia mixta. The sequence goes on along the minus strand of JAWWNH010000011.1, from coordinate 41,581,418 downwards.
GCTGACCCCTGATTTGACCATTGTGACCAGTAGCCACTGGTAGCTTCTTCCATTAAATTGTATAGCCCATTTCAAAACCGCCACATCTTAGGGATGCTAATTCCATAGTTCATACCACTTGCTGTGTAAAAATGCATTTCATTCTGTCTGCCCCAAAATTCCTCCTATAGTCCTTCGTTCCCGGACGTTTTGGCTCCCGAACGCTGCAAACCCGGAAGTGACTGTTCCGGTTTGCGAACTATTTTTGGAAGCCGAACGTCCAACTTTGGTATGCCTTTCCCTGCCCTTTCCCCTAATATGTGACCCAATTTGTAAGGTAAGCATTGTGAATTGGGGACAGCTTAAAGGAGAAACCCAGTTCCTTCTCATCTTCTATTACTCAGCGAAGTGGAATCCTTGCTACGTGGTTGCAGGAGGCAGGAACGGTTTACTAAGCTGTACGTTACCACAAACAGGGTTATTTGATCACAAGCTGTGCTTTAAAGCTGCTGTTAATATGAACACTTACAAGTAAAAGATTAATTTTTAAAGTAAAAAAAAAAGTGTTGCAAAATGCAAACGATAGCTTGTTCTAAACGTAGTTGTAAAAATACAGAAAGATTCATGGATCTGCACATCATAATTACGAAGGGACGTTAATGATCTTCTCTGTATCGTTCCGTTTTGAAGCTTCTGTGAGCACACATAATTCAGTGTTTAGGTAAATATGACCCAAGGTTCTTGCACCATAAAAGCTAATTTGCCTGCATGTCTACCTCAACTATTCAGTAACGTAAAGGTAAAGGTAAAGGTAAAGGGACCCCTGACCATTAGGTCCAGTCGTGTCCGACTCTGGGGTTGCGGCGCTCATCTCGCTTTATTGGCCGAGAGCCGGCGTACAGCTTCCAGGTCATGTGGCCAGCATGACAAAGCCGCTTCTGGCGAACCAGAGCAGCGCACGGAAACGCCGTTTACCTTCCCGCCGGAGCGGTACCTATTTATCTACTTGCACTTTGACGTGCTTTCGAACTGCTAGGTGGGCAGGAGCAGGGACCAAGCAACGGGAGCTCACCCCGTCGCAGGGATTTGAACCGCCAACCTTCTGATCAGCAAGCCCTAGGCTCTGTGGTTTAACCCACAGCGCCACCTGGGTCCCTAACGTAAAGGTAGCAAACTGCAAATATAAGAATACGTATGCAGCAGTGCATGCAGCAAAATCTATTACTGGTATAACAAACAAAGAAATTGGGCTGAAGCCTATTACATCTTTTCAAATACTTAGACAGCAGTGCATTCTGGGAAGCAGATGTTGAAACTTTTGCATAAATAAGGCTGAGGGTCTTTATACCTTTATACCCGGCGGGAAGGTAAACGGCGTTTCCGTGCGCTGCTCTGGTTCACCAGAAGCGGCTTAGTCATACTCGCCACATGACCCGGAAGCTGTACGCCGGTTCCCTCGGCCAGTACAGTGGTACCTCGGGTTACGAACTTAATTCGTTCTGGAGGTCCGTTCTTAACCTGAAACTGTTCTTAACCTGAGGTACCACTTTAGCTAATGGGGCCTCCCGCCGCTGCCACACAATTTCTGTTCTCATCCTGAAGCAAAGTTCTTAACCCAAGGTACTATTTCTGGGTTAGTGGAGTCTGTAACCTGAAGCGCCTGTAACCCGAGGTACCACTGTAAAGCGAGATGAGCGCCGCAACCCCAGAGTCGTCCGCGACTGGACCTAACGGTCAGGGGTCACTTTACCTTTACAAAGGATTGGCAGGTTTGTCCTTCTATCAACACTCCAGCTTGGGTAATTTGAGAGATGACTTATTTAACACCTTTATTTGGATGGTTAATGTTGGGGTCTGTGTATAATAAAAAAGAATGGATCTAAACCACATTTAATTTTTGCAGCTAGGAAGATACAGGGTATACAGGCTTGTCAGTTGCAGTTTGACCCATGTGCTCGTACTAAATTAACTTTATGGGATTTGAAGATAGGCAGCCTTTTTTTGCGGAAGAAATTGGTTGAATGTGGGGTGTTTGTTTGTGTGTGTGTGTGTGTGTTTGTGTGTTTCATTTGCTATCTTACAATTGAAATATAGATTACCAGCAAGTACGAAACGGCAGTATCTTCAGTTACAGCCTTTGCTGAAGTCTATATATAGCCCATCTGCTTTGAGAGCTTCAATATCTCCTGTTGGAGGAAATTATTGGATCCTCTCAGAAAGAAGCTAAACTGTACCTGTTGTTTATGGATGCTTAATGGAACTTTGTAAGGCAGAATTTCAAGAACTCAAGAGGTGCCTGGAATAGGTAATTAGAATGTAATATGCAGCGTAAAGAATAATAATAATAATAAATTTTTATTTATACCCCGCCCTTCCCAGCCAAGACTGGGCTCAGAGCGGCTAACATCAATAAAATCCCAACAAAACATACAAAACAATCAATTAAAATGCAGGTTAAAATACGATTTAAAGTTTAAAATGCAGCCTCATTTTTAAGTAGCCTACCAATCAAACCAAAGGAATGAAACATCAGGGTTAAACTGAAACCAACCCAAAGGCCAGGCGGAACAACTCCATCTTGCAGGCCCTGCGGAAAGATGCCAAATCCTGCAGGGCCCTGGTCTCTTGTGACAGACCGTTCCACCAAGTCGGGGCCAGTACTGAGAAGGCCCTGGCCCTAGTTGAGGCCAGCCTAGCATCCTTGCGGCTTGGGACCTCCAAAATGTTATTATTTGAGGACCTTAAGGTCCTACACGGGGCATACCAGGAGAGGCGGTCCCTTAGGTACGAGGGTCCTAGGAATGAAAAATTGCTTTAGAATATACACAGAATATAACTTTAGAATTGAAATAGCCACCGATCCAGCAATAATTAATTAATTGAATGTATTGGACTCCACAACATTTGCATACGAAGTCACTGTCTAATAGAGATAAATGTTGGCGATGTAACGCCTTGGTTGAGGTACATGATGCGAGCTTGTCCGGTGATGTACTATTTCTGGTCTGAAGTATTTATTGGCATCGGTTTTGTATTGGCAAAATCACTGATATTGGAAAATGTTTGTGTACTTGTAAAATATATATATCCTATATATATGTAGGATGGGATTAACAGCACGACAACAAAAGTGGATTTTGTGAGCCCTTATGGTAGCTAAGAGACTCATACTTCAAACCTGGAAGGGTAAATTCCATGGTGGCAATTGAAAGTACTGGTATTTCATACAGACATAGATTTTTTTTGTGTGGATACCTATCTGGACATTTGGGGAGCTTATCTTAACTTACATATTTGCTTTAAGATATACTGATGATTTATTGTACTGTACTCAGATTGTGAACTGATTATGGCTTTTTTTGTTAGTATTTATATACTACTTTTAATTGTCTTTATTATTTTGTTCCCTTCCCTTCCTCTGTTAAATTCGCAAATAAAATAATGATTAATAAATGAAAGACCAACTGGCAGAGGCTTCTACTGCATCACTGAGTCTCACCTCTGCTATTGCAGGAGCAAATCCTCCCTCTGCTGCTGACTTGTCTATGGAGGGTTCTCAACCCAGTAGGCAGATTCTGAGGATTTCCTGTTTAGGAAAGTTTTTAACGTTTGGTGTTTTATCATGCTTTTAATATTCTTTTGGGAGCTGCCCAGAGTGGCTGGGGAAACCCCGCCACATGGGCGGGGTATAGTATTATTATTATTATTATTATTTAATTAAAAATAATCTTTATTTATCAACCACATAAAATTTACAACGAGTTACACAAAATACAAAATCAAAACTAACAAACATCCATTCCAAAAAGCAAGGTGAAAAAAATACAATACATTCAAGGAGAGAACGAGAAAAGAAAAAGAAAAGATAGAAGGAAAAGGGGAAAAAACAAAGACTACAACACATTATTTAAAAAAAACACCACAAAAACAAATAATTAAAATTTGACTTCTTACCGTTTGTGCATCGTATCTTATTTTTATTGTTTATATTTTGCTATTTCTAATACCCTTCTTATTCAGCTAATAAGATGTAGATATATCTTCATTTCTTATCCTTACTTATAGAATTTCTATCCCCAAGTTTATTTCAGTCTAAGCAAATCACTAATTCCGTGTTTATACCCTCTTTTTTAAAATAACCTTCTACGTATTTCCATTCCTCTTTTATTCTTATTTATTCTTTATTATTATTATTATTATTAATTTAATATAATAAAATTCCCTCCTCCTCCTCTTTCCTGGAAGTAGACTGGCCAGGCGCCTTGGAGATGAAGGCATAATATACATCAAATTTCTAAAACAGATCTGCCTCCTGCTTCACTGTAAACAAGGAAGCTTTGCTTCCTGACCTACTGTTGCCATTCATTTCAGTCTGTTGAATGCTCTCCATTCCAGAAGCGACACCCAAGGGAGCCTGCTAGAGATGCCCGGGCTGGCTGAGATGAGGGCTCCCTCTAACACTCTTGAATGATACCATATTCGATCCTGGCTCTGCAAATAGTGAGGGGGAACAGCTTGCCTATTTCTGTACTGGATTCCTGGACACCCTTTAGTTGCACTCTAGGAATCATCTGGTGCATGAACGAGACTATCAATGTCAAATGAGCGAAGACACTCAGGAAACAATTATAGGCTTCTCCCTCCTCCCTCGCCTCTCAACAAGTCACGGGTGTCCCCCTTCCCTGCCCCACCTTCCTGCAAGACGCTTAGGTTATTTAAATAATGTGCATGAAGTGCTTTGAGCACTTAAAACAGGGGTCAGCAAACTTTTTCAGCAGCGGGCCGGTCCACTGTCCCTCAGACCTTTTGGGGGGGTGAGGAACGAATTCCTATGCCCCACAAATAACCCAGAGATGCATTTTAAATAAAAGGGCACATTCTACTCATGTAAAAATACGCTGATTCCTGGACCGTCCGCGGCCAGATTTAGGTGATTGGGCCGGATCTGGCCCCCGGGCCTTAGTTTGCCTACCCATGCAGGAAACAGGAAGTGAGTTGAGCCAGCACTGTTATTATCAGCTTCACCTTTACTACTTTCTTAGCATTCTCACATTTGCCTCACCAGGTAAGTGCTGGTTGCAGGTGGTTGCGCTACGCTCCAGGCTGAAAGAAGCTGCATCTGTGGAAATGTTTCTTGTACATTTTATGGATACCTGCTCACTGGTTTCAAAGGGGCATTGTAGCCAAATGTGTGAGCAAGCCCCACTTCTGCCCTTTATTCAGAGATGCACTTAGTCAAGGGTCAGCAAACTTTTTCAGCACTGGGCCTTGTTGGGGGCCGGACTATATTTTGGAGGGGGGGATGAATGAATTCCTATGCCCCACAAATAACCCAGAGATGCATTTTAAATAAAAGGGCACATTCTATTCATGCAAAAACACGCTGATTCCTGGACCGTCTGCGGGCCGGATTTAGAAGGCGATTGGGCCGGATCCGGACCCCCAGGCCTTAGTTTGCCTACCCATGCACTTAGTACACACACACACGCAAATGCTGGCAACCACCGGCAATCTTTTAGAACAGGCATGTCCAACAGGTAGATCCTGATCTACTGGTAGATCGCGGAGTGTTCCTGGTAGATCCTGGGTGACCTCTGGCCCCTCAACGATCTTCTTACAAAAAAAGCAAAAAAAAACCCAATTTTGGCTTCCTAAAAAAAAGCTCCACAACTTTGGCTTCCTAAAAAATGCTCAAGCTCCACAACTTTTGCTTCCTAAAAAAAAAGCACAACTTTGGGTAGATCACTGCCAGTCTTTTTACGACAATGGGTAGATCACTGCCAGTTTTTTTTAATACTGTGAGTAGATTGCAGTCTATTGGGAGTTGGACGTCCCTGTTTTAGAAGATATCAAACCAGAGGCAAACTTTTGAGTTTCACAGAACTCTTCCTCAGGTTGGATGTTAGACAAAGGATAAAGGAAAGAGATGGCGCTGTGGGTTAAACCACAGAGCCTAGGGCTTGCCGATCAGAAGGCCGGCGGTTCGAATCCCCGCCCGTTGCTCGGTCCCAGCTCCTGCCCACCTAGCAGTTCGAAAGCACATCAAACTGCAAGTAGATAAATAACCCTTTAAAGGAAAGAGAGAGAAGAGGGCAGAAAAAGCATGTCAAATGCTATTTCAGAAAAGGCATAGTTTCAAATTGGATGTGGGAACTGTGTGCTGAGATTCCTGTATTCTAGGGACTTGGACTTGATCACAATTGGGATCCCTTCCGACTCTACAATTCTATGATCCAATTATGGAGGGACCCGCTTTTTAAAAAACCAAAATGATGCCCTCCATTAGTGGGCGTATGGAGTATGCTCACTTACCGCAGCTGTCAAAAGCTATTTCGGAAGAGCCATTTCTCTATCAGCCACCTCATAGAACTGCAGAGTTGGAAGGGACCCCAAGGGTCATCTATTCCAACCCCCCTGGCAATGCAGGAATGTCAGCTAAAGCAAACGGCTCTCCTGCTGTCAGAACGTTTTTTTCCTGATGTTAAAAACACCCATTTCATCCCGCCCGAGGACGAATGGAACAACCCCGGCGGGAAACTCTTCCCTCCCGCGTCGGGGCTCCTTCCCGGGGTCCGCGCTTCTCCTCGAGGTCCGGGGAAGGCCAACCCCGCCCCGCGCTCACCTGTACCCGTAGTGGATGCAGAACAGCGCCAGGAGGAAGCGGTTGGGCCAGAAGCTGAGGCGGGCGCCGTCGCTGCCCAAGACGAGCCCCAGCGGCACGAGGAAGGCGGGCGCCTCTTGCAGCGCCCAGGCCACCTTGGCCGGGATGGGCGGCCCGAAGGCGGGCGACGCGTAGCGCCCGTACGGGATCTTCAGGTAGCGCGTCGCCAGCATCGCCAGCGCCATGCTGCCCACCAGCCCGTAGCTCATCCAATCCAGCAGCAGCCGCTCCTGCGGGCCGGAGACGCGCCGCCAAAAGGCCCCCGAGCACCGCAGCGCCCAAACCAACGCATCCATGGCTCCCCAAGACGCACAGTGCGCTCTCAGCCCCGCCGGCGGGGAAAGTAAAGGGGAGCCGGGCCCGCCCCCCTCCCCGCCGCCAGGCCAACCTCGCGGGAAGGAGGTGTCCGGACGGGGGCTCCGGGCGTGGCCATCCCCGCCCAGGAGGCCGCCGAGGGCACCGACGGCGCCGGGCGAGCGAGTGGCCCAGCGGGCGGGCGGCGTCACAAGGGCGGGCGGGGGGCGCGCGCGCGCGAGGCGAAAGCGCGCCGCAATAGAGGCGGCGGCGCGGCGCGGCGCGCGCTTCACCCAACAAAGGGAGCGCGCCGTCCCGGGTCCTCGGAACATGCACAGACAGAATTCAGCATTAGGCCGGGGTCTTTCTGTTTTTGAGAATAATAATAATGCATCACATTATTGTCATGATGACTTTGGGGGGAAAGCCGCCCTTGCCTGGGTTTGCTTAGCCCAGCAAAGAGAGCTTGCTGTCCTGGCACCGCTAAGCATGTACGGAACAGAACTATCCTATATAATAAAGTGCCTGTGTCCGTGCGTACGTTCCGTGTGTCAGTGGAAATGCGCTACTGCGCATGTGCCCCACTGATGCAGGGATTGGAGCGGGCGGAGAGGGGGCGTGTCCGAGAGGGCGGCCGTGCGCAGGCGTGTTGTCAGTTGGGTCAGTGCCGCCGCCTCGCACGGTCGCCCTCCCGGGCCGCTGAGGGGGCAACCGACCGCTGCTGGGCTCGCCCTGCCCAGGCACCTCCGTGGAGCTGCCGGCTTCGCCAGGGGCGCTTCGGCCCTAGTGGAGCCTCCCTCCTCAACTGGCCGAGGGGGAGACCCGGACGCCGCCCTGGAGGCGGCTGAGGCGAGCGGCTCGGGTTTCACCTCGGCTCTCGCGGCCTCTGCAGCCACAGACCCGCCCGCCTCGCCTCGCCTCACCTCACCTGCCCAGTCTGATGCGGCTGCAGCCTCGGACGGGGGAAGCGGCCCGAGGAGGACGCCGTGGCTGAGGCGGGATTTGAACCCGGGCCTCCTCGCCTCTTCCTCCTGGGGCTCTGCCTCCTCCTCCTCTAGCGCCCGTTATTTAACGGGCTAACTTCAACTAGTCACATATAATAAAGTGCAAGTGTCTCTGCGTCCAGTCCCTGTGTCCGTCCCTGTGTCCTACTGCGCATGTGCCCCACGGACACAGGGATTGGAGCGCAGAGACTTCGGGCAGCCGGGCTGTTGAAGCGGCGGGTGCGCGCTCGCGTGGACTTAGTTCTAAGCGGCAGCGGCCGTTACAAGTGGCGGCTGAGTTAGCCTGCCGGGGCCTGGCTGGTGCCAGTGCCGCCGCCACAGCGATGCGCCTCCTGCGCTGCCTGCTGAAGGGCCATTCGGCGCTCGCCGGGGCGCCCAAGTACATCGAGCACTTCAGCAAGTTCTCGCCGTCCCCGCTTTCCATGATGTTCTAGCGCCCGTTAATTTAACGGGCTTACAGTCTACTAGTGCTCTATATTCCAGTCTGGCTGCCAGGGTTTACCCAGTTGGTAGCTGTCCCATGCTGTGTACCCTATGCAGCCTTGTGTCTAGGGAGGACAACACAAGGTCGAGACTGTCGCCTGTCGAGATTTCTTCTATGCTGGTTAAACATTTGCCTTACATCAGATAAAGATCCTCTCCTCAGCCAAGTTTTGTTAGACACCTTTCTTTCCCCAGGGCTACAACAGTTTAACAAGAAGGTACAGCAACTTGGGCTGTCAGTGGAACTTTTGCGATCGATGTCCCTACCATCTGCCAATGCTATACTAAAAACTAGGTTGTGGGATATTGAACGCCAAGAACTCAGAGTAGCAGCAGAAAAAAAACATGTTCCCCTCTTTATTTTCAACCTTCTTGGGCACATGAAATTAACCACAATTACCTTGAATTTCTGCTTAACCCTAAAGAAAGAAGGGCATTTTCGCTGGCCAGGTTTAATTCAAATCCATCAAACCTCCTTTGGGGAAGGTTCTCAGGCAGGGGGGAAGGAGAAAGAACTTGCCCATGTGAAGACCACCTGGTGGAAAGCCTTACACATATGCTTCTTAATTGTAAACTATATGATGATCTCCGTCAGCAATTTCTAGCGCAACTCTGCATCCCCAAATGGAAACCAGAGTTGGAGGTCATACATTTCCTATTACTGGGGAAAGATCAGGAGCTCACCAAGTTAGTGGCTACATATCTCTATTTGGTTTTTTGTCGTCGAAATACACTGCAGACGTCTGATCTCCCTGGAGACCTAGAGATGTGACGATAGACTGCTCTGTCTCCTTTCTTTTATCAAAGTTTTGTGCCACTGGGGAAGTGGTAATTCTGTATTGATTTGTTTTCGATGTTTGTATGTGATGCCAATAAAAGGTTGATGATGATGAGAACAGAACACATCAGTAGGCTAGTATTGAGTGTTTATAAAGATTTGAGGTTATTACCCCTCTATTATTGTCCGTGCCGCGTTGCTCAGCTACTGTGTCCTTTCTTTCAGCAGATCAAGATGATCAGGTGACAGCAAAAACTGAAAGGTTTTTAGAGGGGGCGATTAGAATAAGATCTACTATTTGATTATTGAACCCCCAAAATGTATTTTCTATTGTTAAGTTTTTACCTCTATCTTCAGTGCGTTTTATTTTATTGCATTGCTATGGCTCCTGGCTGATGCAAATGCAGATTCTGCTGATTCAGTAGGTTAGGTTTTTTTTTGGGGGGGGGGGGTGCACTTCGCTGGGAGGTTTCCCCACCACCTTTTTTTTTCCCTTCTGAAAACTTTGCGCCCCCGTTGCCCAGATTTGCTTAGGTCCGCAAAGGGAGGCCGTTGGGGCACTGAACATCCCCATATCTCACCATTAACCTGGGGTCTTTTTTTGTGGGGGGTGCACATCGTGGAGGGGTTCCCACATCACTCCCCCCCCTTTGCACTTCTAAAAAAAGAAGACAAAAAACCCATGCTGATAAGAAGACAAAAAACCCATGCTGATAATTCCCTTTTTTGCACGGTGGTTGTAGCCCATTCTGGCTAGGTAAAGGGTGCACCCTCCCGAAGATTGGGAAGAGAATTGAGATTATGGGGGCTGTAATTGCTGTAGTCATGGGCATAGTGAAGGGGCGGGGGGGCTCCCCCAAAATCAATGCAAATCAGTACACATCTGAGGTTCTGCCCCCCCAACAAAGTTGGCACAAGATAATATCACCAACGCAAGTATCTGTGAACCGACAATAAACATCCATAAAAATGGCAAGAGTACAGTGGTGCCTTGGTTCTTAAAATCCGTTCTGGAAGTCCGTTCCAAAACCAAAGCGTTCCACAACCAAGGCGCGCTTCCCCATAGAAAGTAAAATGCAAAACGGATAAATCCGTCCCAGGTTTTTAAAAACAACCCCTAAAACAGCAATTTAACATGAATTTTACTATCTAATGAGGCCATTGATCCATAAAATGAAAGCAATAATCAATGTACTATACTATAAAATAAGAGTATTGTAGATGAAAAAAAATATTATTATTTTCTTACCTGCACTGATGATAGTCATTGTTTGGATGGGGGGGGGGGGCTTTTATCCATTTCCACAGTCACAACTAGGTTCCACACAGTCACAAAAGCCTCAAAAACAAAAACACAAAATAGCAAAAACAAAAGTGCTAAACTTAATCTGTTCCGGAAGTCAGTGGCGTCGCAAGGGGGGCGGGGGGCGGTCTGCTCCGGGTTCCAGGGGAGGGGGGTGACACTTGGGCCGGCTCCACCCTGCCCGCGGGCCCCAAGCAAGCCGCGGAGCAAGGTCACTCTGCCCTGTGGCCCGCCCGCCGGTGCAGCCGCGCGCGATCGGTGGCTCGTGGGGGTGCCCCACTGCTGCTGCTTTTTGCGCGGCGGCTTGTAAGGCCGCCGCAGAAGCAGCGGCGCCAGTCAAGATGGAGTGTGCATGCGCGAAATGCCGCACGTGCGCACTCCGTCACCGGGCCGCCACCGCTGCTCCTGCGGCGACCTTGCGGGAGCAGCGGCAGCGGGGCAGCGGCCCAGCGACAGAATGCGCATGCGTGGCATTTCGCACATGCGCACTCCGTTGTGACGTTGCGTCGTGATGCCCCAGGGGGATGTATCCGTTCACCACCCCGGGTAGCGAGGAGGCTTCCTCCGCCCCAGCCGGAAGTCCATTTGACTTCCGAAATGTTTGAAAACCAAGGTGCAGCTGCTGATTGGTGCAGGCGCCCCAGAAACAATAGCTGACAGCCATATCGGACATTCGGCTTCTGAAAAACGTTCGAAAACCAGAACACTTTGGGAACCAAGGCGTTTGAGAATCAAGGTACCACTGTAGTGTCTTTCCAAAATAGGTTTTGTCTTAAACAATAGCAAACACAGTAAATAAAACAAAAAAATTCCTTCCAGTAGCACCTTAGAGACCAACTGAGTTTGATATTGGTATGAGCTTTCATGTGCATGCAGATACGAAGTGTGCATGCACACGAAAGCTCATACCAAGAACAAACTTAGTTGGTCTCTAAGGTGCTACTGGAAGGAATTTTTTTATTTTGTTTCGACTACGGCAGACCAACACGGCTACCTACCTGTAACAGTAAATAAAGAGTTCACATGTAATATATCAGTGGTTCAGTGCTCATTTCTTTTCTTTCCAAAATAGATTTTATATTGAACAATTGCAAACATAGGAATAAAGAAAGAAAAAAGAAAAAAAATTATAATCTATTTATTGAATTTTCCAATACAAATCACAGCAAATCACATTGAAATTATTCCCAATTACATTTCAAATTACAATCCAAATTAATTATACAAATCCCAATTAAAATAAACATTCCAATTATGCCTAATTATTATAATATTTTTTTTATATATGGACTTCCCATGCCTCGGACGCCGGAACTTCCCTGATCACCTCCATCAATTGCTTTTCAAAATTCTTTCCAATATTTCCACAGCTGCTGATATATGCCAGCAAGCAGGCTAAATTATAATAAACAATGTCTCTGTGTGGATGAGGTCGATCTTCTTAATTCCAAATGCCACATTCCGACCATCGCCATCTTCTCGTCCTGTTGTTCACCAAACTTCTTCACGCTGCTACTCTCCCCCGCTTGCTTTGCACATACCCCAGTAGCACCTTAGAGACCAACTGAGTTTGTTCTGGGTATAAGCTTTCGTGTGCATGCACACTTCTTCAGCTACACTGAAACAGAAGTCACCAGATATAGAGTGGGAGGGTGGGGTGGGGTTTTCTCAGAAGGGCAGTAGTTGATAAATGATTGACTCAATAACAACTGCAATTAGTCCTACAGGAAAAAGCAAGGGATTGTATGCAGATGACCAAAAACAGCCAAAAATATTCCTGAAACAGGAATAAAGAGTCCACTTGTGATATACCAGTGGTCCAGTGCTTGGACGTCGTTCCGGTAATCAGACGTTTCATTGCTAAAGAGCTTAGTCATCAAGCTGTGAAAATCAATTGTAACAGAATTGCACTGAATTAACAAGTAGAGTAAGGAAAATAAAAATAAAAAATACGTTGAGAATGCATAATTAAAAAATACTTTTAAAGTAAAGACTATGCAAGTGAAGACAGTCTGTAAACGACTTAAAGCAGGGGTACATCTACAAGAATAAAGATGAAACAATAACTAGTCTATTCGCACGTACATAGTTAATATCCCCAGTCCCACTAATACAAAACATCTCTATAGAAACTTGCCTGTTCCTGTCTGCTTGTTTCCATCTGGAGGAGCATAGAGAAGACAATGTCCTTCAGTTTGTTAAACCTCCTTAGGAAACATGGGTAGTGCTCACAAATTTAAAGGCACAGTGGCGGAAAGACCACAAACAGCTGCACGTAATTACATGAATCCTGCGAACTTGTCTAGTGTTGAATTTAATCCACGTAGAACTAGTGTATTGAGTTTATAAATATATTTGGACTCCATCTGAGAAAGTAATCTGAACACATTAACACCAGTGACTCCACTGGTTGAAGATATGTTCTTTGCAACAACAAAAAAGCGAAAGTCATCACAAGTGTGGTTTTGTTCAATAAAGTGTTCAACCAGCGGAGCCTCTCTAATTTTGCCTCTAATGCGGGATCAGTGTTCTAACATACGAGTCTCAATAGGGCGGGTGGTGGCACCAATGCATATCAACTGACAAGTGTATTTGATTAAATGAATCGCATTTCTGGAGATCACTACCCTCAATTTGAGATACAATGCACCAGTATCTGTTTATGATTCTTACCTCCATCATCTGTGGGGTAAACTCAAAAGAACAGGTAATACGTTTTTGTGGTATTTTGCTTTTGGGTACAAGAAGGTCCCATCTGTCGCATGCATCTGCTTCCCCCCGGACTTTATGAATAATATGCCGGGGGTATCCTCTATTTACCAGGCTCACCTGCCGCTTGGTACATGTCCAAAGTATAGGAATTAATTTTCCTATGCAAAAATTGGCCCAAAGGTAGGTTACGTTTAAGATTGTGTGGATGATGTGATTTAAAATGTGACAAAGTGTTACAGTCAGTATCCTTTTTATATAGGGAAACGTAAACAAATTCCAACGGTCCGTGTGACTAAAGTATCCAAAAATGGGACTGATGAATGACTAGTATTGGCAGAAAACACCAACGAGGGGTGTAGTTGATCCATCCAAGATAAAAAGTCAGGAAATCTATTTTCATTTTTAAAAATCAGAAAGATATCATCAATGAACCTTTGATGGAAAACCAGATCTGAAGCAAAAGGATTATTGGGACCGTCCACAAAGCGATGCTGAAAATCAGCCATAAATAAATTGGCTATGGAAGGAGCCATGGGAAGGTATCTCTATATCTAAATAAATTGTTCTCTAAAGCTATGTCTAATAGGTCCATAAGAAAATGTTTTGGAGGATTTGAAAAGGTATGTTGTCAGCTACACAGGTGCAGGCTTCCTCATGAGGTATAAAAAAAGGTAAAGGACCCCTGACTGTTAAGTCCAGTCGCGAACGAGTCTGGGGTTGCAGCACTCATCTCGCTTTACTGGCCAAGGGAGCAGGCGTTTGTCCGCAGACAGCTTCTGGGTCATGTGGCAGCATGACTAAGCCGCTTCTGGCGAACCAGAGCAGCGCATGGAAACACCATTTACCTTCCCACCTGAGCGGTACCTATTTATCTACTTGCACTTTGACGTGCTTTTGAACTGCTAGGTTGGCAGGAGCTGGAACCGAGCAACGGGAGCTCACCCTGTCATGGGGATTCGAACCGCCAACCTTCCGATCGGCAAGCCCGAGGCTCTATGGTTTAGATTTAACACCCAGGAGAGAATCAGAAGGGATTACCACCAATTCAATTTGTTGAACAAAATCCACAGAGTCCCTAATGTATGATGGAATCTTAGGTATGAGTGGTGACAGAAAATAACCTACAAATTTAGCCAAAATGAATATTCCCAGATTAATTTATATTCTGAGAGGAATCCCAGTTCATATACTGTATCTGGAAAATATTTTCAGAAAATCAATTCGTTTAGAAAATTTAAGTGGGGTCCTTCGACTCCAATTACAGAAAATGCAGTTACAAATAAAGGACGGAGGACTCGCAAGTATTGAATTTGGGGCTTTATCATGATGTTTCTTTATTGTCAAGCATTAAATATTGGAAGCCAACAACTGGTGTTAATTTTACAATATGGGCAACTTTGGAATACTCATATATAGCACCTTTGGTTGGATGGACAGTATTAGGATCAAAATATATTAGATCTTTGGTATCTCTGGAAACAATTATGTCACTTAGAAAGTTATAGAATGCAATGTATTATATATATATATATATATATATACACATACACACACACATATATATATATATATATACACATACACACACACACATATATATGTGTGTATATGTATATATATACAGTATGTATGTGTGTGTGTGTGTGTGTGTATATATATATATATATATATATATATATATATATATATATATATGACCCTTTCCCCATGCTAAATTGACTTTATGGGGAAACCCAACTTTCTTAAAAATTGGGGGAAATATGGTGAAATGGAACAATTGGATGGAAGCAGGCATATTGACTTTGGATCAACTGATAGATGGTGAAGATTAATTTTTAACACATGCTGTGATAAAAGATAAATATCAGCTATTGGATGTCACCCAATGGCAATATTTACAGCTAAAACATATGTTAACAACTTTGTTTAGACCAGCAGCATTTTCTGCTGCTGAGACACCTGAAATACTAGAACTGGTGAAATCCTTTAAAACTCAAAATCTGTGGTTACTTTCAATAGATATTTGTTATCAATAAATCAAGTTGATATGAAGATATTAAGATGTGAATGAAATAAGGAATTGGAGGTTCCTATATTGCTGAATGTTTCAACTTCTATAACAAAGGTGTCAGTGGACCTTAAATTGCAACTTATACAACAGAAAATAATATTTAGAATTTATTGCTCTCCACTATGTTTAGAAAATGATCGTCTAATACAGCATTTTGTTGGAGATGTAATAAGAATAAGGTCCTATACTTACAATACTAAGTTCTGGGAGAAAGTAGTGGAATATATAGACATAACTGGGCAGAAAAAGCAAAAATTTTCAGAGGGTGATATTCGTTTGAACTACATACCTACTATATGGAATTCGTCAACTGGACGGTGTAAATGGATTCTCTGTGCCATTAATATGGCAAAAGGACTCATATTGCTGCATCATTTGGAAGATAATCCATTTATTCAGTGGACTGAAGACCTGGCTACACTTGTGACTTGTCACCTATTAGCAGATTGCTTATAGACACAGACTTTGCATGGAGAAGTATAATGAAATTTTGAACTCATTTATACAAAACTAGTGGACGTTCAGCCCGTTAAATTAACGGGCGCTAGAACATATGTGGTGAAACATTTTTAAAAACAGGACTTATTTCCCTCAGGCAAGTGGGATTAGGACAGCAGCCTTCAGGTAAGGCAGCCGGGCCTCATCCTGCGGCGCGTCCGAGAGAAGCTGTGAGGGAAACTGGCCCCTCCCGTTACATAAAAGTCCCTAAAGCGTGCGGCGGAGGAGGGGGAATGGGCTCAAATCCCACGTACTGGGGGGGGGGTCCGGTTTCCCTCCGTAAGCAAACTCCGTGTGGAAACGGCCATGGCAGCCCCCGCCTCTCTTTGCCCTTTTGGCTCCCAGCCCCTTCATGAACCACACCGAGTTCCTGTACAGGGACATGGCGAGGACGGGATGGGGGCTGCTTTGAGCCCCTGAGGGAGGGAGGCCGCCTCCCGGGCAGGGCCGTCGGCCTAGGGCGGGCGTGTGAGAGGAATCCTTGAGTAACTCCCATCACTCACACACACAAAATGGCCGCCAGCAACTTTCTTTGAGTGCAGGGCGAGGCAGCCCCTCCCCTCCCGCACTTCCGATTGGCGGCCTCCGACCGTCTCATCTGCATAGAGTCTCTGCGCTCCAATCCCTGTGTCTGTGGGGCACATGCCCAGTTGCGAATTCCACTGACACACGGAAAGCTACGGAGGGACATAGGCTCTTTATTATATAGGATACAGTAGGTTAAAAATTGCAATTGTTAATGGTTAACAATAGTTATAGTAATATACTATATATTTTGGGGTTTTTTTCCTTTTCTTTTTCTCTTTCTTTACTTTTTTTAAAACCACATATGTGTTGTGAAATAATAATGAGGATGATAAAAGGTTGCGGTGTCCATGATTCACAGCTATGACTGCAGCAAGCTGTGTCAGGCACATCTGTTGCAGCAGCTGCCGGATAATCTTATCTCAAAGGTTGACCGAATGACCTGGCATAACACTGCATCTGTTGTGGCAGCTGTCTGATAATCTGATATCAGCTTGATAGCAGTGAGCTGCCATTATATCGGGGGCATGACCTGGTTATGAGACACCATGGCCCTGCAGTTGGAAGATTAATGGACTAGATCAATAGACTAAAGCAAAGAAATGAATATTTGGGGGGCAACTGAAGCCAGGTGCAAATGGCATACATTCAGAATTTATTTTATTAAATTTTGGATACTGCCCTTTATCCAAAGATAAAGCTTTGAGAACACTGTCCAACCATCTTGTCCTCTGTTGTCCCCTTCACCTTGTGCCCTCCATCTTTCCCAACATCAGGGTCTTTTCCAGGGAGTCTTCTCTTCTCATGAGGTGACCAAAGTATTGGAGCCTCAACTTCAGGATCTGTCCTTCCAGTGAGCACTCAGGGCTGATTTCCTTCAGAATGGATAGGTTTGATCTTCTTGCATTCCATGGGACTCTCAAGAGTCTCCTCCAGCACCAGAATTCAAAAGCATAAATTCTTCGGCGATTAGCCTTCTTTATGGTCCAGCTCTCACTTCCGTACATCACTACTGGGAAAACCATAGCTTTAACTATACGGACTTTTGTCGGCAAGGTGATGTCTCTGCTTTTTAAGATGCTGTCTAGGTTTGTCATTAGGTTTGTCATACATAACATAACAAACCAATAACCCCTGCTCCCACCTTGAGGCCAGGTTTTGAGTACCATGATAAAAGAAATGAGGTTGCAGTCTTCCCACAAAAAGTCCATTCCTGGTTAACTGCCCCTCCCACGAGTTTTTTTTAACTTCAGCATTATGTGTGTGTGTGTCCTTGTTGACATTGGGATGCGGGTGGTGCTGTGGTCTAAACTACTGAGCCTCTTGGGCTTGCCGATCAGGTCAGCGGTTCGAATCCCTGCGACAGGATGAGCTCCCGTTGCTAATGCCAACCTAGCAGTTCGAAAGCATGCCAGTGCAAATAGATAAATAGGTATGGGAAGGTAAAAGGGAAAGTGAGATGAGCGCCGCACCCCATAGTCGCCTTTGACTGGACTTAAAAGTCCAGGGGTCCTTTAACCTTACCTTGTTGTCATTGTCAAGAAATTTGTGGTTAGATATTCTTGGCAATCTGCTTTAAATCACTCACAGGTTTACCAGTAAATCCTGAACTGCCTTCTGCCCGTCCCTGGAATCCTCTGACTGCCAATTTCATCCGAGATCTTCAACTTATGAAAAGAAGCAATCAAGCCCACCAATGTCTGCTCTGAAGTAAGTCGTACTGAGTTCAGTGCAGTTTACTCCCAGCAAAGTGGGTTTAGGATTGCAGCCTTTTTCCAGAGTGAACCCCAACTTCCGAGTCCTGTACACATCTTTAGGATTGTGCTTTTAGATGAGTAAAAAGCATTTTGTTTGGCAAGATGAATGCTGGTTCCTGGTGTGGTAGCAAGATCTGAAGAAGGCTGTATTTCACCAATAAAGGCAGAGTATTTTCACAGCTGCCATGTTCTAAGTTATAAGAGTTCTAAGATGGCGGCGCGCATAGACGCAGCGGCTGCTCAGTGCTCTCCCTTATTTTTTAAGCTTTTACTGCTGTTACTCGTGTTGAGTACACTTTTGGTTGGGGAAACAATTGTTTAAATGAAAAATGAATTATTATTATTATTATTATTATTATTATTATTATTTTATCCAATTTCATTGTACTTGTACAATGACAATAAAGAAATCCTGAATCTTGAATCAAAGCAACAGTTAGCTTAATGCAGCTTGCTTGCCAAGTTTGGATAATGAATAAACCAGAATACATAATGGAAGAGATTGCTCAATTCTCAGCACTCATTACCCCACTGGGGGATAAAAGACAGTAAATTCTGAAGTAGGAAATAGGTCGACGTGCCACTTTGATTTCTATTATCTAAGCACATACCACCCTACATTTCAGGATGGGAAAGCGGGACAAACATGCCCTGCCTAAATTTCCTGGCTCTTTCCCCTCCCATTCCACTCACCCCACCCTGCCCAAATTCCTTGTAATGCAATGTTTGAATGTAAGCTGTAAAACCTTTAAAATGTGCCCTTCCAGTGTCTTCCTAAAATACCCCCTTTTAATAGCTGTTTCCAAGTTATTCCACTTCCCTAACACAGAGATAGATCACGTTTGGCAAATCTCCATTCTGTTCTGAAACAAGAGAGGCTGGTTAAAGCCATGCGGCTGCCTAGAGTGAGCAGCTCAGAGTTCCTTTAAACAGTACTGAAATCCACATGAAGAGTGCAGATTTGGATGGTACGCGTATTTATGGTATGATAAAACAAAGGTGCATAAAGGTTTTGGGAACCACATATTCCGAAAGTCTCTCTATGAAGTTTGGGATAGGTATAAAAACCTATTGGAAAGGAAAACACCTTGGTGGTTGTCACCATTAGAAGCTATGAGTGTGAAAAAAGCGAATATGGGTAAAAATTGGGTAACATATGAAATGTTACTTCAAAACGATGGTGTAAAATGGAAACTAAAACTATATGAAGAAGTGAAAGACTTTGTGAATGATTGGTTACATTATTATCAAATAATGAGATGTTTAAGGAGGACATGAAGAAAAATGGATTTGGAAATATTAAATCTAAATTTGAAATAGAAATAGAAATATTGAACAATTACAAAACATTGTCCAAAATGTATAAAGTATTGCTGGAATGGCAGTTGAAAGATGAAGAGGTAAAGTCGGTGATGATTCATTGGGCAAAAGATTTTGGATATAACATAATGTTAGAAGATTGGGAAAAACTGTGGAAAGAAGGAATAAAATTTACAGCGTGTAATGCATCAAGAGAAAATGTTATGAAAATGATGTATAGATGGTACATTACACTGGTTAAATTAGCCAAACTGTATAAGGTAGAAAATAAATGTTGGAAATGTAAGGAGAAAGAAGGTACCTTTTATCATATGTGGTGGGAATGCAAGAAAGTGAAATGCTTTTGGGATATGATATATAATGAAATTAAGAAAATGTTGAAATATACATTTATTAAAAAACCCAAAGCTTTCCTATTGGGAATTACAGTTTCAGATATTAAAAAGCAAGATGTTAAATTTTTCCAATATGCTGTAACTGCGGCGAGAATTTTAATAGCACAAAAATGGAAACAAGAGGAATCACCGACAAAGGAAGAATGGATGATGAAATTAATGGAGTACGCGGAACTGGATAAGATGACGGGAAGAATCCGAGAACAGCGGGATCAGTTCATCAAAGACTGGACTAAATTTGCAGATTATTTGAAAGACAATGGCAGTCAATTGAATACGTTGGTAGGATTGCAAGAAGCTTTGTAAGTTAAATTTCAAAAATCATTGTAGATACGGAATTTTAGTGAGAAATTCAGACGTTATAATTTTATGCAGTGGTTAAGTAATTAAAATATAGAAATTAGTAATGAATGTAAGAAAATCATAAGGAAGGTTTGATGGAAGTCAGGGCTTTAAAAAGCCAAAATGTATAAGATGAGAAAAGAAATTCCAATGGAGATTATAATTTGTATTATTGTAAAATGAATAAAAATGATTTGGCAAAAAAAGAAGAAATCCACATGAAGAGTGAGATAACAAAGATTTGGCGATCCGTTTCCTCCCAAACTGAGGGGAAGTAGCTTAGACTAAGCCTGCAGGACATTTGCTCTTTAATCAATTCATGCAATAACTAATGAGTTTCAAACATGCTATTGTTACAGGAGGCTGAAATCCAACCATGTTCTGTTTCAGAAGAGTTTTGGTTTTAAGAGGTAAATTTGGAGTGGTTTGGATTCTAAAAATATGGATTTCAAGTGTCTCGAACACATGGGAGGGGGAATCTCATTTAAATAGCAACTGTTCTGGCTCATCCCAGGCCATTCCAGCCTTTAGCAGCATCTTATAAAGGGCATTGGTTTGTAAGTAAGGTAAAGGTAAAGGAACCCCTGACCATTAGGTCCAGTCGCGAACGACTCTGGGGTTGCGGCGCTCATCTCGCTTTATTGGCCGACAGCCGGCGTACAGCTTCCGGGTCATGTGGCCAGCATGACTAAGCCACTTCTGGCAAACCAGAGCAGCGCACGGAAACGCCGTTTACCTTCCCGCTGCAGCGGTACCTATTTATCTACTTGCACTTTGACGTGTTTTCGGACTGCTAGGTGGGCAGGAGCAGGGACCAAGCAACGGGAGCTCACTCCGTCACAGGGATTCGAACCGCCGACCTTCTGATCGGTAAGCTCTAGGCTCTGGTTTAACTAACAGCGCCACCCGCATCCCATGGTTTGTAAGTAGGTGACATCAATAGGCTGTTTCATCTGGCCTTGCAACACCATTAAAGAGGAATGGGTTTTTCGTACTCTATAATTCATATTTATTTAGGTTTTTTTAAATAGTAAACTTTATTAATATTACACATACACAAAAATAACAAATAATAACATAAATAACAAATCATACAAAAACATTAACAAATACAGAAAAAACACAGTTACTAACGTAGCATTTGACTAACAGCTTAAAATCAATGACTTCCAACCATTCTTACTGTACTATAATATTCTCTTATTTCTCTTACAGATTCGTAAATTATATAAATCCCATAATTAAATATTCCTTGTAATATCTAATATAAATTTTGCTTACAAGTATCAATCTATTTCTGCAAGTGATATTTTGTTTGTACAATATGTTTTCAAGTATATCTTAAATATTTTCCATTCGTCATATACTTCTTGGTCTGACACTTCTCTAATTTTCCCAGTATTTATTTCGTTTTAAAAACATTTCTAAATATATATATATATATATATATATATATATATATATATATATATATATATATATATTGCCAGTGCTTCAGTTTTTCTTCCTGGAAACAGACCTCATTTAATCCCTCTGCCTGCTCTCTTTCTGTATCTGTGAGCTAGTCTGAATGAGAAAGACGACTGAAAGCCACATTTCACTTCCAGCTAGTTCTGGTTGGCCTCCGAATGCCCAGTGCACGCAACTGCAAACGCTTTGCAACAACTTTTAATGAAAATTTAAAAATGCACAAGAAACCTCTGGGCTATAAGCTCTCTGCCGCCCTGTCTGCTGGTGATACGCGATGTACCGCTTGCAATATTGGAAAGTGGAAAGCTGCACTTTCACTCGGCTCTCGTTCCAGTCCCAGGGATCTCTGACGCGCACGCGCAAGCAGAAAGCTGGCAAATGAACCCGGAAACTAAACGGGGGTCGTGTGAGTTTAAAATATTATGTCCTCCTTCCTCCTCCCTTCTTTCCCCCCTTTCTGCGCATGCGCCCAGAGTCACGCCTCCCCAACGCAGCGTGGCGTCCGCGGCTGAGGGAGGCTCGTTGTTGGCGCTGCGGCCATTGGGCTCGGCTGCGTCCGTTGGGGCCTGCTTCGGGCCGAGGCCTTGCGTCGTGCGGGCGCGATGGGCCGCAGGCAGCGCCATAGGCGGCAGCCGCAGCCGAATACCAGAGAGAAGGGCCCTGGGGTGAGTCGGGGCCTGGGCCTGGCTGAGGCCTCGTTGTACACGTGTCTCGTTCCACACGTTGCTCCTTGTACACGTGTCTCGTACATGTGTCTCCTACACATGCCCTTTTGCCGGCGGGTTGGGGTAGGGTTCATGTGACAGAATGCCTTCTTACAAAACGGGATGGGCATGGGGCTTATTTATTTATTGAATCAATTTATTCATTTATTTGGCATATGATCCCAGGACAGTTCACAGAATGAAATTACAAGACAAAAACTTAGTAGATAAGTAAAACAGCAAAACAATAACCCTCCCTTCCCACAGACACATTTAAAAACTGTAGAGTATTAATCATCCCAAGGCCTGGTTGAAGAGGAACGTCTTCTCCTGATGCCTAAAAATATATAATGAAGATGCCAGGTGAACCTCCCTGGGGAGAGCATCCCACAAATGGGGAGCCACCGCAGAGAAATCCCATTCTCGATTTCCATGTTGCCATCCTCCAGACCTTGCATGGAGGAGGCTCACGAAGAAGGAATGGTACTTATTGGAAACGGAAGGAGTTAGTGCATGTCGGGCTGGCCTCCTTAATGTGCTAGATTTTTGTGTGCAGGGAGTTCTATTATTATTATTATTACTATTATTGTTGTTATTTATTAAATTTGTATTCTACCCTTCATCCAAAGAACTCAGGGTAATTCACTGTGCACAATAAAACCACAAAGCCCATTCACATACTCCGTTGGCGTATGTCCGCACTGCAATTCTGAAGACACAGAATGAGGGATTTGCTCACTCTTTCCTCCTCTGATAACTTTTCACACCCGCTCACTTTCAGTGCTGGCCTGAAAACTGCTACCCGGAGATTGTGAAGGAGAATGAGGTTTTCGAGCTCTACTATGGCAAGCAGGGCATCGTGCCTCATGGGGAGTGGGAGAGCTTCATGGCGGCCCTGCGGGAGCCACTCCCTGCCACGCTCCGCATCACAGGGTACAAGAGGTGAGCAAAATTTGGTTGCTGGTGCATATAGAATGGGGTGGGTCAAAATCTTACATATTTTCTAAAATTTGGTTACGTGTGCATAACATTTCTTTTCTATCCAGTGATCTTAGAAGTGATGAAAGCAGCCTGTTCGTAGTGTAGGCCCTGCAGTTATTATCCCCATATTTTAAAGTGGTGGGAGGAGTCAAGGTGAGAGAGTTCCTAACCTAGTGAGGAACTCATAGTGAGTTCCTTGTCAAGATTTCAAACCAGGGACTTTCTGAATTACATAGTTCACACTGCAGTCTTAATCCATGTCTATATCATGAGACCGAGGCAAACCTGGACAAATACTGACATGCAAGGAGCAATAAAACCTCTGATAAAAGATTCATGCCACTTTTCCTTTTATCTCATCTGAGGGGTGGGAAAGATCTAATAGCAGGTTCTCAGCTTGGCAGGGTTGGGGAGGTTGTATAGAGCCCTCTTTTCTAACAGACCTGACAGTAACACTTATCTATTCCCCCCCCCCTTTTATAAGAGTTAAACAGCTTATAAAATACTTTATAAAGTACTATTATTCATCTTGCTTCTTATAAACAGTGGCACAGAAGCTACTTCATGGAGAGGACAATTGATTAGTTACTACTGTATTTGGTTTTCTCTATTCTGGCTGTAAAAGAGACTCAAGACTTCTGTGGCAATATGCAGAAAACCTTGTGGTAGCGGTTCGTACCTTGTAGTAAATTGGCATACTGATTAAATTTCGAACAGCCTCCAGAGTGCTTGGTCATGTAAAATGTACTTTTCAAGAAAATGAGTCCATTCCAAAAATCCTGTAACTGGTAGTAGTTAGAATTAAGTTTTTAAAAGTTACAGTGAAATAATAGGTTGTACTGTTTTCTAACTCTACTGTTCTAATGTTGTTTTTCATTTTGTAGCCATGCTAAAGAAATTCTCCATTGTTTGAAGAATAAATATTTCAAGGAATTAGAAAACCAGGTGGTAGACGGTCAGAAAATTGAAATGCCTCAGCCATTAAGCTGGTAAGACTACCTGTAGGCCATCAACATACCGGTATTTAGCATGTTCCTGCCTTTGCTGTGTAATTGTCTACACTGACTTTGAGGTATTAGTAGCCATTTCCCCCCTGCTATGTGGCATTCTCAACTTATTAGTTGCAGTTTGATCTTTTTAAAGATTCTAAATAAATACAGTTTGGACCCATAAATACATGAGTGGAATACCATTGAGAAGTGGCTGAGGGGAAATGGGTAAAATAGCCTCTCCGCTTCCAACAGTGTGAACATCTGGTGAATTGGAGTCTGTTCTATGTACAAGAGGAGCTCTTCATTTGCAGATGGGCTTCTCAGGATCCAAGTTGGGATGGTGGAGAATTTTGGTTCACTCCACAGTTACCGGTAGCAGCAAACCTCCCCAGCCAACATCCAAGTGGATCATGCTTGGATCTTAATGTAGACAGGCAGATCAGGTTGCTTGTCTATGAAACTTTCTAAGAATGATTTGTTCCATCTTAAGTTTTTCGTTTTGCAGTGTGGTCTAAGAAAGCACAGGGCATTTTTCTAGAAAGCACAGTGCTTTCTGTATTAATCAAATTTGACTAAAAAGCTCCTGGAAGTAACGGTATGGTATGTCACCCATTCCAGAGTAAAGGTACAAAAAGCAATAGATGCCCTCATGTACCTAGTGGGGGGCAGCCACACACCCCGGCTGCCCCCCACTAGATCTAGGAGTTAGATTTTCAAAAAGAAAAAAGTCAATAAATCCCTCAGGCCACCTCATAACTGCTTTATAACTTTTTGAAACCTTTAAAAGGTGTGGAGGTGTTTTTAGTACTTTGCCTAAGAAAATCCAAACAGACATTTGACAGAATTTGTCCACTAGTCTGCTTGTGGACACCAATTGGAACAAGACCATTCTATCCATCCCTAGTTCTAAGCCTGTATCTTTAAATAGCTGGGTAAGTGCAAATGCTTTGAAAGAGTGTGCGGACCATAAATATTGCTTCTAGGACTAAAATATACTAAAATATAAAGTAGCTAAAACACATATATCAGGGCTTGAGAGTATCCTGCCTTGGTTCCCTTTAAAGCCCATTGCCGACATTAATGTGTTTTTGTGTGTAGCATGCTTATTTTACCTCATTGACTAACCTTATTACGTCTAGTATTATCCAGTTTCTACATGCTTCATACACAAGTTAAATTTGTATGAATATAGTTAAAAATGCAATTGCATAAACCTGTTAGGCTGGTTTATATGTATTCTTTTATAATACGTTAGCGTAATCATAATTAGTATGGACCAAATTTCTCAATCCATTTAGATGTTGTAGGAGATACTTTCCCCCCAATTTTTAGCTATTCTAATCTTAGCAGCAGTTAGAAGGTTGAACAGTATTTCTTGATCATCTTCAAAAATTACATATTTTAGATAACCAAGCAGAAATATTTTAGGTTCCAAAGGTATATGATATCCTAACATATCAGAGATAATGGTCTGAACAGATTTCCAGAATGGGTATTTTTGTAGTGTTTTGGAATAGGTCCAGTGATAATGTCCATGTTGTCAACGTGCTGCAATACTGCTTCTTTATGTTCTATATTTAGTTAATTTTGTTTATCAAAAAAACCCCATATATATATATACATGGAATGGCATGCTCCATTATTTCATTTCAAATATGCTGGTGATAGTTCTTATAAAAACTATATTTCATTAGGTATCCAGAAGAGTTGGCATGGCATACAAACCTAAGCAGAAAGGTCCTGCGAAAATCCCCACAACTTGAAAAATTCCATCATTTTCTTGTTAGTGAAACAGAATGTGTAAGTATGTTCCTAAGTTGTTGTTGTTTTAATTCATTTTGTGTCTTACTGTGATCTTTTGCGTCGAAGAATTGTTACTCCCTGTCTTGCCATTGAAATGTCCCTTAGGGAACTAGAGATTGCTATGTCACAGTGAATAGTAAGTTGCACATGAAAGTGACTTCTGACAATATGTTAATGAAATTCTCCCATTAAGAGTTTATTAGGAACAAAATCAGATAAGCTTAGAACAATAAAACAATAAAACTTGTGTTAGGGTTTCATATATACATTTTCTGCATCTAAAATATTCAAAACCTGAAATTGGAGTTGCCACTGATTACAGATTCTTATTTTATTTTAGGGGAACATTAGTCGTCAAGAAGCTGTCAGTATGATCCCTCCCCTGCTCCTTAATGTCCAGTCTCATCATAAGGTAGGCCTTACATTGTTATTGGATCTTGAAGTCTTGTTAAAAGTAGCCTGACACAGTACATCTGATATGCTCTTTTTTTTTTTTTGTATTACAAATTTATATTACAAATTCACCCTGGGGAGTGGCTTTGTTGAAACTTGGCTTCAGGATATCAATAAGACACATTTCTGTTGCTTAAAAGGGGCAGTTGGTCACTCAGTTGTGCATCAGGGCAGTGGCCAGTTGCACAAGTGGCTTAATTGTTTTTTTTCCCTTTTATTGCTTCATTCTTTTTCAATTTCATACATTCAGAATGAAAAGGATTATGAAGTTAGCTGGAAAGGTATTTCAACACATACTTGAATTAATGCATTCCTCATTGATGTAAGGTAAAGGGACCCCTGACCATTAGGTCCAGTCGTGACCGACTTTGGGGTTGCGGTGCTCATCTCACATTATTGGTCGAGGGAGCTGGTGTACAACTTCCGGGTCATGTGGCCAGCATGACTAAGCCGCTTCTGGTGAACCAGAGCAGCGCACGGAAACGCCGTTTACCTTCCCGCTGCAGCGGTACCTTCGGTATTTATCTACTTGCACTTTGACGTGCTTTCGAACTGCTAGGTTGGCAGGAGCAGGGAACAAGCGATGGGGGAGCTCACCTCTTCGCGGGGATTCGAACTGCCGACCTTCTGATCGGCAAGCCCTAGGCTTTGTGGTTTAACCCACAGTGCCACCCGCGTCCTCATTGATGTACTTCAATTGCTACGGACTGATCTTAATTAGATCTCCCAGTTTTAACTGGAATGTTTGTAGTATTGTGGAGGGCTTAGAATCATCTTTCTGAAATGAAGAATTCTGTAGACTTTGCCCCATATGACTGAACTAACTACTTCTAAGCAGGTAATACAACTGTGAGGGTTACTTTCCCGGGTGCTGTATACCGGTATATACACGAAATCACATACATTGGGGACCACTATCTAAAAAGCCAAACTCCATCACAATCGCTCCCTCCAAGCCTCCTTTCTCAAACTCCAACTCTCCACAGGCCTCAAAGGTCGATCCAAAGGCTTCTGGGATTGCAGTTGCAAAGGCTCCTGGAATTGCTAGCCGTTTCAACACCCTTTGTGCCATTTTTGCAGTTTAAATTGATTTATTTAACTAATTCCCAGTGCTTTGCGTATATGCGGTTGCATATGAGTTGAATGTACATAAGTGGGGAGATGCCTATATGTAATATATTTTTTTGTACATATATTAATGAGCTCTTTTTTGTGTGTATTGTTTTGCTCTTGGTAGATTCTAGATCTGTGTGCTGCACCAGGGTCCAAAACTGCCCAGCTTATTGAAATGCTGCACGCGGACATGAATGTTCCTTTTCCAGGTAAGTGAGATGGAGTGTTATACTCCCTTTTTTTTTTCATACTGCTGTTACTCGTGTTGAGTAATTTTTTTGGTTGGGGAAACAATTGTTTAAATAAAAAAAATGATTTTTTTTTTAAAATATTATTTTATTTATTTATTTATTTATTTTAAATCCAATTTCATTGTACTTGTACAATGACAATAAAAGAAATCTTGATCTTGATATAGAGATCCCTGCCCCATTTTTTGTTGTTAAACAAAATTCATTTTCAGTCAAGGCTGTACCTTTCAGGGTTAGCATTGGATTATGGCCATTAGTGCCCAGTTTGCTGACACATAATATGCAATTCAACCCAAGAAAGAGGCAGGCCTTCAAGTAATGTTTTAGAAGGTTTGCGAAAAAGATTCATGAAGGGGAGAGGGCTTAAAGCCACATGGTGCCAAACAGTATAGGCCCTGCATAGGATAGGGACCTGCTTCTGGAACCTCAATATGGTTGCTGTTAGCAGTTGGATCTTACCTGTGGATTCCACCATTTCACCTTCCTCAGTGCAAACATCCCTTTGTCACACATTTTGTTAGTATTGAGATATATGTATTTGTGTATTATTTCTGTTAGGGACCCAGGTGGCGCTGTGGGTTAAACCACAGAGCCTAGGGCAGTGGTGGCTAACCTTGGCACTCCAGATGTTTTGGAACTACAACTCCCATCATCCCTAGCTAACAGGACCAGTGGTCAGGGATGATGGGAGTTGTAGTCCCGAAACATCTGGAGTGCCAAGGTTAGCCACCACTGGCCTAGGGCTTGCTGATCAGAAGGTTGGCGGTTCGAATCCCTGCGACGGGGTGAGCTCCCGTTGCTCGATCCCTGCTCCTGCCCACCTAGCAGTTCAAAAGCATGTCAAAGTGCAAGTAGATAAATAGGTACCACTCCGGCGGGAAGGTAAACGGCGTTTCCGTGGGCTGCTCTGGTTCGCCAAAAGCGGCTTTGTCATGCTGGCCACATGACCTGGAAGCTGTACGCCGGCTCTCGGCCAATAAAGCAAGATAAGCGCCGCAACTCCAGAGTCGGACACGACTGGACCTAATGGTCAGGGGTCCCTTTACCTTTACCTTATCATTTCTGTTACTTGGCCATACTGGAACCTTTAAGCCATCACCCAAGAAGCACCCTTTCCCTGTTGGGGTTCTTTGCCTGGATCAAAAATGGGCTTCCTCTTCTTTTGTTTTTGTTGCGTTTCATCCCCTTTCTTGTGTCTGGTCATTTTGTGTTGGCCTTTTCCTGTCCCTCTGCTTTCCCAGATCCATCCTGTTTTTGTCATCTATCAGTCTTCATATTCTCTCCTGTACCTTTAGTGCCACTAGTGTGTCATTCACCTTATGTGTTGACGTAGGTAACTAATTTCCCGTTCTTCTTTTCTCTTATCTCTCTCACTACAGGGTTCCTTCCTCCTTGCCCTGACTTCATCAGAGTTTTCTGTTGTTGTTTTTTTGTGGGCAAAACGACTTAGTGGTTTCATAACTGACAATTTCTTAGAATGCTTTTCTTGTTTTATTAAAACCACTTAAAAACAAATCTATAACAGGCTTCTCTTTTTATATAACTTCAAATAATGCTCAAAACGTATCTTAACTATCACATCATGAGCTTATTAGATCAGACAATGTCCTATAAAATGTTAACGTCAATTGACATCCCCTCCCTTGTACTTTATGTTTATATTGATGATTATTCTAAATAAAATTCTCATACATTATGCTTTTACTTATAACGTTTTCTTAATATTCTTTTGAGCACCTGGTCTAATAAACTGCAGAAAAAATTATTTGCTTGCCCCCCTCCAAAATTCCACCTTTAATCTAAAGAGTTCAATTTTTTTTTTCCTTTAGAGGGATTTGTAATTGCAAATGATGTTGACAACAAGCGTTGCTATTTACTGGTTCATCAAGCAAAGAGGTTAAACAGCCCTTGCATCATGGTTGTAAATCATGATGCTTCCAGCATCCCTAATTTACAGATCACCACTAATGGAAAGAAGGAGATCCTCTTTTATGATAGGATATTATGTGATGTCCCTTGCAGGTATGCTATAATTATTTTTTATGTTGCTAGCATTGTAGTGCTTCTGACTTTTTAATACTAGTATGCCCTTTACATCACATCAAGATAACCAGGGTGCGATGTCTTGTATAGGGAGAGAGGATTTATATCTGAGAGACCGGAGTTCAAATCTCTTACACTGTAAAGCTCTGTGGGCAACCTTGGGCAAATTATTATATCCCAGGATTGCTACTAAATGTGGGAAGGAAAAGTGCTCATGCATGCCACTTTGCGCTCATTGGAAGAAGTGTGGAATACAAAATAATTCATAAGTTTCTAAAATTAAAGCATAGTAAAATTTTCTCAGCCTTAATTGTTATTTTCAGTTGTGCACAATAGCCTTTTATCTGTGTCATGTTTGTCTTTTGCATCCTGTTCGGTTTTTCTTTGAATTAGCATCTGCTTTGAAATAGCAGAGATCTCAAAAACCGAACCATAGTCTTTCTAACAACAGCTATGCTTAAAAACACACAAACAGGGAAAGGAGTAACTGAAAGAATAGACTACAAAAGTGTGCATCACTTTTTGCCAAATCTAGTCTGTTGATTTTCTGGTGCTGATAGAACCTAGTGGTTGATACCATCAGTTTCACAACTTGTGTTTCAGGAGACAGCCTGACCACAATTATCCATGCATTGGTAACCTCATGGCTGGATTACTGCAATAAGACAGTCTATATGGGGCTACTCTTGGGATGGTGCAAAGGCTGTAGCTGCTACAGGATATGGTGACTAGGTTTCTTGGGGGGCAAACTGCTACCAGCATATAACACCCTGATTGCGGGGTTTGTACTGACAGCCAATCTGCTACCAGGCCGAGTTCAAGGCGTTCGTATTAATATATTCATCCCTATACAGCTCAGTAGGGACCCAGGTGGCGCTGTGGGTTAAACCACAGAGCCTAGGGCTTGCTGATCAGAAGGTCGGCGGTTCGAAACCCTGCGACGGGGTGAGCTCCCGTTGCTCGGTCCCAGCTCCTGCCCACCTAGCAGTTCAAAAGCACATCAAAGTGCAAGTAGATAAATAGGAACCGCTCTGGCGGGAAGGTAAACGGCGTTTCTGTGCGCTGCTCTGGTTCGCCAGAAGCGGCTTTGTCATGTTGGCCACATGACCCAGAAGCTGTACGCCGGCTCTCGGCCAATAAAGCGAGATGAGTGCCGCAACACCAGAATCGGGACACGACTGGACCTAATGGTCAGGGGTCCCTTTACAGCTCATTATCAGGTTATTTAAGAGACTGCCTGATCCCTTCTATACCCAGTAGACAGCTGCCATCTGCAGGACAGTTTCTCCAGCAAGTTCCAAAGCTCTCAGAAGCCTCCTCTATAGTAGCTAAGAGCAGAGCTTTTAGTGTGCCTCTATTTTGTGGAATAGTTTTCCTGTCAAAAAGGGACGCGGGTGGCGCTGTGGTCTAAACCACAGAGCCTAGGGCTTGCCGATCGGAAGGTCGACAGTTCGAATTCCCGCGACGGGGTGAGCTCCTGTTGCTCGGTCCCAGCTCCTGCCCAACTAGCAGTTCAAAAGCATGTCAAGTGCAAGTAGATAAATAGGTACCGCTCCGGCGGGAAGGTAAACGGCGTTTCCGTGCACTGCTCTGGTTCGCCAGAAGTGGCTTAGTCATGCTGGCCACATGACCCAGAAGCTGTCTGCGGACAAACACCAGCTCCTTCGGCCTATAGAGCGAGATGAGCGCTCAACCTCAGAGTCGTCCGTGACTGGACCTAATGGTCAGGGGTACCTTTACCTTTACCTTATTCCTGACAAAATACCACCCATACCTACTATCTGCACTTTCCAGAAACAACTGAAGACATTTTTGCTCCAATAAGCTTTCCTAGGTAGATAAATGTTATTTACCACGACCATCCACTTGTTACTGTTTTAGTTTAGTTTTCGTTTGGTTTTCGTTAGTTGTTTTTAAATTTTTCACTGTTTATGTGTAAATTGCCTTGAGACAGTGTTTTAGAAAGCAATTAATAAATAATAAGTCAATGATGCAATTATTTCTGATTTTCAAAACACACAAGGTGTGTTACTGACTCAGAATGTAGCTTACTGGTTTCATTGGAATTCATGTCTCTTGCAGTGGAGATGGTACCATGAGAAAAAACATTGATGTATGGAAAAAGTGGACTACTCAAAACAGCTTGCATCTACATGGGTAAGAAACCATTTTATTTCTAATATCACATCCTTTTTGAACTTCAGTGGAATAAAAATAAGATTGCAAGTAATAACTTTGCATTTCCCCAAAATATATTAATTTCCTTGTATTTTAATCTCCCCACCCTCCAAGGTATTTGAAGCCAGTTTACTGTAAAGATAAAAATTGGTTCACACACATCGCAAGCATGTAGGTTTTATTCCTATTGGGGCACAGGAGCAAACCTTTTGCTTGAAATGCCTAGATGTCAGGGCCCTTACTTAGTAAGGGTTTTATCATGATGATGTAATAACTGTGTTGTCCAAAACAGAGGCCAGTGACTAAATAATTCAGAATAACTTGGTGTGAAAGAGTAAGATAAATGTATAAACCCAGAGGTAGTATTCAACTAAGTTTTCCTCAGAGTAGACCTAACTTAGTCATGCCTGTCAATTTCAGTGGGTCTACTCTGGGTAAAAATTGGTTGAATACCACTAAAATATATAAAAGCAAGTTTTTGTTTTCTTCAACTTCGTTTTCAAAAATTTGATATTTGACAATTGATTTTTTAAATGTTGCAGAATGGAGAAAAGAATAACAAATGTGAGAACAATATAAACTCTCATTAACAAATACTGCACCATTGATAATACTTCAGATGCTTTTCCAGATTCATAGTCTTACATTCCCCCATTTATATTCTCTCTGCTGCTTTCCCAACCAAACCCTTGACTGTAAGAAGGCAGCTTGGGCCAGCCAGGCATTAATTCTTCCAGGGTTGATCATACATTTTAGAATATAGCATACTGACTTATGTATGTCCAAGCCAGTTATAAAAAAAGATTGTAGAGAGTAATGGTCTTGCAGTCTGCTCCTTTGATGTTTATCTGGGTTAGCATGTTTGTACCTTTGCATGACATTTCAGATTACAGTTCAGTGTGTTCAGTACATTCCCAAGAATAGCTTGTGGGTAAGCAATTGGTCAATACTTACAGTATCTATTGACTAATCAGATATTCCAGGAGTGCCAGCGTGTCAATGTTTGAGGAGGATTGACCAGGTTCCCTTTTGCAGGAAAAAACATGTCTTGTGGCATCTTAATGACTAAACAAATGCAGAGTAAATAATAGGTATACTGTCATGCTATGGTCAAGGAGCTCAGCAGTAAAAGACATTAGCTGAAAGGTCAGTTAGTTGAAGGGAACAGTAAAAAAGGTAATGAAGCTAAATAATTAACAGTTTAAAAAACTGTGCCATTGTTTCACAATAAGAGCTGTAATTATGATTTTCTTTTTAGGATACAGATCAGACATGTAGGTTGTTACTTTTGTTTTCACAGTGTTAATGTTTTTAAAGTTCCAGTTACAGGTAGGTAGCCGTGTTGGTCTGCCGTAGTCAAAACAAAACAAAAAATAAAAAAATTCCTTCCAGTAGCACCTTAGAGACCAACTAAGTTTGTTCTTGGTATGAGCTTTTGTGTGCATGCACACTTCTTCAGAATGCATGCACACGAAAGCTGAAACCAACAACAAACTTAGTTGGTCTCTAAGGTGCTACTGGAAGGAATTTTTTTTATTTTTTATAATGTTTTTAAAAACACTTTACCATTAGTTAACTGGCTATTTGGGCAAACTTTTTTTGACTGCCAAATATCCAACCCTAAGTGGACCACACCAGCACCAGTTCAGATTGCCTCCTTAATTTTTCTACATACAGTGTATGACATCCTTTGGTTGCATCTTAGTTGAGTCCTTATTCCATACACTTAAAAGACTTAATAAATGGTGCATTTTACTTACATATAAACAGCTTTGTATATGGTACAGCAATTGACTGACTTGTTGAATGGGTAGGAACAATTGAGCTCTTTCAGTGTGACAAAACATGTTGAAAGCAATGTTTGGATTATTTAGCTGTCAAAGTCAGCTTGAAATCTCATGACCAACTGTCTTGGGAAAGGATGATGAGATTGCTAACCCGTTCGTGAATTTGCAGATTGCAGTTAAGGATTGCAACCCGTGGAGTTGAGCAACTGGCAGAAGGAGGTAGGATGGTGTACTCTACCTGCTCATTGAATCCTGTTGAAAATGAAGCTGTCATTGCCTCTCTGCTGGAAAAAAGTGAAGGTGTGTGTATCTCTTGGTTGTATAGTGAGAACAGACAATAATAGTGTAATCAAGTGTTAAACTATACTCAATTTGTATAAACTATACTCAATTTGGGTTGAAGGAGGCATCTGGTAGTGGCGGTTGACTACCCCCACTACCCAAGAAGGCAGGGAGT
Source organism: Darevskia mixta (assembly GCA_034641385.1). Lineage (NCBI taxonomy): Eukaryota > Metazoa > Chordata > Lepidosauria > Squamata > Lacertidae > Darevskia > Darevskia mixta. The sequence goes on along the minus strand of JAWWNH010000011.1, from coordinate 41,547,064 downwards.
ATGTGCCCAGTGTCACAGAATCATAGAATTGTAGAGATGGAAGGGACCCCTAGGGTCATCTAGTCCAACCCCCTGCAATGCAGGAATCTCAACTAAAGCATCCAGGACAGATGGCCACCCAACCTCTGCTTAAAAACTTCCAAGGAAGGAGAGTCCACCATTTTCCCAGGGAGTCTGCCACTGTTGGAACAGCTCTTATTGCCTGAAAGTTTTTCCTCATGTTTAGTTGGAATCTCCTTTCTTGTAACTGGAATCCACTGGTTCAGGTCCTAACCTCCGAAGCTGGAGAAGAAGAGCTTGCTCCATGTGACAGTCCTTTAGATATTTGAAGATAGCTGTCATATCTCCTCTCAGTCTGCTGTTTTCCAGGCTGATCACACCCAACTCCCTTAACCATTCCTCATAAGGCCAGGTTTCCAGACCCTTGATCATCTGCACACGTTCCAGCTTGTCCATATCCTCCTTAAATTGTGGCGCCCAGAACTGGACCCAGGACTCCAGGTGTGGTCTGGCCAAGGCAGAATGGGGTGGTACTATTACTTCCCTTGATCAGGATCCTGTACTTCATGAAGTGGAGTCTAATGAAGTGTGCAGTTTGAATGCAAATCTGCAGTTCTCACATGCGACCCTGACACCCCTTTTAAGGTTCTTCTGCTTGTGAACCTGAATGCATTCCAGAATTTGACACCCTAAATTTGGTCCCTCCCACTCAAGGCCTTTTTACACAGTGTCCTCCTTCCTGCCCATGCCTGCCTCATTCTTCTTCACCCCCTGACAGTCCTATATTGCTCCAGGACACCTGACTCCGTGCAATCTGGGGGTTGATCACATCTGGGTGCCTCTGAGTCAGCTTGGTTCGGGCCTCAGCTAAATCTGGTGCACAGGCCTAGTGACTGTATTTAAGATAAGATAAGATAAGATAATATTTATTGTCATTGTCACCTGGCGGGAACAACGAAATTACTTGGTTGCTCTATCCACTCAGATAAGGCACTACACATAAATTTAAAATAACTAAAGGTAAAGGGACCCCTGACCATTAGGTCCAGTCGTGTCCGACTCTGGGGTTGCAGCGCTCATCTTGCTTTATTGGCCGAGAGCCGGCGTACAGCTTCCAGGTCATGTGGCCAGCATGACAAAGCCGCTATACATTACATTACAATATAACAAGTAAAATAAAATTACTTCAAAGTCCAGACTTTCCATTCAGGGCCGAAATTGCTCTGGAGAAGAAGCTGTTCCTGAGACGGCTTGTTCTCACCTTCATTGTCCTTTATCTCCGTCCCGATGGCAGGAGCTCGAAGAAACAGTGACCAGGGTGTGATGGATCTCCTACTATGTCCATTGCCTTTCTGTGGCACCTGGTGGTATAAATTTGCTCTAAGGTGGCGAGTGAGCAGCCAATAATGCTCTCTGCTGTCTTAACAATTCTGCACAACCCAATCCTTATCCCACTCACATGGGAGTATGCCCCATTGAATTTAATAGGGCTTACTTCAGAGTAGACCTGGTTAGAATTGTTGTGTTTGTCTCCATGCATCCCCACGCTCTCTCTTATGCTTCATTCATTGGCTGAAATGAATAGGTAATGCTTCTTACAGCAATTCTGTGGAGATAATTTGGGCAGAGGTAGAGAAATGCAATTGCCAACCTTCATTGTTTGCAGATCATATAAAGAATTGTCGCTTCAAAACATGTTGTTTTTCTTGCCTTTGGATAGTTTCTCAGAGTTGGCACTGCGTAACTTTCCTAGCTATCTCTTATTTACAGTAACCTTATTTGTTCAAAGGTGCCTTAGAACTTGCTGATGTCTCTTCTGAATTGCCTGGTCTGAAAAGGATGCCTGGGGTTACACAGTGGAAGGTATTTTTTAATAGAAATGTGTATTGTAATAGAATCTCAATCCAACTTTAATAGAGAAAAGTATTCATTCTGTTAGTTCTAAAATGAAATGAGTAGTCATGTGTTTATGGGTATATGAAACTGCCATTTGACCATCAGACCATTTGACCATTATCTACCCTGGCTAGCAGTAGCTTTTCAAGATCTGAAATAGAGGTATTTCCTAGTCATACTACTCGAGATGCTTTTTAATTAGAAGTGTCAGGTGCTTGGATCTTTCTATGTGCAAAGAATGTCATCAATCGCTGAACTATTTCTTCTTTCCCTAAATCAGACCTATGCGAAGCTTTCTAGGGTTTCAATAAACTTCTCTCTGTCTGAAAGAATAGGGGCCCTAAAGATATATGTCCTCTGTCTCCTGGCACAGATTCTTGGGCTTGTCTTCTCCTAATCCTGTGTTGAGTAGGAAATGAACATATGCTGAAGCAAAAGAACACTACTGTTCTGTAGCAGTTCATTCTTCAACTCCCACTTCCCTGTCAGGAGAAAGCTCTTACTGTTTTTATGGCACTCCTTGGCTTCCAAGAAGTTAACTTTCACCTCCCCAGACAGTAACCTCCAGTCTCTCGAGGGAAATAGAGAAGGATACCTGAGATTGAGAACTCTCCTAATCTGATGCAGAGTTGAGAAATGCTGGGTTTGGGGCAAAATTACCGGTATGTTGTTCAAATACATTACATAGGGGTGTGTTTGAACACAAACATAATATGAAAATATACATTGGTGCACACAGCACTTCAACTTTCTGGATTGTTTAATGTTTGTTGTTTGTTTGGACAACTTGCATTTAAATGAAACTATAAGCAGTTTACAGCATAGGTTAAAAACATTTAATTAGCAAATAGAGAAAAGTAACAGAGAATTTCTGCATTCTATAAACCACAATTAACAATCAAAGTGAGTATCCTTTTTGGCATGAAAATGAACATTACAAATAAAAATCAGCTACAAAAATGCAAAGTATGTTCATAGTAAACAAATAAACAGATTAACTTTTGAACATATTGTAAACATCAGGAAGGAGAATACTACAAATGAAAATCAACTAGCAAGTATAAATTCCACCTTTTAAAATAGCATGATGAACAACAAGGCAAAAGAAAATCTATTCGCTTTTCCATAACACCATGCATGAATCAGTCTTACCATTAAACAAACCAGTTAAATCCACTGCCCCCTATATAGCAATAAACACAATGGCTAAGAATAAATACCATTCAGTTCCACTCAAGCCCACATTTACATGATGAACGCACATCAAACACACAAACTAATGAATATACTCAAACTTACTATTCTGGTACACCCTCAAATCATATTGTCCACATTCTACAAGTGTTACATCCTTGATCATATTGCATGTCGACTTCATGAGACCCAAGTACTAACATACAAGCAGGCAACAATACAACAATATACTCCCTAGATAAAACATTCATATAAGCACTTCCCCGTGACTGTTTCTTGGAGGGGACAGAATCTATCCCTAGTATCAGGCTTTCACACTGAGGCAGGGGGTATAAAATCACATTATCCAGCTTTCTAGCAGATTCATCTATTTCACCTAGTGGGCTAAGTCTTAGAATCTTAATAAAATCTGAAATTTCTATTTAACAGTCTCCTCTTGTAATATGCTGACTTGTCATTGGCAAACTTGAGGCTGCCCTCATTGTTAACTGGTACATTTTCCCACCTAGGTAATGACAAAAGATGGCCAGTGGTTTGAAGACTGGAGTGAAGTGCCTTCCAACAGGCAAACCCAGATCCGGCCCACCATGTTCCCCTTAAAAGATGAAGAAAAACTTAAAGCGTTACATTTGGAGCGCTGGTGGGTATTCTTGCAGCTGATTGTTTCCACGCTCAGCATACTCTTGCAGGTCCTAGTTGATTGTAATGAGGAAATGTTTATTTCGGGGTCGTTTGTTGGTGGTCTAAGAACTGTAGACACTGTTTTAGTTCAGGTTCATCTAAATATCAGATGCATCCAACTAAGTCCTGCTCAGAGTAGAGCCATTGAAATTGGCAGACTTGTTAATTGGATACAGATGTGAAGTATGTCCTCAGAGAGCTGTAAGCACTTTATTTTTAAAAAAAGGGTGTGTGCATTGGGGACGACTGCTTAAGTGCCAATGCAGGAAACCAGATCAACTTTCTTAAAGCAAAAAAAGCTGTTGTTATTAGAGCCTAGGGCTTGCTGATCAGAAGGTCGGCGGTTCAAATCCCTGTGACGAGGTGAGCTCCCGTTGCTTGGTCCCTGCTCCTGCCAACCTAGCAGTTCGAAAGCACGAAGTGCAAGTAGATAAATAGGTACCACTCTGGCGGGAAGGTAAATGGCGTTTCCGTGCATTGCTCTGGTTCGCGAGAAGCAGCTTAGTCATGCTGGCCACATGACCTGGAAGCTGTACGCCGGCTCCCTTGGCCAGTAAAGCGAGATGAGCGCCACAACCCCAGAGTCTTCCGCAACTGGACCTAACGGTCAGGGGTCCCTTTACCTTTACATTTATATCATCCTTTTCTGTTGCTGAGCTCAAGCTGATTAAAAATTATGTTTCATAATCATTTGGATATTTGCTTTTACGATACGTTCCTTAACCTAAAGCAGTAAAATACTGTGAAAATGTCACTGTTCTGAATTCTTTATTCAATATATGATAGTTCAGAAAAAAATAATGGTAGAAAAACAGTTCATTTAGATTTCATTTGGCTTGATTAAAAAAACCACACACACCAAAAAGTATAAACTTCCTTGTTCATAAACTGAACATCAGTTTCCTTCCTTAGGTGGTACATAGTGGTACAAAATCTGTGTCTTTATCTAGTTTCAGAATTCTGCCACATCATCAGAATACTGGAGGTTTCTTTGTAGCTGTATTAATTAAAAAATCTCCGATGCCATGGAATAAGCGTCAGCCCAAGGTAATGTTTGCTCTAGTTGTTACGGTTTTGCAACATGTCGTGAAAGAGAGGCTAGGATCCCAAGATCCCCATGACAAGTTTGGTGGCACCAGAGGACTGTGGGCTTCTGTGTCTCATAGAGCAACCCCACTCACTCACCCCAGGCCACAAAGGGGAATGTTTTTGAGAATGGATGTCAAGGGGAATTTTCAAGTGCAGTTGGTGAATTTTAAAAAACAACTCATTGAGCAGTCCAAATCTATAAACATCCTCAAAGAAATTCATTGAGACCTGGGCATTATATTGGTTTGGGATATCTATTCAGGGTCTGCATTTGACTAAAGTGTAGCATAGGGGTGAGGAATCCTTTTCAGCACAAGAGAAACAATCCTTCATGGACAGCCTTCTGTTGGTCAGCCATGTCCGAGGCAAAAGTGGATATAGAAATGTCTGCCTTCTGGCCACGCATGTCAGAGGTTTCTACACATATATCATTCATTCTTTATTTAACGGTCATAGACCAATAGATAAAAAGTTACACAGAACACATTAAAAATTACCGATCAAAGTAAAACATATGAGTTTAGGTGTGCTGCAGCGTTTGCCACGCATATATTGGGAATCGGGCTTGTGGTTATGGTTAGAGGCCGCCATTTTGTCTCGATCGTGTCAGTGACAGCGCTTGTTCCCTAAATTTTATAGCTGCTGCGCAATATTTGGCCACTTTCATTGTGATCTCGGGATTTGTGTCTTCAACAAGACATTTAAGGCGCAGAGATTCATTTGGGACATTTTGTATAAGGGGGGAATTTCTACACATATCTCTTAATCCAGGCCCATATTCCAGCCAGGTAAAAGCCACAAGGGAGTGTTTAGAGCAGGGCCAATGAGGGGCAAGCCTGAAGAGAACCCCAAGAACAAGATGCCTTTGGCCCACGGACATAAGGTTTCCTGCCCCTGGGGTAACATAAATACAACTCCAAATGCATATGGCTGCATAATTGGCTAGGCTAGTTAGTGAAATTGAGGCATGAAAAATGTACAAATGGAAGGTAACATGGCACTTTATGATACCTGGTTTTCTTGTGTAGGGCTGCTTTCTCCATAATAACGAAGTTGTTCTCTAGCATATCGATAACTCCATAATAACGAAGTTATTATGGAGTTATCGATATGCTAGAGAACAATTATTATTATTATTTTTTTTTTAAATAATTTTTATTAATTTTAAATTTTTTTAAACATAGAACATTACATTTCGGTCAGGATTCATTACTCCCCATCTCTCACCTTGGGGAGTTATTTAATCTTACCCTCCCTCTCACAGAGGTAAACCCATTCATTATTTTCCCTGACCTTAAACAAATCATTATCTAGCTTCGGCCTAACCCTGTTCTCGGATAGGCCACTCTTGGTTACAAAACATAATCGTAGTGACTTCCTCCGCACCTCCCCAGTGGCTGCATTAAACAAAACATAGTTCTGGTTCAGGTACATAGGTATACTAAACATATCTTTAACATTATTTCAGAACATAATTCTAACTCAAATACAGTGTCTTTAATTCTTATTTCACCTCATCTTCTAATTCCAACCTCCGCGTCCTCCTCCCAAATCTTCTATAAATTTCCTTCTGACTCCCCTTAATCTTCAGGCTCCTAACTTCGAAAGATCCTAACATAATCCTAGCTCAAAACCATGTCCGGCATAGATACTCAAAGTCCACATATATAATCAGTCCCAGGTTGCCCACCTACCCTGCTCAGCCCTCCCCTCGCCGTTCCCCAGTCCAAGCCCAAGTGCTTGCTTGCAGTTGGGCTCCATCATCTCTGTGTCTTCTCCGCTGTTCCTGTTCCCAGTTTTTAAGGAAATGTTGTTTTCTTAATTCTTTTCTTAAGTCTAAATATCTTGTGCCGAGAAGAGATTTTCCTGCAGCGAGGCTTGTCTTTAACCTTGAAGGGGATTTCTCCCCCTTCCATCCTTTGTGCAGCTGGGATGACATCACTGTTGTTTACGACTCCTCTCATTCTTGCAGTTTCCGCTTGGAACTCCTTTCTCAGTTCCCAGATTTTTTCAAGGACCTTCTTCCAGCCTCCTTTGTCCAAATCATCCTCCATTTTCAGAGACATAGCTATATAAAGTTCCACACCGAACCAAGTCCAAAGTCAAAATCCAAATTTCCACAATAAAAACCAACAGGTCCGATTCAAATCCTCTACATATCAAAATTGATAGTTAGTTGCCCCCCGGATCAGGGGTGTCAAAAGGATTCAATCTCTGTTGCCAAGCCAAATTCCGTTACAGTTTCAACCGCGTTGGTAATAAAGTTCCTGATTTAGTGCCACAATAGCAAGGGACGGACCTCCGTAAATTGCATCCCTGTACTTCGCCAAATTAATCCAAATTCTTCGGTACTTTCCTAGTACTCACGTTTAAAATGTCCAATCTTGTCCTTTTTCAGAGGAATCAGCGCGCTCAGAAGGGAAGGGCTCGCAGCTTCAACCCGGCGGGCAATGGCGATCCGAGGGGCTCCGTCGCCCCGCGTCTCACTCGGCAGCCTCTACTGTGGCCGCCGCGGGAGTTGGGGCGACGTTAAGAGCCTCTGCCGGATCCTTAGGTCCCGGGAACCAACTCCCGGGGGTTTTGGGGGCTGCGTTGCTGTCGCAAGCACCCCTTTAAGCCGGCCGGGTCGGGGAATGCCAGCAGCGGCATGTCCCCCGACCTTCCTTCCTCCGGCGCGCCGACCGGAAGCCTATGCTAGAGAACAATTAGCATAGAAAGAGCTATACAAAAGAAAAGCAGGTGTCTCAAAGTAACATCTCTTTGGTTTTCTGGGAAAAGGGTGTTGTCTACAAAGCCCTTTTAGTTGAGCACTTGATCTCAAAATGGCAGACTGAGTACTAGCTGTCCCGGCTTCTGTTTTGAAGTTGTGACATTTATGGACAAGGAACAGGTCTTTCATTGAAACCCAGTTCTGACAAACTTTTCAGATAGTTGTAGAAGTAACTGTGAAATCATTGTATACGAAAGTAGAAGTGCAAAGGTGCAGTGTTGAAGATGTGCATAATAATGTAATACGTAATAATGTATTTTGGGTGGGCTGTATACTAGTGGCACAATCCAGCCAGAACTAATCAATTCTTAAGGCCCATTTATTTCAAGAGTGCCCTAGGTGTTAAGCTGAAAAAATATTTAAATCTTTTGTACTCAGGATAGCGTGGAAACATCTTTAAAGCATCTTTTGCCGTTTTAGAATGTGCATTCATGCAAATTCTGTGGATTTTGAGGTACACTTAAATTCATTGATAATTCACAGTTTTTCATTTTGCTGTATTTATTACAGTTCCTGTGAAGTTATACAGTTAGAGAATGCAGTATGGAATGTAAAAAATACAGTAGGAATAGGAGCAAAATGCACAGGATAGGAAAAAGGAATAATATTCTATCTCATGGTTTTTGCTGCCTTTGCCCATATTTTTTTTTTGGGGGGGGTTACCTCCCTTTTTGTTTTATTTATTGCTGGCCCTCTTTAACTTACATATCAGAGGAGACAAGTGGATAATTTATAATTTTCTTATTAATGCCCTCTAATAACATTTCTGGGAACTCAGCATCAGCAGCTTGAGTAGGAGGCTGCTAATAAACACTTCGGGAACAGAATGCACAGTGCTCGTGTCTCACTTTTTTTTAATAGGGAGCACATCTTGTAAGGCCAGTAAAATGGTACACTGACAATTTACATAAGACATATGCATGCAGACACATGTAGCTCAAAGCTCATCTGTAATTCTGTAAGACTAAAAAAAACAGCACAGCTAAATAAAAACATAAAGAACAAAAATAGTTACCAAAGATGGAAGTCAAGTTTATCAGTGTAACTTGGTGTCCCACTCAACAGGGAGACGGATCTGTTGTTGCTAGCAAATAGAATAAAACATAAAGTTGTACATGGTTTGTAACTGTGAATTTTAGTGCATTATGAAAAGCATAATTTCGCCGCCACCGCACTTTGGATTTTTAATAGATATGATTTAAACAGTGGTAAGGGGAAATGGTGTATGTTGTAACATTTGAGACCTTTTTTTATGCATCAAGACCTGTTTCCTTTTGTTTTGGAATAGCTGCAGCACCGGCTGCCAGAGAAGACAATCAGCACAGTGTCTGTAGCTGCAGAGCAGGGTTCTTTAGAAACTGCTGAAGACCATGTGGCCGTAGAAGCAAAGGATGGAGACTCCTTTGTAACTGAGACTACTGAAAACAAGAAGGATGGAGTTTGTGGGTAAGAAACTAAAAGCTTGCCATTGTTAAAGATAGTCAAGCCGAGCCATTTGTCTGTATTGGTGCTTTTGCTGGTTCTCCCAGCATGTAGGGAAGCTGAAATTGCCCCATGATTTTCTCTCCAGCCAGAAGCTCTTGAGCCTTATTGAGATACGATCTCTGCTCAGCCTTCTCAACACATTGTTTTCTTGCCCTTAGCAAAACCAACCCGTGAGGGCCACTTCACATGCATGGTTTTGATTGTGACATCCCTGTGATGATTGATATGGAAGTACTGTACTTGTTTTGGAAAGTTGGTGTAACGTAATGATTAGGTAGAATTACAAGGTGGAAAAGCCTTGTTTAAATTTTGTTTCTGCCATGAATTTACTATATAATTTATTTTTTTTAAATTGTCCAGTAGCACCTTAGAGACCAACTAAGTTTGTTCTTGGTATGAGCTTTCGTGTGCATGCACACTTCTTCAGATACACGAAAGCTCATACCAAGAACAAACTTAGTTGGTCTCTAAGGTGCTGCTGGACATTTTATTTATTTATTTTTATATATTTCTACTGCGTCAGACCAACATGGCTGCCTACCTGAATCTAGAACCATGAATTTACTAGTTGGCTATAAGCAATAATCCTCCCAACCCCAACCACTATGTGTTATAATGGTAATAGTGGACTAGTATACTGGGCTCTTTTAAGGATGGCTGAGAATATATATGGAATACTTTGAACACTGAACTTCCGCATACTAGAGTAGTAGTATTACGTGGTTGTGTTTTTCTGCATTAGTGAATATCATAGAATCAAAGAATTGTAGAGTTGGAACGGATAGTGAGCATCATCTAGGCCCAGGGGTAGGCAACCTAAGGCCCGGGGGCCGGATGCGGCCCAATCGCCTTCTCAATCTGGCCTGCAGACGGTCCGGGAATCAGCGTGTGTCTACATGAGTAGAATGTGTCCTTTTATTTAAAATGCATCTCTGGGTTATTTGTGGGACATAGGAATTCGTTCATCCCCCCCCCCCCCCAAAAAAAATAGTCCGGCCCACCACATGGTTTGAGGGACAGTGGACCGGCCCACGGCTGAAAAAGGTTGCTGACCCCTAATCTAGGCCAACCCCCCTCAGTGCAAGAATCTCTTGTCCAGTGTGGGGCTCGAACCCATAACTCTGATATTACGAGTCTCATGCTCTACTGATTGGGCTATCCCGGGAGAGGATTCTAGAACTGCTGTTGAACCAATCTTTTGAAATATATTTCTGGCAGTTCTCACTCTAAGCAAAATACAGAAATCTGTTAAAATTCTTCCTGTACTGCTCAACTTTGATATATCCAGGTTTCGACATGGAGAGTTTGGCCCTCCTCACAACTTTAAAACTGCAGAGGTGGGCAGAGATAATCTCATCAGTTGTGTGATGATCTCTGCTCCCTTTCCAGCTCTAAACTTGAGAGGGATGGAGGGGAGGATGCTGGCATTGGCATGCCTCACTGCCAAACCAGCCTTCTCTCTGAGCAGCCAAAACTGTCTACTCAAAAATGGCAGGCTCTCCTAGAGGTGGTGGGGAGCTTCTTTGGTGGAGCAGAAGGGGAACCTGTTGACCAGAATTTTTGCCAGTCCATCCAAAAACTGTTGACCCTGGATAAATCTGTTACTTCCAGGCCTCCACCGTCTAAAAAAATGAAGCTTTTTGGATTTAAAGAAGATCCGTTTGTGTTTCTATCTGAAGATGATTCACTATTTTCACCTATTCAGTAAGAAAATATGTTTCATTTTTCATACAACATAAGTATATGCTACATAATAACCTGTATTTATTTTCCTTATTTCACATCCTGCACAATAACCTCTTGGTAATGTTGTGGTGCTATATTGCTGGCTTCCAGAAGATTTCACAGAATACCGCTGTTGCATTTTCTCCTACCGTCACTGGTTTTTGGATCCAAACAACAGGATCATGGGAAGAAATGAAACGACCGATCCATTTTTTAAATCTGCAGGTTCCTTTCGTAAATATGTGATCCCCGCTTCTCCATTTTATATTAATAATAAATTATTAATAATAATACAAATTATCACAGACGTTTCCTTGAGTAGCCAACAGTTCAAAGTTAAATCTACTATGTGACATGTCAGTCAATCCATCTTCTCCGGTTTTTTATTTTCAAGTCAAGTGTTCTATTGACATTATTTTAGTTTCTGTCTACTTGGACAAAGCACAGACACACTCAGGATTCAGTATGCTAAATGTATTAGCCCAAATCAATTTAGGCTTGTGGGCCAGAGGTTCCCTTTCAGCAAGCTAAAGCCTACAAGAAATTAAGAAAGAAGCCAACTCATGTGATTCGGTGGGCAGACAACACATCTTTAAAAAGAGCAGTGTGCAGCCAAAAAGCTGGACAACTTGGGGTCGCATTGTACACCCAGCTGTAGGGAAACTTGCTGTCTCACCCTGAACTTGCCTTGCTGTCTCACACAGTATAGCAAAGGTTTTGCTGTTGTCGTGAGTGTCTAATAATTTCAACTTAGTTCTTGGCTATTTTTAGCTTACATTTTTGCATCCTTTATGTACAGTACTTTTTCTAACATCTTGGTTTTTTATTACTCTCTCTGCATATTGCTTTTGTTTCTTTTGAAGAGAAGCTGCCTTATTCCTCTGATGTGCACATTAAATCTTTTCTAAACTGTTAATCCATTCCTTCTGTTCGTTTGAAAAAAGAAATTATGTCTCAAATCCTCAAGAAGTTGCCTTATTATGCATGAAAGGATTATTCAGTCTCCATCCAGTATATATTTCAGCAGAATTGTTGTTAATCTATTCAAATATCACTGATGTGTGGTCTACGTATATTATTGGCCCGATATTAACTTGCTTTAAATCTTCATAATATATGTTGAGTTAAATAATAATAATCAATTCAGCTTCTCAAGTTACAGTTTCACAGGTCCTATGAAGGTCAATATTTTTGTTTATCTTTCCAGGAAAGAGTCACAGCTGTTAACATACCAAAAATACAGCTTAAACATCGACAATATAATAAGAATTACAGAATAATAAAACTTGAATATGTTTGTTTGTTTATTTATTAGGACTTTTTATGCATTGGATCCTTCCTTTCCCAAGATGAATTTGTTAACTCGTACTCAGGAAGGGAAGAAAAGGCAGTTATACATGGTTTCCAAGGAAATAAGGAATGTGCTCCTGAACAACAGTGAAAAGCTGAAGGTTTGACTTGTATTTCTTGTCTCAGTAAGAAAGTCAAAATAAACAGTAGTCCTGGGGGTAGGGATGGTGATAACTTTGACTTCTGGTTGCTGGGGATTAGAAGCTGAAGAATGCTATTCACTCCTGTCCTGCCTGTGGGGCTCCCATGGGCAGTATGAGAAGAATGCTGGACCAGTTAGGCCTTTTGTCTGATGATCCATCATGGCTGTACTTCCCTTTCTGTCTGTCAAAGCTGTCTTCCGCCCTGACATTTAACTTGATCCAGGTGGAGCACAGTCTTTCCCTGACAGTTTTAGTGTCTGTAAATAAGCAAATGCAGCAGCTAGCTCAGGCATAGGCAAACTCGGCCCTCCACGTGTTTAGAGACTACAGTTCCCATCATCCCTGACCACTGGTCCTGTTAGCTAGGGATCATGGGAGTTGTAGTCCCAAAACATCTGGAGGGCCGAGTGTGCCTATGTCTGAACTAGCTTCTTTGAAGACCAGAAATGCCACGTTGACAACCATAGTAGTAGTAGTAGATCTTTATTTCGGCTATAAGCCCACAGAAATAGAAATAGCTCAAAACATAAAAAACACGGATACGCATTTCTGGTACATAAATAAATATAGCTATAAAACACCACCACAATTAGGGGACACAATCTTTAAGTATGTCACTAATACAATTTCAAAGAATAATTAAAAATAATATGTTAAAATATCAATAATCATGTAACATTCCAGCTCGTCTCTTATACGAGAGAACTGAAATCAGAAATCTTGCTACCTGCAGTGTTCTGTGCGGGTCATTGTCTTGCAGCACACATGCTAAATGAGATTCAGATGGTTTATTAGCAATCTCCAAGATTATTGGATTCAGAAAGCTGGTCCGAGCTGCAGTGTACAGGGGGCAATTAAACAATATATGGTAAAGGGATTCTATTGATTTATTATCGCAAGCACATAAAATGGAAACTTGGCCTTTAGAGAACCTGTGACTCAGTACATTGGATGGAAACACATTGAACCTTGCTTTGATGAATGCGAATCTATGTGACGCAACGGAAAGAGAGGACAGATATGATGGAATCTGAGGCATAGGAGTAATACTTAGGTTCAACTGAGAACAAACTCCTCCGCCCGTCACAAGATTATGTTGTAATTCAACATCATCCAGTCTTTGTTTAATGACTCTCTTGGCTGAGGTGAGATCTAGATTCAGTACATCAGACGGAGAGATTTCGTACAACAGGAGTTTAGCATGGATTTTATTCGACCATGGGCTGGTAAATTTGTCTCGCCATAGGAATTGAATAAGATAATAGTTGGGTAGTCTATGCCATAGAGTCAGCCAGTAGTTAAAGACTTGCCTCCATAGTGAAACTTCTAATGAAGGGATCTTAGGTTTGACAACCATAGGAGAAAAGAGTGCTTTAAAAGTGTAAATTGTGCCTAGAATGTCCCATTGCTGAGGAAAATGAAGAAAGGAAGCAGATTCCTCTGGTCAGCTTAGTGAGGACAGTCACTTGTTTCCAGTTCCCCTCGTCCTCTTGCTTCCCCCCCTGCCCTGACTTGGGTCCCTAAACCCCCATATAAGCTCTCTGTTACTGCCCCTTTATGAAAGGCTGAGGTAAACTCTTCCCAACTTGGGGTCCTTATTAGGAATCATTATCCCCTTCTATGTCTTTCTACATATTTTGTGAAATTCAGAGTAGACCATGTAAAGGTAAAGGGACCCCTGACCATTAGGTGCAGTCGTGTCCGACTCTGGGGTTGCAGCGCTCATCTCACTTTACTGGCCGAGAGCCGGCGTACAGCTTCCAGGCCATGTGGCCAGCATGACTAAGCCGCTTCTGGTGAACCAGAGCAGCGCACAGAAACGCCGTTTACCTTCCCGCCGGAGTGGTACCTATTTATCTACTTGCACTTTGACATGCTTTCGAACTGCTAGGTGGGCAGGAGCTGGGACCGAGCAACGGGAGCTCACCCTGTCGCAGGGATTCGAACCGCCGACCTTCTGATCAGCAAGCCCTAGGCTCTGTGGTTTAATGCACAGCGCCACCTGGGTCCCTTCGTAGACCATGTAAGATGCCTATATTTCCACTCAGTGCCTTTCTCTGTCAAGAAAAATAGGCTATGTCCTTTTACCAATACTGATGCCTGCCAAGCCGCTTCAGAGGCACTATTCCATGTTGGAATGCTTAAATATGTTAATACTGTATCTTGCTTTCTTTTCAACCCTGTTTTTAGGTTATTAACACTGGGATAAAAGTGTGGTCCCGCAATAGCGATGGGGAACAGTTTGGCTGTGCCTTCAGATTAGCGCAAGAGGTAACAATGAGCGCACTACGGTTATGCTGTGAAAGTATTTTATTTATGCTATGGCTTGAAACAAAGCGTCTTTTGTGGGTAAAGACAGGTTTATTTTGGTGTTTGCTTTTGCAGCCAACTTCATTGCATAAGGTTCATGACAGTTAATTGGCAGACCTCTCTCACACACACCTGTGTATGTATAGAGAAAAAAATTGTGATCAGTTCAGCTAAGTGGCTGTGAAATGCAAAGGCTACACTTGTGAAAATTCAAAGTAAATCTTAAAATACCAATGGGATAAGTGCATATATTTCCCCTGGAGTGTAAGTTGTCCACAGGTGGGATGTAAGCTGCTTCTAGTACTTAAAGGCAAAAGCACGGTTGCTTCAAAAAATGGTTTTTGTTTTTGCTTGTTTGCCTTCACTTGGGAGAAGACTCTGGATCCAACTCTCTTGTGCTTAAATTTATTAATCTGTTGTTGGGTGCATTGTGCATTTTTGTCCCTTTTGAGGACGGGTTTTCTGTCATAAAGGTTTTTTTCCTGACAGGCTTATGAACGTTTCTGTAGTTCCATTGTAGGTCTCCACATGTATAGTATAGACTTTCCCTTGTATTTTTTCCTATCCCATAAAATTGGAACCTGACAAATGTGCATTACCTCCCTGAGACTGTTATACTCAAAGTGTAGGGGCTGAAAGCTTTGGGAATATTCTGCTTTCATTTGTTTTAACATTCAATTGACCAGTAAGAGATTATCAGTTCAGTGCAAGTTTTCTTTCACAACAATGAACTGATTTGGGGGTGGATGGAGGAAGAATGAATTGACTATTTTTTATTTAGATATAATGGTCCAAATACTAAAAACATGCATTTAAAGGGGGTGTTTATTGGTGCTGGTGGGTTGTTGTTGTGTTGTTGTTGTTGTGTTGGACCAGTAAAATGACCAAGCCTATTCTTGTAAGAAAGCAAGGACTGCATTTTAATAATAGGTTTTCTATTTTACATCCAGGGGATATATACACTGTATCCCTTCATTAATGCAAGGATTGTAAATGCCAGCATAGAAGATGTTAAAGTGCTGCTGACAGAAGAAAACCCATTCTTAAGTAAACTTAGTAATGAGGTGCGCAATCAAGTCAAAGGAATGGGTAAGTATTCACTTCTGAGGATTTCCAATCCTGGTTCATTCTTTTCTCACAGTGGTAAAAGGCATCATGTGCGGAAGGAAATATACTAACGTCAGCTCTGACTGCTGTCCTGCTTACCCTGAGCTCCGTAGATTTCGTAGTAATAGTTACTCCCTATTTTTAACTTTGAAGAACAGAGCTTTCTAATAAGCAGTTACTTATCAATCAACACAGACTGAATACCAAGAGTATACAAGTTTCAGGCGTGTAGTAGGACTTCTGCTCAGTCTGGATCAAGCCTATTCTGTTTCCTTTATTTGTACTTTCTTATGTTTATGGCCATTATGGAACCCATGGCAGTGATTCCCAAGCATGTGATTGGTCACCCATCCAGCCCCTAACTAGATCCAGGCCTGCTTAGCTTCAACAAGGTGGTGGCCCTCAGGCACTGACCTAGTGGCCGATGCGATCAGGTTCGCTAAGTTAGTTGCACTTAGCTCCCATTGAAAACCGTGGGGCACCATAAGTCACCTCTTAACTTGAATCCGACTGGTTGAATCCAGATGTTGTCTTTGGCTGGCTGCCTCACTCTGTTCCCATTAAATAGATGGTGGCATGGGGTGAGATTGGAGCAGGCCCTGATGTTGTCTAATAAAGCATATGCTCTTTCTTGCAGCTATGGGGAGCATAGTCCTGCAGTATGAGCCAGATCCAAAGTAAGTAACTGCACTGTTTCATTGTGTGTGTGTGTGTGTGTGTGTGTGTGCGCGCGCGCGCGCACATGTGCACATACAGATGCACTTCTAAGTTTGACTGGTTTCAGGTTAACTTCCCTTCCATTGAAACTGGTGGAAATGAAAGCATGCAACAAACAGCGGCTGCTTCCGTATGGCAGTAGCTAACTGGGCTTTGGGGAAACTGAAGTCTTTATGCCCCTGTGTACTTAACGCTACTAAAACCTGTGAAGGCCACATCTCAGAGCTATTGTACCTTTAAAGCAGAGCTTTCCATGTGTGTTGCAACACGTTGGTGTTGCAGTGCATGCATAGGCGGTCTTGCAAACGCTCCCCATGCTCATCCCGGGGCTGTAAAGGGGTTAGTGTAATCTCCAGTTTGCTAATAAAACCGAATTACTGTGTTGTGAAATGATGCAGGCGAACATGAAGAGTTTGGAAAGCTCTGCTTTAAAGGACAGAAGGGAGGACCTGGTCATCTGCCTTCTCTGTTTTCCTGTTTCTCTAAAGAACTTTACAAAACCATCAGCAAACACCTAAATCTTTTTTTAAAAGTTGAAATATAAAAGACCATGTGATTTCTCAATGAGGCGTCTAGTAATGCAGGTTGATGCTCCCACCGCCTAGGAAGGCAAGGAGTATTTGATCAAACCTTTACAATGCAGCCTCGTCCTGGAGGCTCTTTCCCAGTTCATTCCCTGCCTTTACCCAGGGGAGGAGCTCTTTCATCGCTCTTCTTATTTTCATGTCTGACTTTACCTCTTGGGAGTCTTTTCCTTCAGTTTTCAACTTCCTTAGCTGTTTCCTTCAATTTATTTATTTTCATCCTCGCCTTTTAGCCTTGAAGGCAATTAATTAAAGGAGTATGCAAGCAGGGGGGGGAAACTACATTTAAAATAACACACATTGTACCGGGTCAGGCCACAGGACCATCTAGCTCTATATTCTTTGCTCTGACTGGCAGTTGTTCTTCAAGATCCCAGGGAGAGAGTTTTCCCATTGTTGTTGCCACAGATCCTTTTTAACTGGAAGTGCTGAGATTTTGACCTGTGATCATCTCCATGGCAAAACACGTGGTCTACCACTGAACTATGCCACTGCTCTGATTACAGTACTTTAAAAACCAGCCAGCAGTATTGTTTAAAACTACTAATACATCTCATTGACGTGGCAGCGGAATTTACAATTAACCGAGAAAGCAGTAGCCTACAGAAACTGTTTGTGTCGTTGAATTAATTTTCAATATTTTTAATGCTGGTGATCTCTTGTTTTTGCAGCAAGCCAGATAGTCTTCAGTGTTCAATTGTGCTTTGTGGCTGGCTGGGCAAGACTTCCCTTCGTGCCTTCGTGGCCAAGAATGAGAGGTTGCATTACCTGAGAATGATGGGGGTTGAGGTGTTCATAGCAAAGAGAAAAGAAGATGTAGAACGTAAAACAGAAGAAGAAGATGCAGAAGGTAAAACAGCCATAGACACCGCAGGGCAGGTGCTGGAAGAAATGGACTTGGGATGCAAAGCTAAGGAAAACAGTCAGTTACCTGAACAAATTAAAGATGAACTAAATGGGCAACCTGCAGTGGAACCCATAGAAGCTAAGGTAGTAGAAAGCCTTTCTTCCAGTGTCAAAAATGAGAGCACCAAAAATATAGAAAGCAAAGATAATGTTAACCTTAGTGATAAAAATGTCTAATGGGATAACTTTCATTGACTATCCATGTGCATTGTTCTAGATATTTATGCTGCGGCTAAGCATCTGCAAAAGCATTTTAATAAGAGGATATTTCAGGGTTTTTTGGGGGGGTGTTGTATGGGAATCATTTTACAAGAGTTTCCTTACGTTTTATTTTTAAAATATAAATGGTTTTCATATTTACTTCTTGTACCATGTAAATTCCATGATGCTTATAATTTTGGTGGGTCTGTTGCTGGCAGTGGACTGCACCGCTAAAATGACGACTGTCAACGTCAATATTAAATTTACTGCTAAGTGGCTATAACTTGTAAAATTGTGTTATGAATTTGCTTTGTTATTTGCAGTAGAACCTGTTGAACACAACTGTCAGCTTTTATACACAACTTATAACTTCCTTACTGTCCCTGTGTACTTGAAATGTGCTCACATGAAAATTGAAATCAAAGACCAGATGTTGACACCATATAATTCCTTATATTTGTGGTGTTTTCCACTGGGCTGTATCTCCAACGTGAAGAAGGTACCTGCACAACTCTTAAGTGTCGTTACCTCAGCCGGCCTTTTGGGCTTGGGGGATGTTGTACATCTCTAATTCTGGTTACTATTTCTAACATGAAGCAGCAAGCAATGAGGATTAATTTAATAGGAAACTCACTTCATACTTGCTGAATCAGATAGATTTGCACTTTGACTTCTCTGCTTTAGATAAAAAAGGTAAAGGGACCCCTGACCGTTAGGCCCAGTCTGCTTTATCGCTGAATGTAAAAAGTTTAAAAACACTGGTAGAAGCAAAAGTCTGGTATCCTTGCAGCTCATTCTGCATTCCAGAAATGAATGGTTGGTTTCCGGTATCAGCTGAGCAAATGCAATATGGCATAGCTCTACTAGGAATGTGCTGATAACATTTTAATAACTAAGGTGGAGCAGCAGGGGGCAGCACAGGGTAATCCAGGAATAATGGCAGAACACTTAAGATGCCAATCCTAGGACACTGCAGACACAATACCTAATGTGTTTTGGTCCTGCCACTCAATTCCTTTGTTGTTTGGGTCTAGAGAACTGTCTGTGCTGTGCATTTTTCCGTGTATACGGTGTTTTATGGATGTACTTTGGCTGAATATTTTAGCCTTAAAACCAAGAATTTGGGGGAGAACCAAAAAACCAGCGGTTGAGTTTTTAGGCGAATTTGAAGGGCAGTGTAAAAGATGCCATTTAAAAATGATGGCGCACAAGTTCACCAATCCTACTAGTGTGACCAAACAGTTTATAATGCACCATATGCAGAAGAAACGCCAGCCACAGAAGGGGGAGTATGGAGTATGTGAATGCAGAAGAGATGGCTCCAAAATATGTCTCTTATGGCAAAGCCACCCTGTAAGAAAGTAGTCATCAACCTTTGCAGACTCAAGACGTGATTTAGTACCAGATTCCTACTTGGGACCCCACTTTTTTCAGCATATTTCCTCACTCCTTTTTTTAAGCTTTTAAAAATTGGTGCTGGTGTAAGCTGCATTTCAGTGGGAGGAGACATGTTAAGAGAGCTTGAAAAACCAATGCTGAAGTTGAAGGCACCCAGAAAAAGGAGGAGATGGTAGCAAATAATAGATCCAGAAAATTTAAATAGATCCAGAAAATCAGTCTTAGCCAATATTGCCTAGATTTGTTCAGTGACTACCTGCTCTGGAACACTTCCTGGAAAGGAGATGTTTGACCAGTCTACAATTATTAAGGCATTCTGGGCCTGGGGAATATTTCTTAAGAAGTTGTCTTACTGCCATTAATCACCCCCCCAAACCATTTGTCACTGCTACATCTTACCTGTCATGGAGGGCAAGGGTCAGGTATGCAAGTGGTTGCTCACACACCAATCCAAGTACATTGTCCACATATTTGAACCCTGCCAACTGAAACTCCTCCAATAACACTGAACCAGACAGTAGTCTGGATGCCTTGTGAGGTGGATTGGCTGCAACAGTGGAATCCCGGCCTGGCAGATGCAAGAGATTTTATCCTCAAAACTAGTGGTTTAAGCCCGTTTAGTTAACGGGCGCTAGAGAGCCTTCTTTCGCCACTGGGGGCAGCGCTGCCGAAGCGCTCTGAGGGGAGCGGCCTGCTGGCCGCCTCCTCTCCCGGCTTCTCGCCCACGGCCTCCTGGGGGAGAGAAGGCCGCGCCGGGGGATCGTCCGGCCGAAGCGCCGCGCGAGGCGGAGGCGGCGGAGGATCCTGGGCGGGCCTGTGGCGGCGGGAAAGGCCTCCGGCGCCGCCTCCGCTCCTGGGGCAGGTAAAGAGGTTCAGGGGCTCCCTCGGGGAGGGAGAGGTGGCAGAGTGGAGCAGGGCGGCCGGCGTGGCGGCGGAGGAAGCAGCGGAGGCGCTAGGCGCTCTCTCTCCCTCCCCCCCTCTGATTCCTTGGGAGCTCCTTGCGAGGCGGCGGCACTGCCCCAACTGACGATGCGCGTGCGCCGCCGCTGCCTCTTGGACACGCCCCCCTCTCCCGTCGTCCAATCCCTGCGTCCGTCTGGGACATGCGCAGTGGAAAATTTCCACTGACACACGGAACGTACGCACGGACACAGGCACTTTATTATAGAGGATGCCATGCAAATGAGTCACAGCAGGCTGCTGGGGGTTCCACAGACTCATTTGGGCCAGGAGATAAAAGACACTGAACCACCTGGAAAAGTTCAGCTGCCTGGCATTTAGTTAAGAAAGTCTTCTCTGCAGCCTTCACTCCCACTGAGTAGGCTTAATAATCCGCATGTACCAATGTTTGATTGTATTCAAGCTTTCCTCTTCCTGCATTCAAGCTGGATCCCTCACCATACAGGAGCCACCTGAATACTGCTCTGGAATGACCATGTCAGTTGCCAGGTTCTCTAGCACAGTGTTCCCCAACCTTGGGCCTCCAGCTGTTTTCGGACTACAATTCCCATCATCCCTGACCACTGGTCTTGCTAGCGAGGGATGATGGGAGTTGTAGTCCAAAAACAGCTGAAAGCCCAAGGTTGGGGAACACTGCTCTAGCAGACCAACCTGGGCTTCGACAAGAGCGCCGGCCACAAAGCCCCCTAGTGCCATCTGAAAATCAATGTGATCCATCAGCCTCTGCAGGTAGTTCTCCCACCTCTGCAGAAGGGAAAAGCTGCTGACAGCCGAAATCTCTGGCCGTGATGAGTGAATGGTGCTAAAAATACCCTGCCCTCAATTCAGCCTCTTTCCTGCCCTTTTGAGAAAACCAAGTCCAGTGTGAGTTGGCTGATGAGGTTAAATTTGTCTTAGTTGGTAGCTAACCCTGCAGAAACAGAGGATTCACATGTCCGTGTCTTGTTAATTTTGCACGGCAGACCTCAAACTTTGATCTGCAATTACTGCTGAATACAGCACCCTAGTATGTTATTCTGTTGCGTCTCCCATCCAGACAAGCAGTGTGGCAAGACCCACACTCCTCGGCTTTATTTAGCAAAGCAATTTCTGCTTGATGAAAGGTCACAGTGTAGCCTTGGATTTTCCCTTCTTACTAACAGAACATCTATTTATAAATGGTGATGAAATTAAAGCATTTGTGGGTCAGAAGCAGAGAAAACTGGCTTGAGGCTACAAGGGTGCCATAGCTGTATGCTAGCTTTGGATAAAAGGAAGTTTGGAGGGTCCAAGTTATAAGAGATGAGAGGCTGGAGAAAACAAAGGAAACGAAAGCTCGGATGAGAGAGTTTAAAAAGTATTATTTATTAAATTTATATGCCACCCTTCATCCAAAGGTCACCGGGCGGTTTACAGTATTAAGTCAGTCCCATGCTGTGGGTTGGGATGAAAAGACTGAAAGGTACTGATTTAGATAATCCAGATCACCGAGTGGCAAAATAAGTGAGCAGAAAGCACTTCCAGAGCAAATGGCTCCAAAGGACTCATGGAACCAAGCTTGGGATTGATGCAGCTGGTGGTTCCTTTGCGGTGGTCCTCAAGACCTCAGTGAAAACAAGAGGAAAACAATGAAAGCCTTTCTAAGAACAAACATCAATGAATGGCAATTCAAAACTCAGTTCCTTCTGCACTCTGCTGCAGCTGCAGAATGAGAGGGGAGGATTCCTATGGAATTGGGGGGGGGGCGGAACTGGAAGGTCTGTACCTCAAATATCTGGTAAATGGACAAGTTAGTAAGTCTTCACTTTTGACACCCTGTGGTGTGTACAGAAAGCCTGAACACCATATTGGGCTGAAACAGAATCATAGAATCATAGAGTTGGAAGAGACCACAAGGGCCATCCAGTCCAACCCCCTGCCAAGCAGGAAACACCACCAAAGCATTCCTGACAAGGAAGGAGACTCCACCACACTCCTTGGCAGCAAATTCCACTGTCGAACAGCTCTTACTGTCAGGAAGTTCTTCCTAATGTTTAGGTGGAATCTTCTTTCTTGTAGTTTGAATCCATTGCTCCGTGTCCTCTTCTCAGGAGCAGCAGAAAACAACTTTTCTCCCTCCTCTATATGACATCCTTTTATATATTTGAACATGGCTATCATATCACCCCTTAACCTTCTCTTCTCCAGGCTAAACATATCCAGCTCCCTAAGCCATTCCTCATAAGGCATCGTTTCCAGGCCTTTGACCATTTTGGTTGCCCTCCTCTGGACACGTTCCAGCTTGTCAGTATCCTCCTTGAACTGTGGTGCCCAGAACTGGACACAGTATTCCAGGTGAGGTCTGACCAGGTGAGGTCTGACCAGTGGTACTATTACTTCCCTTGATCTAGATGCTATACTCCTATTGATGCAGCCCAGAATTGCATTGGCTTTTTTAGCTGCTGCATCACACTGTTGAAATAGTTTTATTTTCCCCTCCCCTTTGGGGCCCTGGTGTTAATACCACAGGTTTTTTTTGGGGGGGGGGGTTCACTTTAAATAACAGCAGACGTCCCTCCTCACCGTTGGTGCTGAATTCTGCAGCCCCTCTCCCCAAGTGGTTTTTGCAAAGTTGCAAGTCTGGCATCAGATCTCAGCTAAGGAAAAGGCGTTCCAGGAACAGAATTGTGAGGGTGTCAGGTGTGGATGGGTAATGGTGGTTCCACACTCTCACTGGCATTGGAAGAAGTTTGTTACCTCTTTGTTTTCCAACTAGCTCAGTATTGCCCACACAGATTGCTACTGGCTTTTCAGCCCTGCCTGAAATTGCATCTAGGATCTTCTGTATGTAGCACATGTCCTTTGCCATTGTGCCTCAGAGCTTCCTCAGTGCCCATCTGTGGAAGAAACCTGAGTTTTAAACTGGCATTCATCAGTATTTTTCTCTGATCCATCACCCCCATTTTAACAATGGCAGTCTCTGTTGGAGCCACTTTTGTTCCGAGGCATGAAGAATAAAAGGGTGAAAGAATCCAATACGGAAATTCCTAAACTGATTTTGTTCTGCGGCAGTTCTCTTCTAACATTAAAATATAAACTGTCTTGAGTTAGGGTGTTTTTGGATGAAGATGTCAGGGGCACTCCCTAGCCAAAGGATTGCACACCACAGATAGCTTAATTCAGGGGTCAGCAACCTTTTTCAGCCGGGGGCCGGTCCACTGTCCCTCAGACCTTGGGGGCAGACGGCGGACTATATTTTTGCGGGTGGGAAATGAACGAATTCCTATGCTCCACGAATAACCCAGAGATGCATTTTAAATAAAAGCACACATTCTACTGATGTAAAAACACCAGGCAGGCCCCACAAATAACCCAGAGATGCATTTTAAATAAAAGGATGCATTCTACTCGTGTAAAAACAAGCTGATTCCCGGGCCATCCGCAGGCCGGATTGAGAAGGCGATTGGGCCGGATCCGGCCCCCAGGCCTTAGTTTGCCTACCCATGGCTTAATTCCTTATTCTCAAAGATAACACTTGGTTGTTTCTCGGCTCTGAATACCCATACATACCACTTGAGAATCCAGGCAGCTATTCCTAGGTCAGCACTGTATGGAGTGGTTGCAGCAACAGGGGGCCATCCACCCCCCGGGCAGGCTGTTCACACACAACTGGAGTTGAAACTGCCTCCCCTCATCCTTCAATCGTCTCCTGGTTCTGGGAGACGGTGGTGCAGGAGCCTGCCTTGCCTCCTGGCCGGGACAGGTCCCCACAAACCACTGCCCCCCTCTCCCAAGTTAGACTCCAGCCCCTCTTCCCCCAGCATCAGCATCCTGCCAGTTCCTGACAGAGGGTGGGAAGCTATATGATGGAGATGGGCAACCGCTGGAGAGTCCAGGGCCAAATTTGGCTCTCTGAAGGGCCCGGGCCTTGCCAATGCAGAAGCGTGTGGATATCAAGAGTGGAGCAACCAGCCTTCCAGACCATAACTGTCAACCCTCCCTTTTTTGGCAGGAAACTCCCTTATTCCAATGCCGTTTCCCACTGCTATCCCGGATTGTTGATATCCCTTAAATTTCCCGGATTTCAAAGGAAGCAGCTCCTCTCCCTCCCTGCCGGCCAGGGAGGCTCCTCAGCTGCGTTGCTCGGCTGCCAATAAGGAGTCTGAGACCGACTGGGGGCGGAGCTTGCATGCCTTGTGCAGCCAGACCCTCACGCCTAACCAGACAGACAGCCTGCCTGCCGTCTATGCGCTCGCTCTTTCGCTCATCCGTTTGCGCGCAGCCTCTGGAGCGCAGGGTGGCGAGGCTACTTGGTGCCATTGCACAGCCCTCGCGGCATCCCTTATTTTCAAATCCGATTTTTTTTTTTAAATCCCTTATTTTCAAATCTGAAAGTTGACAGCTATGTTCCAGACCCTTTCCTGGCCCTCCAAGAACACTGAACTGCTGGCCAGGGCTGACAAAAGCAGCCTTGCTAAATTCTAATGTTGATAACGATGTCAGAGTTACTGCAATTCAAAAGAAATCCCTATGCATTACTGGGCTATTGAAGCTTGCTTGAAAGAGCTCCTGTTTCTTGCCTAGCATCAGTGAGGGCAGAGGCCAACCATTTGCTATCCTTTTTGACCTTGGGTGAAGAAGCTGGATGAGCCCGCAGAATAACTCTGCTTAATTAGGCTGCCTTTGTGCTTCCAGGGAAGCAGTGGAGCTTAGCAGGAAGGGGGCTGTGATGCAGCGCAGGCTGCCCAAACTTTGCTGAAGGGATGAAAGCAGCTTTCTGACAGTTGCAAAAGCACCTAAACCATGAAAAGAGAGAGAGAGAGAAAGAAAGCTGCTCTTAAGCCTGCTATGGTGACTGGCAGGTCCCAAAATCTTCCGTCTCTGTAGCCTGAAGGCAAAGAATAGAAAATAAAAAAGGGCTTTCTAACAGGTGCGAGACGCTGATCTTTGCAGGTAGGAAACATCAAACATCATTGGGAGACAGGAGACATCTGTTCTGCTCTTGGATGTCCTTGCAGATTTCTTGTACCACCGTAGGCAAATATCTTGGGGCTCTGCTGTGGCTTCTTCAGCAGGCTGGTAGAGAACAAATCAGTGCTTTAAAAAAAGCAAAATCAAAATTCTGTACCAACAGTAACCCATATTCTGCTCCGAGAAACACTGAATTCTGACATTTATATCAATTATTCAAATTAAAGCAACTGCATATTTTTGATTATTTTGGTAATGTTTTAGTCTGCTTCTGCTGGTCTAGGCCTCCCCATTCTGGGGCTGCCCGGGGCTTCTGGAGGGCACCAGGTAGCAGAAGGCTGGGTCAGAGGGGGGAAAGGAGATTTACAGGAAGTGTTAGACTAGTGTGTACACATTACATTTTACTCTGGCTCCAGTGCTCTCCCATGGTTGGTGCTCAAACCTGAGTACCTGTGGCATTGACCATACTCCATATCCTTTAGTTCCTCAAGAAATACTGCTGTGTGGTGCATTTTCCTTCAAACCAGCTCCCATCTGATTTGGCTGCCATTAAAGCTGAGGTTGCAACAGCCTCTGCACATGTGCAGATGACCGCTTCAGAGTTTGGAGGTTTCCAGCTGCAGAGAATCAAATCAAGTAATGTGCATTGGGTGAAGGAAACCTCCTCCCCTTCTGGTGTATATTGCAACCTAAAAATGCAACTTGTGATGCAACAGGAATAAACAACCATGATGTGTTTCAAGCTGCTAATGTGTACATAGCTTTATTAAGTCACTTCAGCTTCTCAGCTTCTCATGCCTTTGCAAGGCATGACTCTTGCAAAGGGACTAGAAACTTGCATTATTTAAAAAGGAAAAAAAATCTGAAAGCCCCAAGTCTCAAGAAGATGAGTTGTGCTTCCCAAATACCCAGCGACCTTGAATACACTGCCCATGTCCAGAATTTACTGGGATTCGAACCGCCGACCTTGTGATCAGCAAGCCCTAGGCTCTGTGGTTTAACCCACAGCGCCACCTGGGTCCACTTTCCTGTGGTAGGCAGAGCAAAAAGCTTCTAAGCTGGCACAAAGTTGCCTGACCCCTCAATTCTTGGTCTTCACCCTGAGATTTTACATGTTCCACACAAGAAGGTCAAAGTGTTGGAATTTAAGATCAAGCCCAGAAACATACCTCTCATTTCTTCTGTTACACTACCCTGTGATTTATGTATTTTGGCATTCCCCACTTTCATTTCTAGAGAGATGTATTTAATCCTGTTCTGTGAAGAGATGAGTGGTGCTCAATTAAGTTTTTATTGTATTCCAGAAACTGCGGGAGAAGGGGCTCATTACTAAACAACTCCACAAATCTTTTTAATGCAAATGAAATCTGAAGGGGGGAAAGGCTTCTAAATCACGCAGACGCTTAATTAGAATTGGAAACATTACATTTCATTGATTATTATTATTTAAATAGGGAGTGCTTACGATACATTTCAAAGGCTTCATTTTTTGCCAAACGATAGACCGTTTTTCAGCATAATAAAATCAAAGCATACCTCATGCTTGGCTTTATTTTTTAAAAATAAGGCTTTTGCAGTAACTGCCAAGCGAATGCCAAAAGGACTAGCAGGAAACTTTGGAGTCCTGAGGGTGAAGCCTTTGAACATTTGAAATGTTCACATTGGGGAGTTTCCCCTTTTGTTTCTTGTAGCATCACAATTTACTGCCGCTTGTCATTTCCGTAGGGGCTTCGCCCTAGGAGTCCTCGGATGGCATTATTGTAATGTCGTTAAGCAGAGCTATCATAATAAATAAAGGCAGAAGGCAGATGCCAGCAAGAATAAAAGATTCGGGATTTTCTGCTTACCGGTATATCTTGCTGCTGCTACTCCCAGTTTATGCATTCAACAGAGCGAAGTGGCAAAGCTTGCAAAATGGGTAACCTTCCTCCTATCATCCCATGTTTCCAGGCCAAGGAAAAGGTGGTAACTGGGTGATCATCAGACAGAGGGCAAAGTCACTAAGATGCTCAGGGGGTCTATTTTAGGGAAGGTGGAAGAGGCAGAGTTTCCCCCCTCTCCCCAGTTCCAGACCACATAAGATTATGGACTCAGGTGGCGCTGTGGGTTAAACCACAGAGCCTAGGGCTTGCTGATCAGAAGGTCGGCGGTTTGAATCCCCATGATGGGGTGAGCTCCCGTTGCTCGGTCCCAGCTCCTGCCCACCTAGCAGTTCAAAAGCACGTCAAAGTGCAAGTAGATAAATAGGAACCGCTCTGGCGGGAAGGTAAACGGCGTTTCCGTGCGCTGCTCTGGATCGCCAGAAGCGGCTTTGTCATGCTGGCCACATGACCTGGAAGCTGTACACTGGCTCTCGGCTAATAAAGCGAGATGAGCGCTGCAACCCCAGAGTCGGACACGACTGGACCTAATGGTCAGGGGTCCCTTTACCTTATTGTCCTTTGCCTCGGGGAGCCAGTCCCTCATGCACACCCCATTGAGCGCGATATCGCACCTTCTCAGCATGGTATTTCAGCTTCTAATTGCTACCGGGGAAAAACCATCCAATTACTTGCTAAACTATGGCTGCAAGATTTCAGTGGTAGATTAATCAATTAAGAAGTAATTGATTAGCTGGTAGGGGACCAATTTTCATCAGTGAGGATAAATTGTAATCAGAGGGGGTGGTGAATTGAAGGCACACATTTTGATGTTCTTTAGGTTCAGAAGAATCACTATAGCAGTTAACTAAAGAGGAAGCGTGGAAGATGGCCTTACCTTCTGAGTAGAGCTTTTGCTTATAAAACGGCAATATCCTTAGATATTTCATAAAGGCTTTGAGGATTTGTGTTGACAGAATAGGTAAATTGTGTTTATATTTTAAACATTGGTTAATCAACTGGACTTTTTATTTGGTTGACATCCTACCTAAAGCCCATTCAACATTTCAGAATCCATCTAAAAGGTCATGCGATAAATATGTCATGTGAACTGGAGCCCAGTCAGTTGAGATCATGGCCTCTCGAAATTTGGGGAAACACCATATGATGAGGATATTTGTGGAAAGGTTAGGGCAGAATCATACCAGGACAGAAGGCATCATCAACCCAAATCTATGTAACGGTGATTCTGTAGGTAGGAAGAGCTTTATTTGGCAGCAATATCTCATTTTGTTAATTCTCAAGTGTAACCATCCTTAGCTGCATAGGCACACTTCTTATAGGTCTAGTGCACAGGCTCCCGCACATGTGTGAAAACAGAAGAATATATAGAATCATAGAATCTTAGAGTTGGAAGGGACCCCAAGGGTCATCTAGTCCAACCCCCTGCAATGCAGGAATCTCAGCTAAAGCATGTGGGATATGTCAGTCTAATCCAACATTCTAAGAGAGGACTAACTGCCTCTATGTGACTGTCAGTTTGGTCCGTTGGTCAGTTAGAAGTGTTGCTGATAGAAGTGTTAAGTAGTAAATGCTCTGATGGAGTCTTTTTAGGACTCACTAATATCTAATATCTAGCTCATATCTTTTGTAACCTAAGTATGTACTCAATGAATCTGACAGTAAACTAGTTTATTTTGTTATTCAGATTCATCTGTATTTTTCTTTTAAGAGGGACAAAAGGGATTAACAACCAAGAAGGCAGGAAGGTAGAGGACATTTAAAAGGACTCAAACGAGTCAGCAATCCGCTTGCTGCTGTGTAAATTTCAATAAGGAAACGTTTAACCCTGCTATATTATATATAAACGTTCCGACAAAGCATCCATAACAGATTACCATCCAACCTCTGCTTAAAAACCTCCAAGGAAGGAGAGTCCACCACCTCTTGTGGGAGTCTGCTCCACTGCTGAACAGCTCTTACTGTCAGAAAGTTTTTTCAAATGTTTAGTCGGAATCTCCTTTCTTGCAACTTGAAGCCTAAACATACCCTGCTCCTTCAAGCGCTCCCCATGATGCTTAGTTTCCAGACCCTTGATCATCTTGGTTGCCCTCCTCTGCACACATTCCAGCTTGTCAACACCCTCCTTAAAATGTGGTGCCCAGAATTGGACACAGTATTCCAAGTGTGGTCTGACTTATAAATACTATTACCGTATTTTTCGCTCCATAAGATGCACTTTTTCCTCCTAAAAAGTACTGGGAAATGTCTGTGCGTCTTATAGAGCGAATGTGTGGGCGATCGCTGGCTCCCTTTCCGGCCCTGCCCCCTTGCCCAGGCCTCCATTGTTGAATGTTCTGCAGACGGAGGCTGTTTGTTTCCCCAGCGACATGTGACTGGCTGACTAGATTATCTGTCTGGAAACTGTAGAAACGGCTCCCTTTCCTGCAGAACTGTGAGTTGAACCCTATAAAAACGGGGCTTTTCCTCTTTGCAAAAGAAGCTGCACAACTTTGAGCTGATCCTAAAAAAAACCAGGCTTTTCCCTTTGCAAAAGAAGCAGCACAACTTTGAGCTGATCCTCAAAAAAACGGGGCTTTTCCCTTTGCAAAGGAAACAGCACAACTTTGAGCTGATCCTAAAAAAACAGGGCTTTTCCCTTTGCAAAAGAAGCAGCACAACTTTGAGCTGATCCTAAAAAAAACAGGGCTTTCCCCCTTTCCTCTAAAAACTAGGTGCGTCATATGTTCAGGTGCGTCCTATGGAGCAAAAAATACGACACTTCCCTTGACCAGGACACTATACTTCTGTTGATGCAGCCTAGAATAGCATTAGCTCTTTTTTGCTGCTGAACCCACAGTTGACTCATGTTAAGCTTGTGGCCCACCAAAACCCCTAGATCCTTTTCAAATGCACTGCTAGTAAGCCAGGTGGCCCCCATTGATATGGTTGCCATACTGTTCTACAACTGTACCGATACAGAGAAGGGTGGAAAGAAGCTGTTTGGTAAGAGGAAACCTGCAGAAGTAACTCCGCCAATGCAGGTTGCTATCAAGCAGCGTGGAAAGAGGATGGTCTGCTAGGATGGTCAAGTCTGTGGCCAGAGACAGTATGGAAGGCCAGCTCTTCTCCCCCCCTAAAAACTGGGGTTGGCATAAGATTGATGGTGGACTGGGTGAAGTCCCCTGGCTTATAATCCTTGAAGCTTCTCAAACTTGCTATAAGCTGATCTTTTGAGGCTGCCTGAAAGGATAACACAAGTGCTCAAAAATGGAAAGAAGAAAAATGACCAACAATCCAGGAGTGGCATATCAAAATGGTAGAGTTTATGAACTTGGCAAGAATGACAGCAGGAATTAGAAACACACCGAAACAAAGAATAAAAGAGGAATGGAAATACATAGAAGATTATTTTTAAAAAGAGGGAATAAAAACAGAATTAGTGATTTGCTTAGACTGAAATAAACTTGGGGAGAGAAATTCTATAAATAAGTAAGGATAAGAAATGAAGATATATCTACGGTACATCTTATTAGTTGAATAAGGGTATTAGAAATAGCAAAATATGAACAATAAAAATAAGATATGATGCACAAACGGTAAGAAGTCAAATTTTAATTATTATTTGTGTGTGTGTTTTTTAAATGATGTGTTGTAGTCTTTGTTTTTCTTTTCTTTTCCTTCTATCTTCTTTTCTTTTTCTCTCTTCTTTTTTTCTCTCGCTCTTTCCTTGAATGTATTGTATTTTTTACCTTGCTTTTTGGAATGGATGTTTGTTAGTTTTGATTTTGTATTTTGTGTAACTCGTTGTAAATTTTATGTGGTTGATAAAGAAAGATTATTTTAAATATTAAAAAAGGAAAAAAAGAAAAGAAAAAGAAAGGACAACACAAGACCAGGGCTCCACTGATTCTTCTGAGGGAGAACGCTCTACCAATCTGAAAAGTAAGCCCTGCCCCCTGCCCCGCCAGCCATTCCCCAAATCCATGTGCTTTTCTCCCCATCCTCATTTTGTTTTGTCTCCCCCTCTCCCAGCTCACTGAAGTTTGCTGGAAAAGTTCCGTTTGGAATTCTTGTCTCAGGACTATACGATCAATGGAAGTTACAAGGCTGGTTCAAAATTAGCCTTGCTAGCATTCAAAATGGCAGTTTGGGCGCTGTATGGCACCTCTGTGTTTGTGCACATATATGTGTGGACCTAGAGACAAAAGCTCACTCATTTGGTGGTGGATTTATTTTCTAGAGACCTGGAAGCTAAATCATGAAGTCTGGCAAGGGCTGTAGCAGTTCGCATTGATGCACCAGAATCATAAAATCATAGAGTTGGAAGAGACCACAAGGGCCATCCAGTCCAACCCCCTGCCAAGCAGGAAACACCATCAAAACATTCCTGACAGGTGGCTGTCAAGCCTCTGCTTAAAGACCTCCAAAGAAGGAGGCTCCACCACACTCCTTGGCAGCAAATTCCACTGTCGAACAGCTCTTACTGTCAGGAAGTTCTTTCTAATGTTTAGGTGGAATCTTCTTTCTTGTAGTTTGAATCCATTGCTCCGTGTCCTCTTCTCAGGAGCAGCAGAAAACAACTTTTCTCCTTCCTCTATATGACATCCTTTTATATATTTGAACATGGCTATCATATCACCCCTTAACCTTCTCTTCTCCAGGCTAAACATACCCAGCTCCCTAAGCCGTTCCTCATAAGGCATCGTTTCCAGGCCTTTGACCATTTTGGTTGCCCTCCTCTGGACACGTTCCAGTTTGTCAGTATCCTTCTTGAACTGTGGTGCCCAGAACTGGACACAGTATTCCAGGTGAGGTCTGACCAGAGCAGAATACAGTGGTACTATTACTTCCCTTGATCTAGATGCTATACTCCTATTGATGCAGCCCAGAATTGCATTGGCTTTTTTAGCTGCTGCATCACACTGTTGACTCATGTCGAGTTTGTGGTCTACCAAGACTCCTAGATCCTTTTCACTTGTACTGCTCTCAAGCCAGGTGTCACCCATCCTGTATTTGTGCCTTTCATTCCCCCCCCCCAAGTGTAGTACTTTACATTTCTCCCTGTTAAAGAGCCTTCACATGTATACTGCATGCATGAAGGCTTATGTGCAATCAGGAACCCCACAAAAACGAAGTTCCCCGTCGTGTGGAGGCCTTTGCATGTATCTCAGTACATGTGGCGCCTTTCTTTGCAGACAATAGGCAGGCTGTTGTAGCACACAGGTTTGAGAACAGGCCTACCTGTGGCCCAGCTCACATCCAATATTTAAACAATACTTTCTAGAGTTTCAGAAAACCTTTGGAGAAGACAGCCTCTTACTCCGCCGTCCCTTCAGATTCCTCCATCTTCTGCGTTGTGAAATAGTGTGAAATGTTTGAAAACATGCATGTACAGCTGAGGAATATATTAACGTTAAAAAGCTGGGAAGCCTTTTTCAAGTTTTTCAATTCATTTCATTTTCTATCTCGGGTGTATAAAGCACAAAGTTTACATTTAGAAGTCACGGGTCTCTTTCATTATGCTGGTATTTTCAAGAATACCGTATTTTTCGCTCTATAAGGCGCACCTGACCATAGGACGCACCTAGTTTTTAGAGGGGAAAAGCCCCAATTTTTTGAGGATCAGCTCAAAGTTGTTGAGCTTACTTTGCAAAGGGAAAAAATCCTGTTTTATGGGGTTTATCTCACAGTTCTGCAGCTTCAGGAAGCCATTTCTACAGTTTCCAGACAGATAATCTAATCAGCCAGTCACATGTCGCTGGGGAAACAGCCTCCCTCTGCAAGGGGGCAGGGCTGGAATCTCTCTCCCTTATCTCTCTCCCTGATCGTTTGCTGAGCAGCTGCTCAGCGGGCTTCCTTTCAACACCCCCTTTTCTTTTCTTTAAAAAAAGCACGATCTGCTTTTGCCCCTGGGCAGTTCAGCTCCAGGGACCACACATTCGCTCCATAAGACACACAGACATTTCCCCTTACTTTTTAGGAGGGAAAAAGTGCATCTTATGGAGCGAAAAATACAGTATATTATTGAATGAAATGGAGTGAAATACAACTAAAACAAAAGTCCAGGATCTATTTTCCATTGCTATTTTGACACTTTGGTCTCATGCATCAGATATACACTGATCATGTGCATGCATGGACACACTAATTTATCCATGCACCTATGCATACTTCTCCACCTACGCATATACACATCACACATTCCCACCCATCATTTACCCATGTATACACACACATGCACATCTTGATCTTTCTCCACCCAGTATCTTCTGCTGGACAGACTCAAGCTGTGCCCCCATCAATTGGTGCAGAATTATGGTGCCAACGCCTGCTGCCAACCCACCCAAATGCAGACAGCTCCCTGTTCCAGCTGCTGTCACTATGGTTTGCATTGCCACCCCCACTGATGATGGGGACACATGGTTCTGCTTGCAAATATCCCTTGCTGCCACCATAATACTCCACTTCCTCCTCTCTTTCCAGACCAAATGGGTGATGAGGTAATGTAATGGTGCAACAGTGGGGGCAAGTTGAGAAATGATTTGGTGGAGGAATGCAGCGTCACTTCTTCATTTTCCATTTCTGGTTGGGACGGGCCCATGCCAGCTTTGGTATGTGGTCGAGAGAATGATTAGTGAGTCCAGAGGCTTGGAGACAGGGTCTTTGGCCAACCCCAAACCCAAAGAATTTGGGTCAGAGGTCTGGCAAAATGGTTGACTAAGACATAAGGGCATAGCTGTCAACCCTCCCTTTTTTGGGGGCGGGAAACTCCCTTATTCCAATGCCGTTTCACGCTGCTATCCCGGATTGTTGATATCCCTTAAATTTCCCGGATTTCAAAGGAAGCAGCTTCTCTCCCTCCCTGCCGGCCAGGGAGGCTCCTCAGCTGCGTTGCTCGGCTGCCAATAAGGAGTCTGAGACCGACTGGGGGCGGAGCTTGCATGCCTTGTGCAGCCAGACCCTCACGCCCAACCAGACAGACAGCCTGCCTGCCGTCTATGCACTCGCTCTTTCGCTCACCCGTTCGCGCACAGCCTCTGGAGCGCAATGTGGCGAGGCTACTTGGTGGCATTGCACCGCCCTCGCGGCATCCCTTATTTTCAAATCCGAAAGTTGACAGCTATGCATAAGGGCCAACCTCTTTCCGACTGATGCCATGAGCCTGAGCTTTCCTGCGATATGTGTCCTTTACATATTTCTCTGTGTTTCTGTGTGAAAGGAAGATCTCCGAATAGGGGATAGAAAAGGGGAGCACCTGTTTTACATCATGTTTTTATTTCCGTTATATGAGGCCATGCAGTTTTGTCAAGTAAGGTTGCCAAGTACGTGCAAAGTCCCCCTTCCAACCCCTGAAAGAAGTTGTTCAAACACAAGGCCTAGAAGCAGTGTGTCCAAAACCCACGCTCAATTTGTGTTTGTAGTCACTTCACTCAGCTTTCACACATGACACCCAAGTAAATGGAAATTGCAGACACCCTTAGGATGCTTTTATGCAATCATATGCACCAGGACAGCTCACACATGCACACAAACAGCAAAAAAACATTTTCTGGTTTGTCGTCTCCATTTCTGGGAATCAGCAAAGAAGGTAAAATTTGTTCAGGCCAGTAAAATGCTTCCGATACACACTGGCTCTTCTGGAGCTTGGACAAAGCGAATCACCTTTGTTATGCAAGTTTCCATAATGGGAAAACCATTAGATGTGCAAGGAAAATAATACTCTTCAAAGGTGGCTTGTGTCTGGTTTGTTGTTATCATTGCTACCAAACGCCTTATACATGAGGATTTCGCTTTTTGGTTCAGATGTCTTTAAAGCCTGGTTTTGTGTGGTGTCTATGACGGAAAACTTCTTAACAGCCCTCTGTCCTAAGCATCCTTACTAAGCAGCAAGTCACACTGAACATAGCGGGACTTACTTCTGAGTCAATGTGCTCAGGAGTGTGTTGCAATTTTTTCTTTTCACTGCCTTTCGCGATCAATAACTTCCTAGTGTCTTTACCAAAAATGCCGTGAAAGTATTCATAATGTAATAATATATCTGTAAGATTTCTAGTGTTACACAGCAGTCCTGCAAACAGAATGACTTAAATCTTGAGGCAATTAAATCGTTTGCTTGATTTTATTTAGAATGTGTCCAACACAATTCTCCATTTGGGTTCCACATTTCAAACTCACCCTTTGTATTCTTGGGAACATTATATGAAGTCTTAAAAACTTGTTCGATAGAAGAGGGAATGTGAATTCTTAGTGACCCTGCTAATTTATATGTTAACTGATTCTCTCTGACATGGGACTCAAAAAGTACTTATCTATTATGTTGGGTGGGTAGGGAAATCCAGGCATACAAATAGTCACAGAAATGCCTTAGGTCTTAAAAAAATCTGACTTTGCTTTTGTACATGGGCCATCATTTCGAACCTAATACCATACACTTAAGCTTAACTCTTCTGCATTTTGTCTAACTTTTTTGTTCAACCGTTGCAGAAGCGGACAGGTAAATACACTGTTCCAAAAGTACCTTGTCCTATTGGGAAGAGAAAAACAATTTGGCCCCTCACGGCCCCTTGACTTGGGTTCATCCGGTGTCAAAGCCTTCATATGATCACATTGGTTTTATTGGTGAACGACAGCACACCACAATATCACCATAGCTAGCACATTTTGACCATCTGGGTGCTTTGTTTTTTTTTTAACACTAGAGCTTGTGTCTTTGCTAGAATTTGTTTTTTTTAATGAACAGAGCACAAATGAGGTCTAAAATTTAGCCACAGCAGACCACAGCTCCACAGAAGAAAAAAAAACACATCTTCAAGTTAGGCTGACCTGCTTGAAAACATAGATTAAAAACAGCACAGCAAACATGGATCTGCAATGCACTGCTTCCTTATTTAAATATTAACTGCTTCATTTTACATGGAAATGAACTAAGCAACGATGGATGGAGTTTCCAGAATCGCCCGGTTGGTGTTGCTGTGCCATATGGGGGGTGGGGGGGAAGAGAAGAGAAGCAGGCGACAAGTGTGGCTCAGATGGAAGGACAGGGTGGGGAAGGGGGCAAGTGATTACAATCTCAACATCTGCGCTAAAGTGACTTGTTAATGATCAACCGATCATCCGCCAGTTTCAAAATATAATCTTATACAGCATTTCCCCTCCCTCCCTCTGTAAACAGATCTGTTCATAAATAATTTGGACGTCTCCATGACATTCATGATATCTAACAGAAGCTGAAGTAGAAAAAGGATGGATGTGGTGTACAGCATTGAGGAAATGTCAAAGAGTACTTCATCGTTGTCGTGTTGTTTTGTTTAGCGTCTGAGGAGTGGGTTTCAAGGAGCATCAGCCATCAGACACAGGGGGAGTGACCCACCCGTATTTTTCATGGGTCTTCACCAAGCTCTTAAAAGTTGCTTCGGCTTCCTTGCGGCTGAAGGACTTTTTTGATTTCCCGGCTTTTCTGCAGATGCGTCCCTGTGTAAAAGAAAACAAAGGGGGGGGGGGAGAAGGAAGGTGTGTTCAGCACCCCAATGCAGATGCAAGCATTCAATAAATCCCTCCTAGCAACACAAATTCATCAGCCCTCTTCAGTAAGAACATATCCATGGGCCATAGCTGTCAACCCTCCCTTTTTTTTGGCGGGAAACTCCCTTATTCCAATGCCGTTTCCCGCTGCTATCCCGGATTCTTGATATCCCTTAAATTTCCCGGGTTTCAAAGGAAGCAGCTCCTCTCCCTCCCTGCCGGCCAGGGAGGCTCCTCAGCTGCGTTGCTCGGCTGCCAATAAGGAGTCTGAGACCGACTGGGGGCGGAGCTTGCATGCCTTGTGCGCCAGACCCCCACGCCCAACCAGACAGCCTGCCTGCCGTCTATGCGCTCGCTCTTTCGCTCACCCGTTCGCACGCAGCCTCTGGAGCGCAGGGTGGCGAGGCTACTTGGTGCCATTGTACCGCCCTCGCGGCATCCCTTATTTTCAAATCCGAAAGTTTGGAAAAATCCCTTATTTTCAAATCCGAAAGTTGACAGCTATGCCATGGGCTCTCACAGATGTGTGGGTCAAGCTTCCTTCCTGGATGACGCATGATTTGGCCACAACTCCAGCTAAGGCATGACTGATGCAAGTTTCTTATGTGCACAGGAGACAATTCCTGATTGTGATCAGAGTTTGCATCCTCATGGAAGTAGTCCTGTCACATACATCTGTATGCATCTAGCTCTCCTTCAGATGGAGTTTCATCCCTTGTTGCTTAGGGGGCATGGCTGCCTGTGCACATCAGCATCTAGGAGATGGGACTATAGGCAGGCACATTCCAGACAGACCCATCACACAATCGGTACCTCTGGGTACCTGATGCCTGATGGTGCTCCTAAGTATTTACGTACCTTTGAAATCAAAGCCACGTTTGGATAATCAACCAAGACCTGGCCCACTGCTATTGTTACTCTCAACTCATTTTATTTCAGCTTTAAGCTCATAGACATAACAACCAAAAACAGAAACAGCACAGTCTGGTTTACAAATCCTAACAGTAAAATAGATTAAAAGGGATACTGACTTGAATAAAATATGATAAAAATTAAATTAAAATTTCAAGCTGTATATAACAATCCATTGCATTTCTTAAGTGTCAGAACTGATGTCAGAAATTTTGCCATATGTAGGGTTATAATAGAGTCTGAGTCTTGCAAGAGAAGAGCAAGGTAAGACTCTTCCAAATACCCCGGTAATTTTTGAGTTAATGGAAGTAATAGAGTCTTTCGGGCGTCAGAATACAAGGGGCAGACAAACACTATGTGATGAAGAGATTCAATCGAACGGTTATCACAGGCACATAAGACCGAAACTTGGCCCCTTGAAAATCTATGAAAAAGGACGTTTGAGGGGAAGACATTAAACCGTGCTTTAATAAAAGCGAAACGATGACTAGCAATAGAAAGAGTTGCTAGATAGGCTGGTACTTGAAGTGGGGGTACAATGCCCAGGGATCTCGGTGAGCATGTCCCCCCGCCCAGCATAACATTGCTATTGTTATAGATCAGGGGTGGCCAACTTCCAAGAGACTGTGATCTACTCACAGAGTTAAAAACTGGCAGTGATCTACCCCCGTTCAGGTCGAGGTTTTTGAGCTTTTTTTTAGGAAGGAAAGCCATCCATGTTTTGGGGGGGTTGGGTCAAAGTTGAGCTTTTCTAGGAAGGAAATCCCTATTTTGGGGGCTTTAGGGCAAAGGTGTAGAGCTTTTTTTAAGGGAGCCAAAGTTGCTGAGTTTCTTTGGGTGGAGCCAGTGATCTACCACAGACACCCAGTGATCTACCAGTAGATCATGATCTACCTGTTGGAGATGCCTGTTATAGATGAGCGAAGCATCACATTAAAGCACAGAATATGCAGACTTTTTAAAAAGTGGATTTTGCCCCAAAAAAATAGTTAATTCTGACAAACAAAAAACAACAGTCCTTAAGTAAATGCAGACTGCAATTTAGCTTTGAAGGATTTCAAGCAGCCTTCCATATTCCTAAAAAAGGGACCTTTTTGTTGTCAAGCTGTAGGAAAGTCTAGAGCAGGCATCCCCAAACTCAGACCTCCAGCTGTTTGGGGACTACAACTCCCATCATCCCTGACCACTGGTCCTGTCAGCTAGGGATGATGGGAGTTGTAGTCCCAAAACAGCTGGAGGGCCAAGTTTGGGGATGCCTGGTCTAGAGAGAGGACCCCCTCTTTCAATAACAGAGCATGGCAATGGCATATTAATATACTTTTTGCAACGTGAGTATGAGTATCAGAAGAAGAGTGTGCTATATAATACAGGAGAAGCAGCAAACGTCTATTATTCCAGGTTTACGTATCAGGAATCGGATACATATATATATCAGTATCCCCACACAGAAAATGAAACCAAAGCCACCATTCATAAATTGCTTAGTTGTGTGTTTTCTTGGACACAAACATTAGCACTCACAAATTAAAACGTAGTATGTAAAGTGGCCCTAAGAGACTCAGCACACCTGTTGCGCAGAGGAAGTCAAAGCAGCATTTTTTAATCTCACAGATGAATAATTTTTTTATTATATTGATAAACAAAAAAACAAGGGGCATTTCTCATTTTACTTCCAGGCTGAAATATTTTGCAGAAGACCCTCATTCTTCCAATATATTTCCAAACCATGTAGGCGAAATTTGGCTAAAGATTTTGAAGCCATGACGAAAGTCCAGATCCTCCCGCAGTAACGAGAAATGAAATAGGAATGTTAGGGGAGATTGAAATATATGTGGAAGTTATTTTCTTACCAGTTCTAAACATACCCTTATTAGTTTAAGATCATACAATGAATTATAAAAAGGTTAGAAAAGCCTGCAGCCTCAGACCAGGGGCGCCTCAAACCCAGCATCCTGTCCCCACAGTGATGAACCAAACGCTTGTGAGAAGCTCCAAAGCATGCCAGCACTTTCCCCCATTTTGACAGGGTAAAGTGCAGCTGAACAAAAATTTTAAAATATTGTCTTAAAAGCATTTTCTCTAAAGGAGAAAACAGTTCATTTTTTTAATTTTTTTAATCCTCAAGTCCATTTCCTCCCCACTGAAAAAAATAAAAAACTGTTTAAACTCCTCCTCCAATTTTCCTTAGGCCTGCACATCTGTATTTCTTGATTTCCTTTGGTCCTGCCCCCATCCATCCATCCATCCATCCGTCAATCCATTCTATCTTGGTTCTGCCCATGGCAGGGGCACAACCTCCTTCCTAACCTTCCTCCTGTGAGAAGCTACAGAGAACTAGGCAGAGGGCCTTCTCGGTGGTGGCGCCTCCCCTGTGGAACGCTCTTCCATCAGATGTCAAGGAAATAAACAACTACCTGACTTTTAGAAGACATCTGAAGGCAGCCCTGTTTAGGGAATTTTTCAATGTCTGATGTTTTATTGCATTATTATTATTATTCTGTCGGGAGCCACCCAGAGTGGCTGGGGAAACTCAGCCAGATGGGCAGGGTATAAACAAATAAACAAATAATTATTATTACAGTCTGGGGGGGGTGAAAAGTGTTAGAACACAATCGCCTCTTTTGCCCTCTCCGCACTTGAAGGTGGATACCAGTTCAAGGGAAAAGGAGGCATCTTCAATTATTGCATTGCCTTCCTCAAGCTTTCTTGAAAATAGCCAAATGGAAGATGCTGCAATGTGAACATTAAAAAAAATAAAATAACAGTAGCAGCCCCAAAAAAGCTCTCATTCTGGCAGGGGAGAATTTTGGACATTAGAAAAGAACTGACTGAATTCACCATTCCACCCCCCTGCAGGCATATGGGGTTTTTATCCTCCACTAAATGGGAGACTTAATGTAAAAGGCTGCCCACATTTGGAGGGATGCCTGAAGAGGCTTCTGTCCTTTGCCTCCGACAGCCTCAACAGGCAAACTAAGGGCACAGTCCTAATTCTGTATCCACTGCAATGAGCAAGCTCAATTGATTATACTGGTGCGCTGCTTTTCAGGGGAAGAGGGGTTTGGCGTTTGTTGCTTTATTTTAGATCTTGCGATTTATGTGGAAATGGTTCAGTTTGGCTGTGCATTTTTTCAATGTTTTATTTATTGCTTCTGAATACTTTTGCTATGTTGCAGCTATCTGTTCTCTTCGTGTTGCAAGCTAGCTTGAGCATGGTTTGAACTGTGGAAAGCTGGCAGACAGACGCGGGTGGCTCTGTGGGTTAAACCACAAGAGCCGATCAGAAGGTCGGCAGTTCGAATCCCCGCGACTGGGTGAGCTCCCGTTGCTTGGTCCCTGCTCCTGCCAACCTAGCAGTTTGAAAGCACGTCAAAGTGCAAGTAGATAAATAGGTACCGCTCTGGTAGGAAGGTAAACGTCGTTTCCTTGCGCTGCTCTGGTTTGCCAGAAGCGGCTTACTCATGCTGGCCACATGACCCGGAAGCTGTACGCTGGCTCCCTCGGCCAGTAAAGCGAGATGAGCGCCGCAACCCCAGAGTCGTCCACAACTGGACCTAATGGTCAGGGGTCCCTTTACCCTTTACCTTGCGACAAAGTAGAACCACTGCAGGCTTTTCTCAACGCTACTTTCTGTGCTGCATAATAATAATAATAATAATAATAATAATAATAATAATAATAATAATAATAAATTTATTATTTATACCCCGCCCATCTGGCTGGCTTTTCCCAGCCACTCTGGGCGGCTTTAAACAGATCTATTAAACATTAAAAGCCTCCCTAAACAGGGCTGCCTTCAGATGTCTTCTAAAAGTCAGGTGGTTTCCTTGACATCTGCTGGGAGGGCGTTCCACAGGGTGGGCGTACTACTGAGAAGGCCCTCTGCCTGGTTCCCTGTAACTTGGCTTCTCGTAGTGAGGGAACCGCCAGAAGGCCCTCGGAGCTGGACCTCAGTGCATGTGAATACTGTGCCTTGTCTTCAGCTCAACCCTCTTGTCCCTGCAGTAGCAGGGAATAGGAAAGGCATTCATCCTC
The DNA here is from genome assembly GCA_034641385.1 of Darevskia mixta. Classification (NCBI taxonomy): domain Eukaryota; kingdom Metazoa; phylum Chordata; class Lepidosauria; order Squamata; family Lacertidae; genus Darevskia; species Darevskia mixta. Next base: position 41,505,288 of record JAWWNH010000011.1, on the reverse strand, counting down.
ACATGCAGAGATTCACAAAGCAGAAACCCCATGTTTTAACATGGGTGGGGGAGACAGATGAACACCAGATGTGAGAGATGAATCACATGTAGTTGGCTCCCGGCTGCTGATCTGACCATCACAATTACTTCACTTACGTTCCGTATGCTTTCCGTTAAGCAAATACCGGTAACAGGTCTCTTGGCTGCTGTTGTATGCAGATATATTAATAGCCAGTGCTCTAACAAGAGCAAGACCAATACTAAACACATCTCTGAAATACATTCCATTTCCCCCACAGCGTTATTTGCCGGGAAATAGTTACAATGGAGTGAAGGCTTACCAGGGTTTACTCTGGCTTTGTCAAAACTACGTCTGTCGTTTAATAGATAAACACGGAAACTGGCAACGGGAAAATTTTGTTTTGAAGCTTGAGGTCAGAGGCGGAATTAAGAAATCTGCGGTGCCTGCTGGCAAGTCTGCATTGTTGCCATTTAAACAGACAATAAACCACCCCTGATTACACGGATCGGAAAGCAACACATTAGCAACTGGGGTTTTTTTGCTTTAAAAAAAGGGGGGTATTATGAAAACTTTTTTTAGAAAAATAAAATAACGAAAAGTATTCCTATTCTTTTATGCCTGTTGTCTTTGTCCATGGTTTTTTTTTTTTGGCAGGGATACTGGAGTGGCTTGCTAGTTCCTTCTCATGGCCACTGGTCCCATCACCTCCTGGCAAATAGAAGGGGAAGAAATGGAGGCAGTGAATGATTTTACTTTATTGGGTTCCATGATGGTGACAGCAGTCACGAAATTAGAAGATGCCTGCTTCTTGGGAGAAAAGCAATGACAAACCTAGACAGCATCTTAAAAAGCAGAGACATCACCTTGCCGACAAAGGTCCGTATAGTTACAAGCTATGGTTTTCCCAGTAGTGATGTATGGAAGTGAGAGCTGGACCATAAAGAAGGCTGATCGCCGAAGAATTGATGCTTTTGAATTATGGTGCTGGAGGAGACTCTTGAGAGTCCCATGAACTGCAAGAAGATCAAACCTATCCATTGCCCTGTGTGCTCACTGGAAGGACAGATCCTGAAGCTGAGGCTCCAATACTTTGGCCACCTCATGAGAAGAGAAGACTCGCTGGAAAAGACCCTGATTGTTGGGAAAGATGGAGGGCACAAGGAGAAGGGGACGACAGAGGACAAGTTTTTTGGGTTTCAAGGTTCTGAAAGTTAAGGTGTGCATTAGATTCGATGGCACATTAGACTTGAGTAAAATACGGTATTTAAGAAGAAATGAAAGCGCTGAGGAAGCAATGGGCATGGAAAGGGGAGAAGCAGGGGAGAATTCAGAGATTATCACAGAGAGGTAGTTCTGGATGCCATCTTTGTGGGATTCTCACTACCCAGATGCATGCTAATCCCAACAGTGTGGAAACTGTGAAGGCAGACAACCAGGCTCTGTGCTGGTAGATGGAGACGGGGAGACTTCCTTGCATGGAGCCCTGTTGGAATTGCATGGCAGGTGCACAAATAGCAGGTGTACAACTACCTAGCCAGGAGCAGATGGGCACCATGAGACTCCAAAGGGATGCCGCGAGGGCAGTGCAATGGCACCAAGTAGCCTCGCCACCCTGCGCTCCAGAGGCTGCATGCGAACGGGTGAGCGAAAGAGCGTGCGCATAGACGGACGGCAGGCAGGCTGGCTGGCTGGGCGTGAGGGTCTGGCTGCACAAGGCATGCAAGCTCCGCCCCCAGTCGGTCTCAGACTCCTTATTGACAGCCGAGCAACGCAGCTGAGAAGCCTCCCTGGCCGGCAGGGAGGAAGAGGAGCTGCTTCCTTTGAAATCCGGGAAATTTAAGGGATATCAACAATCCGGGATAGCAGCGGGGAGACGGCATTGGAATAAGGGAGTTTCCCGCAAAAAAAGGGAGGGTTGATAGCTATGCTCCAAATAGCAAATCAGGACTTGAAAAGGCACTTTGCTGGTAGGGATTAGTGGGCAAGTCAGGTCTAACAGACTCAGTTTCCACAATCAGAAGAGTCAAGTTTGAATGCTCCCCCATTTAAAAAGACAGACCAAACCTTTCTCTGGAATCTGTTAATAAAGTAAGCTCACTCTCTGACTAGATAATGATCAAGGGAGCAATGAATGAATGAATGAATGGGAAGAAAAACTGTGCACTGATAAAAGTGGATGTGCAAACCCTTTCACAAATCATGTTCACTATTAGCTGTGTGAAGCAAGCGTCTTCACATAGTACAGATTCTCTGGACGCAAGCTGCTTTTCATCTTGCGAAGTTCTTGCAATGCATACCCTTCTTGCATAAGCACAACAAACTGTTCCACAGCGCAGGAAGAATTCTCTGGATTGCAGAGACTTTATCCTTGCCTTCTTTAATGTGCTGGTTTCCTCCCTTCCTTCACACTTTATGTAAGTTGTTTGCTTCCGGCATACAGGGCTACTGGTTGATAGAATTTGTTTGCGCCCAACTGAGTCATTGGAAAAAATATAGTGGTTTGTTTGCACCCTGCTGGTAGGAGAAGATAGTATTTTGCATCCAGCTGAGCAACCAAGGAAGCAGGATCTTCTTCGCAGAAGTTTGAGTCTATTATATTTTATATCTGTGAAATCTGTAAAGTGGATTTTGCATTATATGATTTATGTTGGAGAATATGAATTGGATTTTCTGCATACATTTCACAGTCAACAGCAAACACTTGGAGACTGTTCTGTTATTAAGCAATTTATAAACAGGCGGGGCAAATAAACAATGAAATAAATTTCACATAAAAGAAAAACACAAATGAAGCTAGAAATATAATACCTAATTTCTCGATTTTTCCTAGTCCAGCTTCATTCTGTAGAATAACATTTGCTTCTTGGAGATTTATCTTTTAAGCCTACTGTTATGAACGCTGGCCAAGTATGTCTCTGTTTTGTATATCTGCTATTGATCAAATTGTCCGTTAATGAGTCAGGATGCTCAATGAATGGCTCTTTAGGGCAGGATTGGGGGAACCTCCCATGCAGTCCCCATAATCCCTGACCATTGGCCATGCTGGCTGGAACTGGTGCGAGTCCAACATCTTGAGAACCACAGGTTCCCCATCCACCCCTGCTTTATTAGAGAATGATGAGAAATGTGAACAGGGCCGTCTTTAGCATATGCACTGCCGGGGTGCAAAGATCCGCCCAGCGCCCCCAAAATTAGGGTAAAGGTAAAGGGACCCCTCACCATTAGGTCCAGTCACGGACAACTCTGGGGTTGCGGCGCTCATCTCGCTTTATTGGCCGAGGGAGCCGGCGTACAGCTTCTGGGCCATGTGGCCAGCATGACTAAGCTGCTTCTGGCGAACCAGAGCAGCGCACGGAAACGCCGTTTACCTTCCCGCTACAGCGGTACCTATTTATCTACTTGCACTTTGATGTGCTTTCAAACTGCTAGGTGGGCAGGAGCTGGCACCGAATAACGGGAGCTCACCCCGTCGCAGGGATTCGAACCGCTGACCTTCTGATCGGCAAGCCCTAAGCTCTGTGGTTTAACCCACAGCGCCACCCGCCAAATTTAGTTTAGCCGCCCCCAAATTAACTTTTATTGAGCATTTTTGGGGAGGGGGGGAATTTTAGGGGTGAAATCGCTCACCTGTAACGATGGCACAATGGAAAAAACTGCTTTTGTTTCCTGACTCATCGGGAATATTTGACGCTACAGAGTAACAGAGCGACGGGGGGGGGGGGGACTTTCACTCCACTGCTTTTCACTGCTGCTGATCAAAAGGGACCGGTATACAGTAGGTATACATTTAGCACCCCCCAGAATTTGGCGCCTGGGTCCCCAGCACCCCTGGGTAAAGACGGCCCTGAATGTGAAACCCATCAGAATCTTCAGGAGGCGATTCATCTTCTGCTCTCCCAGGGGGACCCAGATTGAACAGACAGACTGAAGTAGTAGGGGCTGAGTTGAAGAATGAAAGGAACCTTTAGGGTCACAGATATCTCTTTCTGGGGATAATGGATATACCGTATTTTCCGGCGTACAAGGCGACTGGGCGTATAAGACGACCCCCAACTTTTTATGTTAAAAAACAGAGTTTGGGGTATACTCGCCCAGCCCGGGCTCCGTGGCGGCTGAGATGGCGGCGGCTGGAGCGGCAGGGAGAGCCTCCCTTCTCACCGCACAGGAGCCCGTCGCGCTCGCCGCCCACGCCCAGCCCAGGCTCCGTGGCGGCTGAGGTGGCGGCGGCGGCAGCTGGAGCGGCGGGGAGAGCCTCCCCTCTCCCCGCACAGGAGCCCGTCGCGCTCCATGGCGGCTGAGGCAGCGCACGCACCCAGCCAGCGGCAGGGCGGAACCCCACATTGCGTCGCGTTGCCTGAAAAACTATACCCGGCATACAAGACGACCCCCGATTTTAGAGAAGATTTTCCGGGATTAAAAAGTCGTCTTGTACGCCGGAATATACGGTACCTCGCCGCCTAAAGTTGGCCTATGCTGTTTGCCTCCACTTATGTTCAAGTTTGTCTATGTATATTAAAAAACCCAGATGTGTTACAAGCATGCCATTAGTTTGGGCGATCTTCCAAAAGAAGCCAACCATTGCTCTTGAAGCAGCTCATCACTTAGGAAACAGCAGCACCATATTCCAGTATCCCAGTATAATTTCACAGCAGTCCTATCTGGGTTTATTCTGGAAACAAACCCTACAGAGTTCATGCTCCCTTGTTAAATGTGCTTAGGATTGCAGCATTAGTTTTATTTAAAGAAAGTCTATCTCTTTTGAGTATTTTTGCAGCTTTATTCAGTATCTTGTGGGGGAGGAAGGGAAAGGAGAATGTTAGCTGCTTTGAGACTCCTTCGAGTAGTGATAAGCAGGGAATTGAAATCAGCTAAACGCCGATTGCAGATAAAGCCAGATAAAAGTGAGTTTATGAAGGGCAGTGCATTTTAGCGGGGGGGGGGGGAGAGAAGAAAGCTCTCACGCTTGCAAAGGTCTGTCTCACCTGGTCACTCCTACTCATGGTCTTGATCAATTATTTCTTTCACTATCTCCAACTCTATTTTAATGATTATTTTTTTACAAGTTCACTAACAACCAAGATATTTCTGCCTACGCCCACTTCCCAGGCTCACCAGGGGAAAAAGAAGAAGTTCAGATGCAACTTAGAGAGGTTCTTCTTTGCAATTTATAATGCACCCACTAACACCATGACTTTTACAAATGACTATTGAACGTGAATGAATTCATTATTATATTTACGTCATTTTGCACTACTACCACCACCACTACCACCATCAAATAAACAGCTCAAAATTGCTGGTCATCTCCATCTTTTTTTCCCTCCTTTAAGCCTACACAGGTAATAAATGGGAACACATTTACTTGAAAATCATATGTAAAATTTGTGTGAATAGAAATACTTATCTGCGTGGATATCTATCTATAACAAGCAGTTCCAAAATCTTGTCAAACCAAGCCCTAGCAGGCAGTGTATAAGTGGTATTTCTGTCCCGCTGTCAGATAGAATCTAGATCCATGCTTGGGGATCTGCTCAGGATCAAAGCTACACAGCAAGATTACGCAAACGTTTCTGAATCTGGCACTGAATAAGTGGACCCACCTCTTGGAATCAGTCCCGAGAGCAGGAGTGGCCCAAGATGTTTTGCTGCCGTAGGTCAGATGCCCCAATGTCACCTCCCCCCTGCAGATCTGGGTCCTCACCCCACTGCCTCCACCGATGCAACTGCGCTACTGCCAGCCCCATTGCCGCGACGGTACCCTCACCCGTGGCTGCAACCGTGCTGCCACAATGCAGCTGCAGTGGCAAGGTTGGTGGCATGAATGAAGTGCTGGCAGCAATACAACATTGGGGGCGGCGGTCAGATTCACTGCCCAAAGCAAATGGCTTCACCTTGCCAATGCATAGGTTGCCCCTGCCTGAGAGGCACAAGCCAAGAGCCACATTTTGTCCTACCAAGTTATTTTGGTCTTGTTTTCCTTTCTGGGCTCTATACACACCATGCACTAAAGCACCCCTGCCAAGAATCTTGGGAACTGTGGTTTCACCCTCACAGAGCTAGTTCCCAGTACCCTTAAACCTACATTCTTGTTTTTACCTAGTAATGTGGCCACATCCTCCTGATATTGAGGGATAGAATCCTGTATATTCAGCCTAATCCTATTCACGTTTACTCAGAGAGCCAGTGTGGTGTAGTGGTTAAGAGCGGTAGGCTCGTAATCTGGTGAACCGGGTTCGCGTCCCCGCTCCTCCACATGCAGCTGCTGGGTGACCTTGGGCTAGTCACACTTCTCTGAAGTCTCTCGGCCCCACTCACCTCACAGAGTGTTTGTTGTGGGGGAGGAAGGGAAAGGAGAATGTGAGCCGCTTTGAGACTCCTTCGGGTAGTGACAAAGCGGGATATCAAATCCAAACTCTTCTTCAGAAGTAAATCCCACTTTGCTCACATAACTGAGTGTGATGCAAGTGCACCTGGGGACATAAAAATCTGAAAATGCAGCATGTTGTCTCTTTGACACTTACAAAGCGACCTAGCTAGGTTATAATTCTGGGGAAAAATCCAGTATCTTTTGCAGTGTGGAACAGCACATTGATTTCCTATCAATCAGCTTCTTACACAACCATCAAGTGATTCAAAACTCAGAACAGAAATTTCGCAAGTTTAAGGTCTCGTTCAACCCACAAATTAAGTAAAAGCAAACACAACAGTTTGTCATGCGTGGAAGTGCACCCGCCATTTAAAAGAAATACATAGGTGAACTGCTCCATCTCCTTGATAACTTCCCCCCCCTTTTCTAAAGCTTCCCCCCCCCTAACTCTACAATATCCCTTTACCCACAGGGCAGCATTCCAAACGTGATAGCACCACAGACTTGTATAATGGTATTATTATATTGGCAGTTTTATTTTTAATCCCTTCCCCAATGATCTCTAACACGGAATTTGCTTTTTCTAAGCTGCCGCAAAAAAGGCGAGAAAGGCACAGATACAATGGAAAGAACATGTTTCAAGAGTCAGCTTCAAAGCACGAGCTTAATAATAATAATAATAATAATTTTTTATTTGTACCCCGCCCATCTGGCTGGGTCTCCCCAGCCACTCTGGGCGGCTTCCAACAAACACAAAATACATTAAAATATCACAGGTTAAAAGCTTCCCTAAATAGGGCTGCCTTGAGGTATGTCCTAAATGTTATGAAGTTGTTGATTGCTTTGACCTCTGATGGGAGGGCGTTCCACAGGGCGGGCGCCACTACCGAGAAGGCCCTCTGCCTGGTTCCCTGTAGCTTTGCTTCTCGCAGTGAGGGAACCGCCAGAAGGCCCTCGGCGCTGGATCTCAGTGTCCGGGCTGAGCGGTGGGGGTGGAGACGCTCCTTCAGGTATACAGGACCAAGACCGAGCTTAGTTATGGTTTTGTGAATGGGCAAACCCCAGCAACAGCCCAAAGCCCAACCAGTTTCACATAAGGAGAGCTACAATCAACAGAGGAGCTACTGAATCCAGGGCGGTCTTAAGCATATCCGGTGCCGTGGTGTGAAGATCCCTCCGACGCCCCCCCCATTCCCAGAGTTTTTGACCTTTTTTTAGGGCTGGAGGAGGCGGGCAGTGGCTGGAGGGCAGCTCCTCCGGCGGGGAAGAGGCAGGCAGCACACCGAGCGAGCGGGCCTGCGCCGAGTGAGCGAGGGCACGTGCGCCGCTCCCACCGAGCGCCGGCTCAGTTTTTCCCCGTTTAGTCTTCTGGTGCCCCGCAGAATTCGGCGCCTGCAGGCTAAAAGGGAAAAAACCGAGCCGGCGCTTGGTGGGAGCGGCGCACGGACCCTCGCTCACTCAGCGTGCTCGTTCGGTGTTCCCCGGACTCTCACCTGGCGCCCTCTAGAACTTGGTGCCGTGGCGCCCCGCGCCACTAGCCTCTATGGGAAAGACAGGCCTGACTGAATCATAACTTAAGGACAGAGCACATTCAGAATGCGAGAACTGGGATCTCTGGATACAGATGTAAATACCGTATTTTTCGCTCCATAAGACGCACTTTTTTCCTCCTAAAAAGTAAGGGGAAATGTCTGTGCGTCTTATGGAGCGAATGCATGGTCCCTGGAGCCAAGTTGCCTAGGGGCCAAAAGCAGATTGTGCTCTTTTTTTTACAAAGAGAGAAGAGGGTGTTGAAAGGAAGCCGCTGAACAGCTGTTTAGCAAGCAATCGGGGAGAGAGATAAGGCTCCCTTTCCAGCCCCGCCCCCTTGCCCAGGTCTCCATTGTAGAGGGAGGCTGTTTGTTTCCCCAGTGACATGTGACTGGCTGATTCGATTATCTGTCTGGAAACTGTAGAAATGGCTCCCTTTCCTGTAGTACTAGAAGCTGCAAACTGTGAGTTGAACCCCATAAAAATGGGGCTTTTCCTCTTTGAAAAAGAAGCTGCACCACTTTGAGCTGATCCTCAAAAAAGCAGGGCTTTTCCCTTTGCAAAACAAGCTGCACCACTTTGAGCTGATCCTCAAAAAAACAGGGCTTTTCCCCTTTCCTCCTCTAAAAACTAGGTGCGTCTTATGTTCAGGTGCGTCTTATGGAGCGAAAAATACGGTAAGTCTTGCTGATTATGGATTTATTACAACCATGAATTCCAAAAACCATAAGGTTGTATGATACAACCTCCCAGTAAGCAATATAAAGAAAAATCCTGTCCCCACTTTAACAGTTCCCGTTTGTAATACTCTCATCTGACATTATTTATGTATGTGGCAAAGTAAAGGCTCGTTCACACTTCTGAATCGGAACAAACATCAATTGGGTTTTCTGTGGATTGACGTTTGTTCAGATTCAACAGCAAACAGCGGGGTTTTCCCAGGGAAAGCAGCGGGACGAAAGGAAAACCTCTTGGAGCCGTGCCCAGAAATCATGGGACAAATGGAAGAAATCACAGAACCCAGAGAAGTGTGAACGAGCCCCAAGTCCCATAACCGCTTATCCCTGTTAAACAGCAGCAACAAAAGTACTTGCAAGGAATGTGTACCATCTAGCCAACTTTAAATCTTTGGGTGTCTAAATAGTATCGGCGGGAGGGACATTGAGCACATGCGTGTGAAATAAAGCTAAGTTAAGAGTTCTTTGGTAGGATCCTGCTCGGTACTTGCTGCAAATTTTCACCGGGTCTTTACATCACAAATCTGATTTTCTTTTCCCATTAATCCTGTTCTGAGAATAACAGAATCATAGAATTGTACAGCTGGATGGCATCATGAGAGTCATCTAGTCCAACCCCGCTGTAATGCAGGAATCTTTTGCCCAAAAGAGCCAGTGTGGTGTAGTGGTTAAGAGCGGTAGACTTGTAATCTGGTGAACCGGGTTTGCTTCCCCGCTCCTCCACATGCAGCTGCTGGGTGACCTTGGGCTAGTCACACTTCTCTGAAGTCTCTCAGCCCCACTCACCTCACAGAGTGTTTGTTGTGAGGGAACAAGGGAAAGGAGAATGTGAGCCGCTTTTGAGACTCCTTCGGGTAGTGATAAAGCGGGATATCAAATCCAAACTCTTCTTCTTCAATATGGGGCTCAAGCCCCTGAGATTCTCATGCTCTACTGACAGAGCTATCTATGGTGATAAAACACACGTACTGGAGAATTCTTACCTTGTTCATTCTTCTTCCTTCCATAAACTAGATCAGGGGTCACAAATATAGGGCCTGCAGGCACCAGCATACCTGGCTGTACCTCATATGGCACCCATAATAGGCCTCAGTAAAAGATCCCCTCAAAATTTGCAATGCATGAGAGACTGTACATTCTTCCTGCTCAATTCCTGCTGTCCCTGGCCCAGCCTTTGCAGCCGCCATTTTGTGTTATGCCACACACCCCACAAGAGCCATTTTGTGACTGGCACTCACGACACTTTCTAGAGATTCAAAATGTGCCCACTGGCTCCCAAGGAATGGGTGACCCCTGGGGTAGACTGAGTTATACCTCACTGAAATCACAGAGTGGCCCCTTTTAGTGGCAGTTAAATTGGTGGAAATGGCCGTCATTTTTATGACGGATGGTGTCTGTGGGTAAGCAATACTTGCATAACTACAAGAGGGTGCATTGCACCCCACTGGAGGGTTGTGGTCAGTGAAGGCAGAGACACCCATAGTTCGAGGGGAAAGGCAGGTTTCCCCCTCGCTGCAACGAGTGTTATTTTTCACACAATAACATATGCCAAACATGTCTGGAGGCAGTTGGAAGATGGATGGCGGCTAACAGATTGAGGTTGAATCCTGACAAAACAGAAGTACTGTTTTTGGGGGACAGGAGGCGGGCAGGTGTGGAGGATTCCCTGGTCCTGAATGGGGTAACTGTGCCCCTGAAGGACCAGGTGCGCAGCCTGGGAGTCATTTTGGACTCACAGCTGTCCATGGAGCCGCAGGTTAATTCTGTATCCAGGGCAGCAGTCTACCAGCTCAATCTGGTACGCAGGCTGAGACCCTACCTGCCCACAGACTGTCTCGCCAGAGTGGTGCATGCTCTAGTTATCTCTTGCTTGGATTACTGCAATGCGCTCTATGTGGGGCTACCTTTGAAGGTGACCCGGAAACTACAACTAATCCAGAATGTGGCAGCTAGACCGGTGACTGGGAGCGGCCGCCGAGACCACATAACACCGGTCTTGAAAGACCTACATTTGCTCCCAGTACGTTTCCAGGCACAATTCAAAGTGTTGGTGCTGACCTTTAAAGCCCTAAACGGCCTCTGTCCAGTATATTTGAAGGAGCATCTCCACCCCCATCGTTCCACCCAGACACTGAGGTCCAGTGCCGAGGGCCTTCTGGCGGTTCCCTCGCTGCGAGAAGCCAAGTTACAGGGAACCAGGCAGAGAGCCTTCTCGGTAGTGGCACCCGCCCTGTGGAACACCCTCCCACCAGATGTCAAAGAAAACAACAACTACCAGACTTTTAGAAGACATCTGAAGGCAGCCCTGTTTAGGGAAGCTTTTAATGTTTGATGCACTATTGTATTTTAATATTTTGTTGGAAGCCGCCCAGAGTGGCTGGGGAAACCCAGCCAGATGGGTGGGGCATAAATAAATTATTATTATTATTGTTGTTATTATTGTTATTATTATTCACTTGTAGGGAACAAAGGGGAAAGGGAGTACAGTACTTGGAGACACCCCTGGTTTAATTTGCTTTCTGTCCCTGATAGCTCCAACCATTGGGAATCAATTCAGCTCCTATCCACAGAGTCCTATTCTGGGTTCTTCTGTGTTAATCACACCAGAATGTGCTGAAAATGTGGCTGACTTTTCAATTGAGAGATACGAAATATAAACCCTTAAGAGTTGTTTGGATAGCCTGGCTGAATGACTTAAATCCTTTCCCGAGCCCCAGAGATATGCATCACTTTATCCAAAAATTCTCAACAGCATTTTCTTGACTTGCAGATGCTAAAAATGTTCCAATGGCTTTTCACTTGATAGGAATCATTTGGGAGATTAAAGTGGAAAAAAAAATTTCTAGGTGAGAGTGCTTGTCTGTTCAGGCACTGATGCCGATCTCATTCAAACACCCCATTATAAAGTAAATGTAGGCTACATTTCCCCCCCATAAAAAAAAGTGGTTGACATTCGGCTGCTATTTAAGTTACGTAAGGCTGGTCTGAGGGACGTGGGTGGCGCTGTGGGTTAAACCTCAGAGCCTAGGGCTTGCCAATCAGAAGGTCGGCGGTTCGAATCTGTGCGACGGGGTGAGCTCCCGTTGCTTGGTCCCTGCTCCTGCCAACCTAGCAGTTCAAAAGCACGTCAAAGTGCAAGTAGATAAATAGGTACCGCTCCAGCGGGAAGGTAAATGGCGTTTCTGTGCGCTGCTCTGGTTCGCCAGAAGCGGCTTAGTCATGCTGGCCACATGACCTGGAAGCTGTACGCCGGCTCCCTCGGCCAATAATGCGAGATGAGCGCCGCAACCCCAGAGTCGGTCACGACTGGACCTAATGGTCAGGGGTCCCTTTACCTTTTTACCCTTTAAGGCTGGTCTGAGGAGAAACTGGGTTCTTTTAAATACTATGGGACAGAACTGTAAAACCACACTTCTGATGGGCTTAATGGGTAGAAATTCTTGATCACCCATTTAGCTGGAAAAGTGATTGGATGAGGTTAGATTCCACTCAAATCTGATTGGCTGAAGAACAGGCTGGCTGCAAAATAAATGAAGCTATTCTACTAGTCTTGCGGGGGGGGGGGGCGCAGAGAGAGAGAAAAAGCAGGTGGAAGACAGGGACTATTAAGAGCCTAGAGAAAACTGGAAATTTAGTTTGTCTCATTGGGAAATGATTTATAATGAATTGGAAAAAATGTTTAAAATTACAGCTTAGGGGTCACCGACACAGAGCCTATGGGAGGTCCCCTTGAGGTGTTCCCCTGGCACCCACAAAGCCTCTGAGTGCCTCCCCACTCCCTGCCCCCTATTCATCCTGCGGTAAGAGTGGACTGGTTACCCTTTTGAATGAATGAATTATTACGGTCACAGACCAGTTCCAGCTCATATACAATATCAAGGAAATCATAAAACACGATAGGGATACATTTGAATTTGCAATTAGGTATAACAGGGACAATACAGATATAGCAACAATTAAAAAATATATATAAATTAAAACTTAATCACTAAAATATAACCTAAAATTATCATTTAAGGCCTTAACTTAAATTATCATTTAAGTTTTATGGCAATAGCACAGAATTCGGCTACTCTTTAACGTGATCTCAGGATCCTTGTCCTCCACCAGGGATTTTAGACACTGAAGTTCGGATTCATTTGGAGATTTTTGCATAGCAGGGGCTACCCTTTTCTCAGTACCCTTTGTACTGAAAAGTACATACAGTTGGGGAAAACACTTTGTCTTCCAGCTCTTTGTGTTTTACAAGGCTCAGTTAATTGCAGCTTTTACCCAGATTCCTTGGGAATGCAAATTGTATGTGCACACGCTTTCTCTCTTTCTGTCTCTTGGGAGTGGAGGTTGGTCTGGGGAAGAGAAGTGACCAGAAGGGTGGTGTCTATGGCCCTCACTCAAAAGTCCAAGTGTGCCCAAATATGCCCACAGCCTTGATCCACAAACATTTGTATTCAATAGCCCCACAGCCCTGGCAGGACACCATGTTTTGTAATGGTTTGTGTCCACAAACCATTTTTTGGTAAGCATGTCTTAGTCTAAAGTTTTCTACCTTCAGGGAGCCTTTTCCAGATCAACTTGTTTTGCCATGGTTGCCTTGGGCACTGTCAATAATTACAGGCACCATTCCAAGGATCATATTCAGTTCATAAAGGGAAGCAATTACCGTAGGCATAACTGGTCAGCATGCTTGGCTGTAAACCAAAAGGTTAGTGGTTCACCAACCGATGTCTGTCTTTAGGGAAAGGCCAAAGCTCAGTGGAGGTTCAAACTCTGGCATCACTAGGTAGGGCTGGGAACGACCTCTGCCTGAGAGCCTCAGCTAGGTGGATCAATGGTCTGATTCATATGTAAGACAGCTTTCTGTGTTTCTCCCTAATGGCCAGATCCATAGGGTTTCACTGTTGACCCATGTCAATTGAGAGCATGGCCTAGAATAGATCTAAAGGTACTTTGAAGCTGCACATTCTGTGGGAAGAGAAGATGATTATGGCCAAGCTGTCATCCACTGGTGAGTTTCCTCACTGAAGAGCCTCAAGGAGCTTCCAAGGTTCCCTGAAACACGTTTTCAAATCCATGGTCCCATCTCATTAGTCTGATGATTCACAGCCAACATCAGAATCATGACATGAACTAAAAGGTGGATGGCAGAAGGGCTTTCTCAGCCATATTTTGAGATCTTTGGGGAAGGTCATCTTGACTGTGCAGCATTTACCTGCATTCTCAGCAGTGGCGCCCCAATTATGGAATTCCCTGGCCCTCTGAGTGGTGCAGCAATAAAATAGCTAGGATACTTGCAAAGCTACGCAGGGTTTTGTACGGTTTCAAATAGGATGGAGGAGGTTTGGGCTTGATGAACCTCGAATTCCCTTCCCACCCTACAAGTCTATGTTTCTATCTTTCCCTTCTCAGATGCAGTTGGGCACCAATGAGGATGAGTTTTTCAGCACTTTTTTGCTCAAGCTTTTGTGGGAGTCCCTGATGAGCTGCTGCATTTTATTTGTCATTATGGAGTTAATATGCATCAGTCAGTGGCAGACTTTTCTTCTGTGCCTCAGGAAGGCCTCTGGCAGCAAACTCACTCTCCCTGCCCTGGAGGAGGAAAACTTATGGCCCCTCAGCTGCCTTCCCAGGGAGCATGGAATTGCCCCTCAGGGTTGGGCCAAAGCTAATCCTACTCTGAGTAGACCTATCTATGTTAATTAACATACCTAACTTGGGCTCAATATTTTCAATGGGTCTCTGAGTAGAACTTAGTTGGAAACAACCCTACGTCTCCCGTGTCTTATTACTGAGATAAATAATAGTTAATTCTACGTAAATAGGTGTTAGGACGCCAACAAGTTGGTGCGCTGAAGAGCAGCAGTCAGTCTGATAAAACCGAGGTTAAACAGTCCGGGTTAGAAGCCAGCCAAAGTCAGTTCAAGCCAGAAGTCAGGAAGCCGAGGTCAGGATTAAGCCAGGAGTCAGAAAGCCAAAGTCACGAAGCCGAGGTCAGGATTAAGCCAGGAGTCAGAAACCGAAGCCACGAAGCCGAGGTCAGGAGGAAGCCAGGAGTCAGGAAGCCGAAGTCAGGAACACAGGAACCAGGAACAGGATGAGCAGGCACAACTACGTGCTTCAGCACAGCAGTTGCAGGTGCTGGTGAGGGAAGCAGCCGGCCTTCCTTAAGTAGCCAGCTCATCACCACGCCTTTTACGAGCTGCAACTGCCTCCAATTGCTCCCTCCGTTTCTCAGCTCTATGCTCTACAGCTGAGATGGGAGGAGGGGAGGGGGCCTCCGGCTCCTCTCCTCACAAGGGCCTGATTCTGGCTCAACTTCTTCCTCCTCCTGTTCTGGCCTTCCCTCTTCCCCATCTGCTTCTTCCTCTTCTGAGGAGTGTCGCCACCAGTCTTCTTCAGGTAAGAATCCCTCCATTTCTCTGGACTCTTCCGTGGTTGCCGCTTCGCCTAGGGGGGCTTGCCACCACTCCTGCTCATCTGGTGCAACCCTGACAATAGGTTTTCGGAGCTCTGGTACTTTTTTGCTAGACATTTTCCACATGGTAAGACAGGCACCACTAAGGAATATACTATTAATCCCAATAATTGTAGTGATCCATTAACATGTGCTTTGCTCCTGCTTCTCCTTCTACAGGCTGCCCAGGGGAGATCAATTTGGGGCCATTCATAGAATCATGGAGGAGCTGGAAGGGCCATTTAGTTCAATCTCCTGCAATGCATTGTTGGAAAATAGAGGGAGTCTCCATCTGATCCAATAGGGTTCTTTCTTATTTCCATTTAAAGCACTATACAGTATTAACATTGCCTGATTAAACTGACAGAAGCTCTTCTGACGAAACACTGGGAATCTTACCAAGTGCTACACAATGGATAACAGTAACCAGTTGTTAAGGGTTTCGTAAATTCAGTGATTTTATTTCCCAACAGATGGAAATAGGTTCCCTCTCAGTGCAAGTGCCCTTCTTAAAACTAACTGTTAAGAAAGCCTAGCTCTGCAAACAGGACCAGGAATCTCAAGTGTTTCTCCTAGTCAGAGATTCTGTACCATCTGCCTTATGCAACCGAATCATCCAGGTTATATAATGCAACTCGTATTACACGGGGCTGAATCCGACTGCCGCTGGACAGCAGTTGCTCAGATTATCAAACAGACATGGACAACACTCTACTATTAATACTACCCTCTCATTTACCCTTTGCGACTGCCTTCACGTTTTTAATTAGAACAAAGCATTATGAAACTGTTGACAAATATTCACCTGTGCATTTTCCCTTCGCTCTTCAACAACATGAGCATCATATATTTTAAATCACAAATATAGGAATTAATATTCTAGATTATAGAATTAAAATTATAGAATTCCAGTGAAAACAGTGCATTGTGAATAATTAGGAGTCCCACAATACTAAGTGAGGCTTACTCCGGACAAAGTATATTTAGGGTTATAAATTTAACCTTCTCTTAAAAATGTATTTCTCTGTAGCAATTATATCACAGCTCTGTGTTTCTTATTCGTACATACACACTTTCTCTCTCACACACACTCATGTGATAAGGAGGGGTTGAAGCAATGGACTGCGTTCAGGCACAAATGTTGAAATAATTATTCGTTTCAGTGTTTCAATTTAAAATGGTGCAAGTTGACTGCATTGGAATCATAGCTGTCAACCCTCCCTTTTTTTTGCAGGAAACTCCCTTATTCCAATGCCGTTTCCTGCTGCTATCCCGGATTGTTGATATCCCTTAAATTTCCCGGATTTCAAAGGAAGCAGCTCCTCTCCCTCCCTGCCGGCCAGGGAGGCTCCTCAGCTGCGTTGCTCGGCTGCCAATAAGGAGTCTGAGACCGACTGGGGGCGGAGCTTGCATGCCTTGTGCAGCCAGACCCTCATGCCCAACCAGACAGCCTGCCTGCCTGCCGTCTACGCGCTCGCTCTTTCGCTCACCCGTTCGCGCGCAGCCTCTGGAGCGCAGGGTGGCGAGGCTACTTGGTGCCATTGCACCGCCCTCGCGGCATCCCTTATTTTCAAATCCGAAAGTTGACAGCTATGATTGGAATAGTTGACGCTGACTTCGCATATGGGCACACATGGCAAGGCAAGAACCCCTGGACCTGATCTTCCTCTTCGCTGCGGCAGCTAATCGAGCCTAATTGAATTGTCTGCTCCTCCCTCCCATATTTCATTTTTGGATTAGCACTAAATGGAGATTCCCACCTGCCCCATCCGTACGTAGTAGGTTTTCCTGATCACTAAGCTGTTGAAGTGTTCTGGGAACTCAAAAGCTTGCTCAGTATGACAGGATCCTACGCTGCTTTCCAGAAGACATGACTGAGTCACACAAAGCAATTAAGTAAAAGCCTGTTACTTTAATTGCAAGAATGCAAAAAAAGACCCAACGCTGACAATTGTTCTCATTAGGCTTGAGGTAACATGAATTACTCATATCAGCGGCAAAAAGGATCATATGACTAATGAATGGGAAAGTGGCCCCATGATCTAGCCCTGAAACATGAAGCAATATGGTTTAATTAAACATGCAACCACCTCGCCTCATCCTCTAATCCCCAAATGGACAGATATTTACGAGAAGTATTTCCAGGAGAAAATCACCGTACAATTACAGGGAGGTTTTTTGGGAGCAGAGGGGAAAGTTGATAAGGAAGATAGTATTGGAGGAAATAATTATGGCAAATGTCACAAAACCATTGATTTCCCCTGAAACGGCATCTATATAATATTTGGTTTCCTAATGGCTTTCTGGTAAAGCAGGGCAAAAGCAGATAAAACTGGTTTCCTCATTCCCTGTGTATAATAAAATGAAGTGTCCATCAAATGTCCATTTTGTGCATTCTTCACAGGGTAAAAAATGTTTTCTCACTGAAAACTGCTTTGAGCCTAATGGCACAGACAATTTCATTGTCTTTTGGTAGACATTTAACTTAGGAGGGCTGCTGATACTTTAAGTAGGCAAGGTGGGTTCATTAGAATTGAGGGAATTTGTCTAATTGTTTAGGGAAGGTTTGAAGTATTATGAGAAACTTGAATTAAACCAATGATTTATATTGGCCTTTCTCTTGTTGAGTTAAAAAACACACACCCTACAATTTAAATCATTAATTTAAATCAAATGTCCCACCCCATTGGTATGCCATACCTTTCCTAAACGATGATACATACCAACCAGTTAATATAATTACCTAAAATAGGTTATAGCCAAAGAGAGCGTTTAGACTATCTACAAAGTATACTATTCTGTATTGATGTGTTCATGTATCTATAGCTGAATAAACAAACTTAGTATTTTTCTGAATTTTGGGAAATGATACATGTAAATACACCTGCTTATTAAATGGATAAATGTTCCTTATGTGTATGAAGCAGCCGTGCATTAGGAATGTTAACTAGAAGTCAATCACACAGCATGCTCAATGGCCTGTTATAAATGTGAAAAGGTTGTTCAACATTTAAAGTCATTTTAGTAAATCTGAATATACTATTACCGGGTAGTATGCGTAAGAACTTAATCAGTACAATCCTCTGCATGTAATCTCCCTTGAGTTCCATGGGGCAATTTTGTAAGTTAAAGTGCCCTGAGATTCCAGCACTAAAAAGAAGCACCCTCCGGTGTCTGCCATTGGCCAAGAGACTGGGCCACTGGAAGTTTTCCCGCCCTGCCTTCTAGAAGAACATCACGGCCAGGGGTGGGCAGCAACTTGCTCCCATCCATCCATCCATCCATCCATCCCAGAAGACCACTGCCTGCCAGTTGCCCTGGAACTGCAGAGTCGAAGGAAGCACACTCTGGCCCCATCAGTTGACCAGGGGGACTAAGGGATGATGTTGGGTTGTGTGGGCTTGGGCTGAGTGTTTACATAGGTGTGCACTGCTGCGGTCTATTGTAAGCCATCTTGAGGATTTCACTCAAAAGGTGAGATATAGATATTCCAAAGAAATGAAGTTGATATCTAAAGCCCAAACCTTACACATCCTTTTCAGTTATAACAGCCCGCTTAGTTCTCAAGACTGCACTTAAAACTTCTAAACAAGGATTCATAATCCGAGAACGAAGCAAACTGAAAAGATCAGCTAATAAAAAAATAGAGGACTATACAAGATCACCCAGGTGGACGTAGTCTGCCCTTAGTAATATATGGGATGGCATCTCTTGGAGAGAGCTGGATCCCAATATCTGTGATAACTGGCGAAGCCAAGGCCACCTGTCTGAAACCCATCATAAGAATATAGTATATGTCCTATTGTGCCACAATTATGTCATTTCTATCCTCAAAACGTATTTTCCCCATGGTCCACCTGGAGAAGCGGTATTTAACTCAGTGGGTGACATCTGACTAAGTCAAACAGAGAAGACCCATTGAAATAAATGGACTCAAGTTCCATTTCTTTCAATGGGTTTACTCTGGAGTATGACTTGTTCAGATAACCCCCATATATATATATGATTCAGTTCTAAGAGGTTGTAAGTACTGGTTTAACATGCTGGTATTCAGAGTTAACTTCAACCAAGCTATAATTATTATTATTTTTATATAAAAACGGGATTGATTATTTTACTTAGTTTTCAAATCTGTTTTAATTTATCTATGTATATGTACATTCTGCATTTGGGGGGTGGGAGGAGTCTTTGGAGATTAACACTGAAGAGGAACACATCCAATGCCTATGCTGGAGCTATTTAAAAAAAAATGAAAGGCACAACCCAGCAGGGTACTATCATGCCCAAAGCCCACTGAAATGAACAAGATCTGCACAGTGCATTCATTTCAGTGGGGTTTGCACAGAACTTCCCACCAGACTGCAACCCAAACCCCTAAGGGTGTTCCAATAGGCATTGTCCTCTCTGTCTTGCTTAGTGATACTGATGTTTGGAAAACAGGAGGAGGCTCAAGAAGGATATAGAACCTGCATAAGTGCATTGCAATACGCATTTGTTTAAAACCATTACTTGGAAATATGGGTTTGTAACCATTAGTCAATACCAAATTTAATTTATGACAGAGCAATTAAGAAAAAGATATTTATAGACGGATTTATATACCGCCGTCTCGCAGAACATCAGGATGACATACAAAAACAGAAGAACATTTAAAAGCAATACAAATTTTCCAGTGGTCTGTGACCATAGCGCACATTTTTAGGGGAGAAAGGGATACAAAGCACATTAAGATGTTGATGCCACTCACTGGGAGCTAGCCAATGCAGGTACACCCATTACAGCAACTTTTTTTTTAAAAAAAAGAAAAGAAATAAATGGGCGTGTGAATTTTCTTACCAAAATCCCTTCCCACCACATGCCAAAAACATTTTTTAATGAAACAACAGAGCAGAGGAAATGTTGCTGTCTCTGTTTTGAAGACCGTATATCTGACTTTCGTTGCAATCCTATCCCTGCTTACTTGGGTGTAAATCCCACTAAACGCATTCAAATGTATATGCATAGGATTGGGTTGCACATGAAACCTATATGTGATTATACATAAGGGAGACATATTTAGTTAAGATTACAAAGAGCCTGAAGGCAACAGGAAGTGCTGGATTGGAGAAGCAGCTTAGATCTGGCAAGGTGGTAGCTTTATCTAGTTCAAGAGCTTGGGGTTTATTATACACAAGAATTCTGTGGTGCTCCTTCTTGTCTCACATATCCGTACAATCTTAGGCTCTCCTTTGAAGCCGTAGACTTAATTTCATAACATCACATCATATCTCCACGCAGCACCACAATATAGATAGCGCCGTGTCAGGCTGTGAGACGGCTTTCAAACATCAAAAACGCTTTTTCTGGATCAGAGCAAAGAACACACTGTGCCTCCATTTATGTGAGGACTTGACCGGCCAATCCTGGAACTAATTGCTCCCCGAATCTGGTAATACTGACTCTTAGTCACTGGTACACTTGGTCTCCCATCAATGTGCTGCATTTCCCTTTTTAGCCAACATACGTGGTTGCCATCGTGTCCTCTTGTAGCAAGGGGGACTGCCTACGTTACTGTTCTATATGACAAAATTATTCTGCCAGTCAATTTGTCACTGGATGACTCAAAAGTTCCAGTTCTGGGAGAGGGAGAATAACTCACTTATACTCACTCTCTCCAGATAATTCCAAATTTTATAAATCTTGGCTTTGCATGTCTGCTCCCCAAAGTCACCTTTTGTGGGGCACTCCTGGGCACCTTCTGTGACCTGGCAAAGGGTTGCTTACACCGTGTTGGATTGCTGACGGCTGGATTCTACAGAGACCCTTGAATCTCTCCTACTTAGCCCACAGAATACTAGAGCAGTCATCCTCTTCCATTTACACAAAGATTTGGGGACCAGAACCATCACCCCCATGATCTTTGCTGACACCCTTCCTGCCTCCAGAGATCCCAAAGATCACCAATCCAACCCCATATGGGCCACAGAAAATGGTTAGGATGCCAGTGCCAGAGTTTGGCAAAATGTTTTCTGTACACCCTCTTTTGGTGAGTGGGATGGGGAGTTGGGCAGGGCTTGTTTGAGGTCCAGAACTATTTTTTTATAAGTGCTCTTGAAGCAGTGTGTGGCCCAAGCTGGGCATCTAAGTATCCTTGCCAGTATTGCAGCAGAGGATGCTGGGGCACAACTGAGCATCATCCCAGAGGTGCACTCCAGCATCCTCTGAGACACCATAAGGTATGAAATAACCAATCTGCTGCTCTCCAGGTGTTGCAGGACTAAAACTCTGGGACCAAAGGGCTGGAATTCCAACATCTGGAGAGCACCGCATTGGCTACCCCTTTTGTAAGGGATCTCTTGGATAAGGCACACAGCATGGGATAGTTGTGACTGAACGTCCTTTTAAGAAGAAACAACCAAACAAGACATGAGGGACTGCAAATTTGATTGGATAAGTGGTGCTCCTCTGACCAATTTTTCAGCCCCTTACGCCTCCTTTATTATTTAAGAGGGGAAAGTTGGGAAGTCATACAGATCACCCACATCATGTGTGGCTTGGTATTCAGCCACGTGGATAATGCAGTGCAGCAAAAGGCAGCGCAGGAGGAGATGGATTTGAGCCAAGCCTCTAGCCTAGGCCTTTGCTCCAGAACACCCCCTTCAATGCCAAGGCTCAGCAAGGGAAAGAGACCACAGTCCTTTCCCTTATCACAGAGGGAGCCAGTTGGCCAAATTATTAGCAGGAGGGAGAGGTTATGGGGTGTTTTATCCACAGCCAGGCTGAGTGCCACCCAAGGCCTCTCAGTGGGCCAGGACCATTTTAAAGCCCAGGCTACTGCTGGGCCTAGAGAGCCCCCACCCAAGAGTTCCCCCCCCACAGGAGCCCCTTCCTTACCTGCCCTTTGACAAGGCTGGCGGCAAACTGGCGCATGACGGCCTCGACGGTGTAGGCGCTGGACCAGCCTCTGGGGGTGAGCAGCTCCATGCAGATGGCGCCGCCGTCCAGGACGTAGCCGTTCTCCAGGCGCGGGCTGAGCACCCGCATGAAGGGCGGCGCGAAGGGGAAGTTGTCCGGGAAGGTGAGGTTGAGCAAGATGTACTCGGTGTTGGTCTCCTTCATGTCCTGCCACAGCACCGAGTCCTTGTCCACCTGGTGCAGCTTCACGTTCCAGTCGAACAGGCTCTCGTCCACCAGCTCCACCGAGATGAAGCGGTCGCTCAAGCGCGCGATGTCCTGCAGCTCCTTCATCAGCCGTCGGGTGCGCACTTGCGTGCAGTGCGCCTGCCGGCTGGCTGGCACCAGCGACGGCGGCACCAAGGCCGCCGGGGTGCTGGAGCGCCCAACACTGCCCGCCGACGCCGGGTCCTTGCCAGAGCCAGCCTCCTTGCCGTCGCGCTGCTGCTGCTGCGCTTTCTCTGGCGCGCCTTCGGGGCTCGCCTGTTGCTGCTGCTTGGCCACTTCCAGCACCTTCTTGGGCTTGTTGCGCGCGGGGCTGCTGCCTCGGCTGCTGCTGCAGCTCTCTTTGCCAGGGCTCCCGCAGCCGCTGGCCGGCGTGCCTTGCAGCTGCTGCTTATTCTTCTGGTTGCTTTTGCCCCGCAGCGAGGAGCCTTGCTGGATGCTGCCGCGACGGTGGTGGTGATGGTGGTGGTGATGCTTGGGGTCCTCCGTGTCCCTGTTGTGGATCCGGATGAGCCCGATTTTCCGCAGCAGAGTAGCCATGCTCCAAGGGGGTCGTCGGAGGGAGGGAGGGCAAAAGGAGGACCCAGAGACCCGCTACCTGCCCGATATAGGCAAGCCAAGCCGCGCACGCCTCGCCTCCTCTCGGGCGGCGAGCAAAGCGCGGTCGGTGGGAAGAGGTTTGTGGAGCGGGGAGAATCCCTTTGGAGGGGCGGCGGGAGGAAACAGAAAAGGCAGCGGGGAAAGGGTGGATGTGGCCGGATCCTGCCGCCTGCCCTCGCCTCGGCCGCAGCTGCTCAGGCGCCTCCTCTCAGCAGAGCCGTCGGTGCTGCTGCTGCTGCTGGCAGCATTGCCGCAGTCGAGCCGCTTCTCCCCGGGTCACCAGAGCTCCGCCGCCAGAGCCATGGGATCCCACGTTGGAAAGCGCCGCCACCCCGTGTCCCTCCGCCCACTCCCGACGACACGCTGCTGCTGCTGCTGCAGGAGGCCGCTTCCTTCCACAATAACCTTCAGCTCCGATCGACTATTAACCACACACACACGCGCGCGCGCGCACACACACAATGGGATCCAGTCGGGCTTGCTCTTTGCGCGCGCGCGCGCGGGGGGGGAGAGTCTTCTTTCCCTCAGTTTTTTTCCCACAGCGAGGTGAGACGATGGCTTTGCCGCATGCGTTTATTTTGCAATTAATTCCCACCCCTCCACCCACCTTCTGACTTTCCTCTCAAGGTTTCCTCACCCGTTTTCCCCTGTCCAAGCTCCGGGCTGCTTTGCAAGCAGGAACCCTCCGCTTCGGTCCTTTCTCCGGCCGGGGGATCCGGGCTAATATTGGAGCGAAGCCGTCTTCGTGCGCACCGGTGGGGTGGATGGTGGGGGAGAAGATGGAGACGGATCCCCCCTCCCCAGCGAAGGCGATCCCCCCCCACTCCGGCGAAGCGACGTCGCTGACCTTTCGCTCGCCTCCTCGCGGCTGCAGGCTTTTGGGGAGCCCCCGTCAGCTGCGCGCGGCGCCTCCTTCTGCCTTGCAGGCTACCCCGCGCTTCTGCAGCGGATCTGACATTGCGGGGGGTGGGGGGCGGGCGGAGAGGGAGGCAGAGGAGGAGGGAAAAAAAACCCCGGTTAAAGCCCGCCTCCTATTCTGTATGCGCAAGAAGAGGAGGGCCGAGCCAGGCAGAAGCTCACGTGGTGGCGACCTGGGTCCCTACTGGTTGGAGGGGGAAAGGAGAATGGGGGGGGGGGTGGAGAGAGAGAGAGAGAAGCTGGAATTATGTGGTTCTCGGAGGATGGAGGAGCGATGGCTGCTTCTTTTGCAGCAAGCCTCCTCCTCCACCCTTCAGCATCCCCCGCCTCTCCCCCTCGCCATAGTATAATTCAGGATAATTGCAGGTGCGTGTGAACAAGAGACCTGTAAAATACCCAAGGTAGCTGTCGGGCGGCGGGAGAGGGATGCGGGAGGCGAAGAAGATCTGTAGATCTGCAACAGTTTCGTTGTTTTGTTTTGTTTTGTTTAAGAAATAGATTTAAAAGCATGCCTTTCAAACCAAGGTTGGTTCCGTATACTGATACAACAAGGACGCGGGGCGGGGGGCGCGAAATGCAAGACGCATTAATGGGCTGTGTGTGTCTGAGCCTAAAAAAAAAACCCGTTCGTCACAAGATAAATGTTCACATGTGTAAGGAGAGTAGACGTCCTTGGTTGTGGGCTAGGGAAGGAAAAAGATACCGGGGATTTTATTGGGCTGCTTCTTGGCACTACAAAGAAAAGGGGATTATTTTTTGTGCCGCCTGTTTTCCATTCCAAGCGTGTATATTTGTGTAGAAGCAACAAGAGTCCTGTGGCACCTTAAAGGCTTTCATTGTAGCAAAAGTTTTATGTGACAATAAATGTTGGCCTTTAAGGTGCCAGAGGACTCGTGGTTTTTGCACAAGAGACTGACACAACTACGCCTCTATCCTATATATCTGAGGAGGAGGGCTGTTTTGATTCTTGATAAAGTGCCATCAATTCACAAAGCGCTTTACAGAAGTATAGTATAGTACAGTATAAGAGCTCCAGTTTTCTTCCCTGTGATTACTGGGAGAAATAATTTCACCGAGGGATCAGTCAGGATCTGCAGTAACTTAGGGCTCGGCCACATTTTTGCCCCACACATTATAGGCACAAGGTTTGGGCTTTCCAGGCCTGTCTCAGAACACTGTTTGTTTGTTTGCTTGCTTGCCCACCACTTTCCCCAGCAAAACCTGCTCTTTACCACTGAATCAGAGCATACAGCAATTTGGGTTTTCTGCGGCTTGCACTTTGCTCCGATTCACTAATAAAGAGTGGGGTTTCACGGCTGCACCAAAAAATAAAAAAAAATAAAGCGGTCAGACCTGGAAAACACAGACCTATGCCTAGAAATGCAGAGCAAAGGTAAGAGAGTATGAGCCAGAATTTTCATGAATAACCTATAACGCAGTGTAAAGGTAAAGGGACCCCTGACCATTAGGTCCAGTCGTGTCCGACTCTGGGGTTGCGGCGCTCATCTCGCTTTATTGGCCGAGAGCCGGTGTACAGCTTCCGGGTCATGTGGCCAGCATGACTAAGCCGCTTCTGGTGAACCAGAGCAGCGCACGGAAACCCCGTTTACCTTCCCGCTACAGTGGTACCTATTTATCTACTTGCACTTTGACGTGCTTTCGAACTGCTAGGTTGGCAGGAGCTGGGACCGAGCAACGGGAGCTCACCCCGTCGCAGTGATTCGAACCGCCGACCTTCTGATCAGCAAGCCCTAGGCTCTGTGGTTTAACCCACAGCGCCACCTGGGTCCCAGATAACGCAGTGTAATGTAATGCAATCTTACATTGACTGTAAAATATAAATTCGTTTTCTGTCATTTGCCCTGCGTCAGGTGGTGTAACAGCACCAACATGGGAGCCACATTTTAGCCCGCAGTGCCAATTTTGTATGACCAGCAACCCTCACATTTCGTCCTGACCACCTGGTTACAAGCCCTTGAACGTTGCAGCTGCCCCCATGGGATGGATCCAGGACTGCTGTAATGTGAAAAGCACATCTCAGTAGCATTTGTGTGTGGCACAAAGAGCATGCGAGTGGATTCAATGTGCATTTTATGGCCAACTCACCTATGTGATCATTGCGCCAAGTGATGATGTGCAGTTATCCACCGCAGAACAATAATAAACACCTGAACTCAGCTGAAACACAATACATGGTGATTTAAATTAAGGCAACTTAAATAACTGATGTAAATCAACTATCCCATTCTGGCATTCATATATTTCTTGAATAGGCATGTATGTGGCCACATGCAATTAAGACATATTGACTTGCAACTAAATTGAGCCTTTATTACACCATCATTAAACCATAACCCACATTCTTTATTTGCACTGCAGAATTGTGTCTGCTTAGAGACAGTCTTTTTGCCTCTTTCTCTGTACGTATGCAAACATAGTAAGCAAGAACACTTACTTAAAGACTGATGCTGCAGTAAATGTCCCATAGCACAAAGTGGGACTTACTTCCAAGTAAACAAGGACTGAACTGGGCTGTAAATTTCCAGGTCTTTCTGTACGTTTAGTGCTGATAGTTTTTAGATAAAAGAGTGTTCCTAGTGATATGGAAAGTATACGTGAAATACTTTAATTCAGTGGTTCTTATATTTGTTTGGGACACAGACCACTTTGAGAATCTGATGAAAACTAAACACGCTTCCTGGGGGGGGGGGATCTACATGAGCACATTCATTCAGAATTTTGCATACAAATAGTTGCATTGGCGTAAAAAAAAGAAAAGTACCCAGTTTTGTGCCCCCCAGGCATCCATGGACCATAGGTTAAGAACCCATGTTTTAAGTTATTAGAGTCATGAATATTCATAACTGAGGACTGAACCATTGTAGTTGGAAGCAGGGGCGGAGGAAGGTGGGGGCGATGGGAGCACCCCGCCCCCATTGGCGCGATCCCGGGGGTTCCATTGCGGCTGCCCCCCGCCCACGCTGGCGCCCCGCCCACGCGGGCTGCATGCCACGCCCCCAGAATGCGCGCCACGCCCCTGCGGGTGGCACGCCATGCCCCCAGTGTGCGTGCCCTGCCCCTTTGGGCGGTGCGCCACGCCCCCGGGATGTATGCCAGCCCCGCCCCCTCCTGCTCCCCACCCCTGGTGCTGGACAACGAAGCTCTGCCACTGGTTGGAAGGACATGAAGGAGGAGTACAAAATCATCTATGAGTTCTGTGGATGATAATAATGACCGTGAGATACAGAATCTTTGGGTTCCTACGGTAGAACCTGTGACTTGCTAGTCCCTGGTTTGGTAGAAAGTGCACAATAAGAAAAATAATACTTTTCTTGCTTCATTTATAATGCTTACATTTCTGATTTCTAAAGTCAGATAATTTCATCTGTTTTTAATATAACGTATTTTTCCGTGTATAACACCCCCCCCCTATTTTTTTGGACCGCAACAAAAAAATTGGAGGGGGGGGAGAATTGCCCAAAGTTGTTGAGCTCTTTTGTGGGGGGGGGGGTTCACCACCACCAATCACTCTACAGACTGCCCGCCAATGCAAATTGCACGCATCGCCGCGACCACCAGTCGTCTGAATGTACACAGCCAAAAGCCCACCTGCACACTCAACTCAACCACAGCCGATTGCATGCACGACTCGTCGGTGCCGTAAATAGCCCGCCCAATTGCCGCAGCCAATGATCAGCAGGCCTTGCCGCAGCAACCAATCACACGCCCAATCGCTGCTGACAATCTCCTGCTGGCTGCAGCCACCAATCGCCAGTCCCCCCTCTAGTATACATGTATAAGATGACCCACAATTTTTGCCTATTATTTCTAAGGAAAAAATATTGTCTTATACACATAGCTGTCAACCCTCCCTTTTTTTGCGGGAAACTCCCTTATTCCAATGCCATTTCCCGCTGCTATCCCGGATTGTTGATATCCCTTAAATTTCCCGGATTTCAAAGGAAGCAGCTCTTCTCCCTCCCTGCCGGCCATGGAGGCTCCGCAGCTGCGTTGCTCGGCTGCCAATAAGGAGTCTGAGACCGACTGGGGGCGGAGCTTGCATGCCTTGTGCAGCCAGACCCTCACGTCCAACCAGACAGACAGCCTGCCTGCCGTCTACACGCTCGCTCTTTTGCTCACCCGTTCGCGCGCAGCCTCTGGAGCGCAGGGTGGCGAGGCTACTTGGTGCCATTGCACTGCCCTCGCGGCATCCCTTATTTTCAAATCTGAAAGTTTGGGGAAAATCCCTTATTTTTAAATCTGAAAGTTGACAGCTATGCTTATACATGGTAGGCCCTCTCCACAGGCCACACCTCCTCTTTTTAGGCCATACCCTTCAGTGGCCTAGATTCACATTCCAAGTGCTTGGCTGGAATGTGCCCTTTAACCTCTTGTTTTCCAGGATGGAGGGTCGAGAGGGCTGTGTGAGCATAGACTGTACAAAGGTAAATTTTGCCTTTGCTGTTCTCAGTGGAACTTTTCTTGAGCAATGATGTCTACCTGACTTCTGGTGTGTCTTGTTTTTCTGGTCTTCAGTCCTGACTCTTGGCTTGTTCTCAAGTGCCACCTTCTGGCTTGCCCTCTGATCTTGACCACTCTTCAATCTGGACTTCTGGTTCATGGCTTCTGATTCTCTTCTGACTGCTGCCCATGGCCCAGTTCTAACAGGAGCTGCTAAAAGCCAGCAAAGACTTCTCTTCCATTTCTTATGGTGGTTGCCTGCACCTCTTCTGACTCTGAGAACAGCTCCTCAGGGATCCCAGCACTCTTGAGTTGGAGACTCCACAGCTCTGCTCCCTGAGGAAAAGGGCAAGAGCACAGCTTCTTGAAACACCAACAGTTTCCTTGGAGGGAGAAGAGCTGGAAGCACCAGCCTGTCAGCAGAACTATTTAGCCTTCCAAGATGATGATGATGGTGATGATTTTATTATTTATACCCCGCCCATCTGGCTGGGTTTCCCCAGCCACTCTGGGTGGCTCCCAACAGAACACTAAAAACAGAATAAAACTTCAAACATTGAAAACTTCCCTAAACAGGGCTGCCTTCAGATGTCTTCTAAAATTCAGATAGTTGTTTATTTCCTTGATATCTGATGGGAGAACGTTCCACAGGGTGGGCGCCACTGCCGAGAAGGCCCTCTGCCTGGTTCCCTGTAACCTCACTTCTCGCAGTGAGGGAACTGCCAGAAGGCTCTCGGCGCTGGACCTCAGTGTCCGGATTGAGGACAACCTTCTAGCTTGGTGCTCTTGAATGCTCTGCAGCTAATCTGATTTTACCCAGCTCCATGGTCCTGCTCTCCTGCTCTCTCCTGCCAGGCTTCACCAAGACACCTTGCTGCAGGCTACAGTCTGGAGGAAAGAGTCTTCTGTCCCCTTAACATACTCTACTGGTTTTCCTGTGCTTTGAACTCTTTCTGATGGTCTTCAATTTGTCAACAGGTGACACCCAACTAGAATCCCAGGGTCTATGCTCATGCATCCTAGCTGAGTGAAGAGGAGGGAGGGTGGAACATTAGTACCACTGTATTCCGCTCTGGAAGTAATAGTACCACTGTATTCCGCTCTGGTCAGACCTCACCTGGAATACTGTGTCCAGTTCCTGGCACCACAGTTCAAGAAGGATACTGACAAACTGGAACGTGTCCAGAGGAGGGCAACCAAAATGGTCAAAGGCCTGGAAATGATGCCTTATGAGGAATGGCTTAGGGAGCTGGGTATGTTTAGCCTGGAGAAGAGAAGGTTAAGAGGTGATATGATAGCCATGTTCAAATATATAAAAGGTTGTCATATAGAGGAGGGAGAAAGGTTGTTTTCTGCTGGTCCAGAGAAGCGGACACGGAGCAATGGATTCAAACTACAAGAAAGAAGATTCCACCTAAACATTAGAAAGAACTTCCTGACAGTAAGAGCTGTTTGACAGTGGAATTTGCTGCCAAGGAGTGTGGTGAAGTCTCCTTCTTTGGAGGTCTTTAAGCAGAGGCTTGACAGCCACCTGTCAGGAATGCTTTGATGGTGTTTCCTGCTTGGCAGAGGGTTGGACTGGATGGCCCTTGTGGTCTCTTCCAACTCTATGATTCTATGATTGAGGAGAAAGCTATGTTAAGGTGTACTGTTCTTCCAAGTGTTTAAAAGGAGATTGCCTTCAGTCAATAAATCCATACATGTTACTAGGACCACCATCTCTCTTGCTTCCTCTAAATCTCTCCAAAGCCATGTTTTCCATCAACCCTTTGACTTGTTCCTCACCTTCAGATGAAACATAGTCTGAAGCGTGTGCATTTACACTGACAAATCTCCAGCCTATTACACTTGACTCTCATCTTTCTTCCTGACTATGCTTTCCTCCTGTTGTCACCTCTTTGACACATTTGAGATGGTACATTCCTTTGGGGTGGGATATTTCTTATGCTTACATTGCTGTTCTTAAAAAAGTGCCATGTACAATGTTGTTGTGAGTTTGTGAGCTGCCTGGACCCTGCTTCTAATTCCTGGGTGCTGGACACTGAATTTACCATGTCAAAATA